>OY759262.1:50717284-50729784 GCA_963662155.1 Lamellibrachia columna | reverse complement strand
TATACGCATAAAATATTGAACCATTGATGTTTGTTTGACGGCATTACCACCTCCCGTTTGCGGTGGACACAAATTATCAACCTGCAGTTCGGGATAGTAATGTATTTTATCAAACACATGTACCCGTCTGTGTTGTCGCAATACAGACGTTTGTACCAATATTAATTATGAACCGAGATGACTTGCTCCCAACAAATGTGTCTTCTGCATGTTAGGGGGCCATTCCCAATTGTCGACATTTTGTTATTCGTGCAAAGGGGAGGAAGAGGTCAAGATCAGCGTAGTAATTATTAAATACGTAAAGTTCGGTCGCATGTCGTCGTGAACAGTAACGGGACTATTTTATTTTCATTTCACCGCGCCGTGTTGTTATACAGTCCAACATCTCATTAATATTACACCATGGCACCCACACTCACATACGCACAAACGCCCCACACACACACCACACGCACACACAGGTACCCCCCCACACACACACAAACAAACACACACACACACACGCGCGCGCGCACAAACAAACACACACACACACACACAAACAAACACACACACACACACGCGCGCACGCACAAACAAACACACACACACACACAAACAAACACACACACACACACACACACACACACACACACACACACACACACTGCATTAACTGATGCGGCGCTTTCCGTAAGCGCTTAGCAGAAACGACGCCGAACGAAGGCAACGACTTTTGTGGTTGTTGTGACGGCGACGACGGTTATGGTGCTGGAGGGGCCGAATATATATATATATATATATATATATATATATATATATATATATATATATATATATATATATATCATATAAGGTATGCCCAAGACTTGAATTCTAGATTTAACAAACGTTCGAATGTCGCAACTGGCACTGCACTGACAATTTGTTAAAACTACGGTAACTTACTAATGTACCTACTAAATTTACTTACGTGTGTGATTATTTAAACACACCCGGACGTTTTGTTATCATTGACGTTTGCACATATACGTATATATGTTAAACATAGGCACGTTTGTATGATCAAATCGATGTTCTTCATACATGTGTTAATGTCGAGTTTTGTATTGAACGTTGCATCAAGTAGATCAGGTTGTTCGACGCATCTGTAACGTTTACAGCGCAATAATACTATGTAGATGATATTTGTATTGATTCACGTTATTATAGGGAAGATGTTTTGTGTGTTGTAGTGGGACCGTTTTTGTTTGGTGCGTCCTGTTCTTTGGACTGATTACTATGATCAGCGCTCGTCGTAAGCATTGCACTTTTCGCTTAAATCGATCACGCCCAAATTAATGATTATTTAAAGGACATAGATAACGCATACTAAATGTTGTTACTGTCCAATCAGATGAAGCTTAATTGGCGTCATAACTGTCCATGTTATGAAAAAAGGGTATTTCGTTCGAGGCCGCATTATTGATCAATGTTGAATACTATTATATTAGATTAGATTACAGCCGAATCAGAGATAGATAGAGAGGGAGAGAGAGAGAAAAAAAAATAAAAAATATATATATATATATATATATATATATATATATATATATATAGATAGAGAGAGAGAGAAAGAGAGAGAGATATAGAGAGAGATAGAGAGAGAAAAACAAATATATATATATAAATAAATATATATTTATTTGGTTTAATTCGCTTACATCCTACACCGACGATATATAAATAAATGTGTTGTATTTAAAATAGGATTACGTTGTATAGACAAATGAGAACAACATACTGATGTATGTCGAGGTTGTCATCAAACTTATATAATCTCATTTTATTCACAGCGTTCAACCATCAGTAATTAATACTTATATCCTCCACAGTATAACATGAAATCATCCAAACCAAACGCATCAAAATCAATTTTTCAAAGCCGAATCAGTGGAATACGAGTCATCGCCAATAGTCACAACTAACTTGATGGAAATGTTCTTATATCAGATATCAGCGTCCAACTCAAAAGGTTTGAAGATTTTATATGTTAATCATCAGTCTGATTCTCTCAAACGTAGCCGATCGACCGGTATTCTGCTACTTGCCGGCGGATTGTGGCTGGGGCTACAAGTGCGTCGATAGGTGGTATTACAACTGTGTGACACGTTCGTGCGAGAAGTTCCCCTACAGAGGATGCGGAGGAAACTGGAACCGATTCAGGTCAAAGCATGCTTGCTATATGAAATGCATCTTCGGGCATTCAGACTAATTCGGTACGTGGCAGAAACAACCGTTTTTATAATGTTTGGGTTTGATATTCTTCTTCTTCTTTTTTGGAATTATCGTTACAATTTACTGTATGTAGTTAGTGCTTAGTACAAAAAAAACAGAATGTAAAAGAAATGATATGGAAAATATGTCATTCATTTATAAAATTATATAGAGTATTCGTTTCACGCGTAATATTTAAAATGAAATTGTGTAATGTTTATTTGGCGAAATTTTTTTTGGCCTAATCATGTGGAAAACTGCTTTATGGATTTTTTTCAGAACACACAAATACACACAAACAAACACACACACACACCCGCTCCTACACACACACACACACACACACACACACACACACACACACACACACACACACACACACACACAAACACTCACACACACACAGACACACACGCACACACACATATAATATATAATGTCATAATTTTCTTGTGTGTGTCTTGTTCTTGTGGATAAACTAAGTATATTATAAAGGAACAATACTGCAGCTGTATATATACACACACACAAATATATATATATATATATATATATATATATATATATGTATATATACATATATATATATATGTATATATATATATATATATGTATATATATATATATATATATATATATATATATATATATATATAGATAGATATATATATATAAATTACTACGTTTTGTGCGTGTGTGGCAAATAGGAGTATACTGTATATATATATATATATATATATATATATATATATATATATATATATATATATATATATATATATATATATATATATATATATATATATATATATATATATGTATATATATATATATATATATATATATATATATATATAATGTGTGTGTGTAAATTTATATATTTACGTATATATATATATATATATATATATATATATATACAAACACATACACACACACACACACACACGCACACACGCACACACGCACACACGCACACATGCACACACGCACACACGCATACGTACACACACACACACACACACACACACACACACACACACACACACACACACACACATCCACACAATGATGTAGCGTGTATGAATATGTTGCAGAAGTGTGTACAATGCTATTTCTATGTATACAGGAGCCAGCAACCTGTGGACGAAGCACAATACGTTGGGTTACTGCTGTGTCTTACTCTTGCTAGAATAAGACGTTTTGAAACACTGTGGGATTATCGTTAATATTATTCACAGTACGACACCTACAGCTGTCACGTTCACATTGTCGTGTGACAATGCAGCAGTCCACGTTGCTGTATTTTACCCAATAAACTATTCAGCTATTAATGAGTCGCGTGTGTCTTCTTGTCTCGGCCGCCACTGTGCTCACTCTCTCTCTCACTCAATCCTAGATAATCTGTCGCAGGGGTGCGTGCATCGAAGCTTCGACATAAACCATCCTCCATGTAGCAGGGAGATGCACAACAATTGGAAGGTAATATAACAAAATGACAGCAAGAGTTTATATGCTTATGAAAGGAGTAAACAGAAAGTTCGAGATACGGTCGGAACACTAGAAAACAACAGGGGAAACATACTTTCAGACGGATTTCAAGTGGCAGAGGTCCTGAATTTGAGGGCGATAAATCAGAACATTTAGGGCAGTTAAGTGTAACTCCTGAAATGATAGTAAATAAAATTAAGAAGATTAAAGATAATAGATCACCTGGAGTTGATGGGATACCACCAAAACTGTTTGAGATAAATTAGTACACCACTTTCAAAAGTGTTTAACTTGTCACTAGAAGAAGGGATAGTTCCTCCAGAATAGAGAAAAGCAACTATTACGCCGCTATGTAAGACTGGATCAAGGAACAAGTCTGAAAATTAGAGACCAGCGAGTTTAACAATAGTTGTAGGTAAATCTATGTGGATGTAAGTTATCGAGGGGAGGTACCCGACTACGTGCAAGAAACCTGAAGAAACACAAGTAATATGGATTAAAGGTATAGCCGTGACTAGAACTATCACGAACAAAGGCGTTTAAACCTTTATTGTCTTGCACGTATTCGGGGAGAGTGATTTCACCATTTACCATGGGACGGTCCGGAATAAGGATTATGAAAAATTTCACGTTGGTGACCATTTCACAAACCCATTGTGAATATGGGCGCTGCAACATTGCCCAAGTGAGAATATTTTCGTGGGATGAGGTTGGAAATATAATCCTTGAAATCACGCATGTTTATTATGAGGTGGGACACATCCATATATCTACCAGAACCGTTTTGCGATGAGTGAAAATACCGAAGTTCGTTTGTGGTTCAATTATGTAAATTAAAACCGAAACTCAAATGTATTTTAAATGATTTAATATGCTGGTGAAACATGATCCATAAAGTAGGATGAAAATAATTTATATTGGTGTCTCTGAGTCTTCAATTAAAATTTGGATTTTTCTTCTGAAAGTGGTACGAAAATTATTCCAATGCGATACATAAAAGTTCACTAAATCGGTGTTATTATCACTATAATCAACGAATGTAGGTGGGATGGTAGAATCTCCCTCGACGATGGCATGTGGTGTTTGTGCTGACGGTGACGATGACGAAGTTGACGGTTGGGGTGACAGCAGATGAACCGTAACAGAGTTGAAAGCAAAGGCAGATATAGAGCCGTGGCGTCAGTCTTGCCAGCCGGAGCCGAGGGCCGCTCCCTTGTTTGGCGCTGCAACAAAAAAGGTGACCATGAACGTTTGTCACAGTATATGATTAAGCTCCATTCGCTAGCTGAAATAAATAGGTATTGAAACAGTGTAATTAAAACAATTACCTCTAGCTCCTTCACTTTTTCTTGCCGATGTCGTTGTTTTCCAACTTCCGTGGCAATACCCTTATTTTCACGTCTTTGCGTGTGAAGGTACTCCCACACGTACAGCAATCATAACGCGGGAGTACTTTCGGACGCTTCGCAGCCGGAGAAGCCGTTCGATCTTTTTCTTTGCACTGTAACAAACACAAGATGAAATAGGTGTTATTGAAGCAATATAATTAAATAAAACTGACCTCTATATCTATATCAGCTAGTATTCGATAGATGGCAGCTTCTTATTGTATATGTGTGTCACGTTAGTCGTTGGGACGCCACTACTTATGTATAATTATACAACCCGCTAGGAGGCGTTTATCAACATAAATATGGGTCATGTAAATACATACACAGTCGCCTGGACGCGTAACAACTTGCAAATAATGTTTGCACTCACTATGGGGCGGTTCTTACTGTATATATGGGTTAATGTTAGACACACACGCGCAGTCGCGTTGAGACGCAACAACTTGCAAATAGTGTTTGTACTAGCTAGGGGGCAGTTCTTGTTGTAGGACATTTTGTGGGGGGCAGACTTATTGGAGGTATATCGATAGGAAAAGCAAGGTGTATATTTGGGGATATATCAGCTTAATTAAACGATTTAATTTACTTAACACCAAAGCATCAAGTTCCTCCTCCTCCGCGAAACGGGTCAACAGCCTCATGCACCTGTCGTCGGCGACGTGGCGATTGATATGGTTTCTTCTAGTGAAGGAACTTCCACACAGCTCGCATGTCGCCGACGGCCGAGCGATCTACCCTTTCTTCGGCATTGGCTTCATCGGTGGTGATGGTGGTTGGTCGATACCGTGGTCGTCGACGGAGACGGGGCAGTGACCATCAGCGATGATGGAGCCGGGTCGGTCCCGAGCGTTGTGGCCGTGGTAGGGACCAAAGCCGGGGCGGTCCTGGAGGCAGTGGTCGTGCGAGGGACCAAAGCCGGGGCGGTCCTGGAGGAAGTGGTCGTGCGAGGGACCAAAGCCGGGGTGGTCCTGGAGGCATTGGTCGTGCGAGGGACCAAAGCCCGGGTGGTCCTAGAGGCAGTTGTCATGCGAGTGACTAAAGCCGGGGCGGTCCTGGAGGCAGTGGTCGTGCGAGGGACCAAAGCCGGGGCGGTCCTGAAGGCAGTGATCATGCGAGGGACCAAAGCCAGGGCGGTCCTGAAGGCAGTGATCGTGCGAGGGACCAAAGCCGGGGCAGTCCTGAAGGCAGTGGTCATGCGAGTGACCAAAGCCGGGGCGGTCCTGGAGGCAGTGGTCGTGCGATTGACCAAAGCCGGGGCGGTCCTGGAGGCAGTAGTCATGCGATTGACCAAAGCCGGGGCGGTCCTGGAGGCAGTGGTCATGCGAGTGACCAAAGCCGGGGCGGTCCTGAAGGCAGTGGTCATGCGAGTGACCAAAGCCGGTGCGGTCCTGGAGGCAGTGGTCGTGCGTGGGACCAAAGCCGGGGCAGTCCTGGAGGAAGTGGTCATGCGAGGGACCAAAGCCGGGGCTGTCCTGGAGGCAGTGGTCGTGCGAGGGACCAAAGCCGGGGCGGTCCTGGAGGCAGTAGTCATGCGATTGACCAAAGCCGGGGTGGTCCTGAAGGCAGTGGTCATGCGAGTGACCAAAGCCGGGGCGGTCCTGGAGGCAGTGGTCGTGCGAGGGACCAAAGCCGGGGCGGTCCTGGAGGCAGTGGTCATGCGAGTGACCAAAGCCGGGGCGGTCCTGAAGGCAGTGGTCATGCGAGTAACCAAAGCCGGGGCGGTCCTGGAGGCAGTGGTCATGCGATTGACCAAAGCCGGGGCGGTCCTGAAGGCAGTGGTCATGCGAGTAACCAAAGCCGGGGTGGTCCTGGAGGCAGTGGTCGAGCGAGGGACCAAAGCCGGGGCGGTCCTGGAGGCAGTGGTCGTGCGAGGGACCAAAGCCGGGGCAGTCCTGGAGGCAGTGATCGTGCGAGGGACCAAAGCCGGGGCGGTCCTGGAGGCAGTGGTCATGCGAGTGACCAAAGCCGGGGCGGTCCTGAAGGCAGTGGTCATGCGAGTAACCAAAGCCGGGGCGGTCCTGGAGGCAGTGGTCATGCGATTGACCAAAGCCGGGGCGGTCCTGAAGGCAGTGGTCATGCGAGTAACCAAAGCCGGGGTGGTCCTGGAGGCAGTGGTCGAGCGAGGGACCAAAGCCGGGGCGGTCCTGGAGGCAGTGGTCGTGCGAGGGACCAAAGCCGGGGCAGTCCTGGAGGCAGTGATCGTGCGAGGGACCAAAGCCGGGGCGGTCCTGGAGGCAGTGGCCGTGGTCGGGACCAAAGCCGGGGCGGTCCTGCAGCAGTGGTAGTGCGAGGGACCAAAGCCGGACGGTCCTGGAGGCAGTGGTCGTGCGAGGGACCAAAGTCGAAGCGGTCCTGGAGCAGTGGTCGTGCAAGGGAACAAAGCCGGGGCGGTCCAGGAGGCAGTTGTCGTGCGAGGGACCAAAGCCGGGTGGTCCTGAAGCCAGTGGCCGTGGTCGGGACTAAAGCCGGGGCGGTCCTGGAGCAGTGGTCGTGCGAGAGACCAAAGCCGGGGCGGTCCTGGAGCAGTGGCCATGGTCGGGACCAAAGCCGGGGCAGTCCTGGAGCAGTGGTAGTTCGAGGGACCAAAGCCGGGGCGGTCCTGGAGGCAGTGGTCGTGCGAGGGACCAAAGCCGGGGCGGTCCTGTAGGCAGTGGTCATGCGAGTGACCAAAGCCGGGGCGGTCCTGGAGGCAGTGATCATGCGAGTGACCAAAGCCGGGTCGGTCCTGGGAGCAGTTGTTGTGCGAGGGACAAAACAAACCGGGGCGATCCTGGAGGCCGTTTGATTCGGTCGACCACGACTTTCTTCTCGCAGAATTAAACCTAATCTGCTTGCGAGGCGTCAGCACTTCAGCCAACATACATGACCTTGGTGTACAACTCAACTCCAAGATGTCGGTGGCCGTAAATGTTAGCCGTACCTGCCGGACTGCCTACGCCCAACTACGTGGCATTGCGCGAATAAGATCGTTTCTGCCGCTCAGTGCGTGTAAGACGTTTGTACACGCGCTTGTCCCGTCGTGACTTGACTTCGGAAACGCGGCCCTGTACGGCATTACCGGAACCCTGCTGCGTCGACTTGAGATGGTCCCGCCATCAACTGTGCGTGTCGTCCCCTGCCTACATCGACGTGACCAACCCAGTGTGACGGCGGCACTACGAGAGCTGCACTGGCTGCCTGTGGCTCAGCGAATTCAGTATAAACTGTTGACCTTGATGCAAGGCGCCGTGCATGCAAACACTCCACGCTACCTTGCTGACAGCATATCTCCATATGTTCTCTGTCGCAATCTTCTTTCGGCTGAGCAGTCTCTCATTGTTGCTCCTATGGTAAACCTGGAACGGCTCGGCCGACGGTCTTTCTCACGTGCAGGTCTCACCATCTGGAACTCTCTTCCAATATGGCTCATAACGCAACGTGCTTATTTACGTGTTAGGAAGGACCCGAAAACATATTTCGTTAATCGTAATGCTTACTTTTATTGTGTTATCTTGTGCAATGCTTTATTGTTATAATTATATTCACTAATGCAATTATTTTAATTAATAAATGTTTTATTTATTTATTGTAAACACCCGTGATTTTCTGTTTAGAAATATACAGTGTAAAAATGTATTTAATTTGATTTGACATCAGTTAAAACGTATGCGTACTCTATGTAATGTGTCGTACATATGTAATCAAGTTGGTGTAATTAAATTGATTGTGATGCAATGTTTACCGACTAATACATCCGATAAACATCTTCGTGCCCAGCCTACAACAGTGGTATGAAAATAATGCAACAATTAAGTCAGTGTTGTTGAAGACTGTCACTCCTCCGATTTGTTTTCACCTCCCTCCAACGTACACATATTTGGTCACTTCTCCGATTTGTTTTCACCTCCCTCCAACGTACACATATTTGGTCACTTCTCCGATTTGTTTTCACCTCCCTCCAACGTACACATATTTGGTCATCCTCCGATTTGTTGTCACCTCCCTCCAACGTACGCATATTTGGTCATCCTCCGACTTGTTTTCACCTCCCTCCAACGTACACATATTTGGTCATCCGCCGATTTGTTTTCACCTCCCTCCAACGTACACATATTTGGTCATCCGCCAAACAGCTCTGGTCGATCGCTATGCGGTGGAATAAACTGGATGAATGGGCTGTGAGAAACTCATCCAGCAACTGGAGTGGACGTTCTGTAGTTGTCTTTCCAGTTGCTTCGGTGATGATGGTTGCTTTTCTGGAGAGGTTGGTTTTGTGAGAGTTGTGTGAGCTGCCATCTTGCAGAAAACTCTAACTCTAACCACAGTCCTAGCCACCACCCCAAGTGACCTTTGACCATGTTGCGCGACCTCACATAATATTTGTTTAAAGCATGTAATGTTGCACGGCTTAGTGTTTAAACAAAATACACCGAATGAAGGTTGGGCAAACTGAAATTTAGAGTAGAAACGCCCCAGGTAATCATGTTGCCTTAATCAATCACACACCGGTGCACGGTTTTTATTCATGATCCAGCATGGCATACACTACAGTTACATCCATTAGCATGACATACACTGCGTCTTTCAGAGACAGTTACATCCACTAGCATGACATATACTGCGTCTTACAGAGACAGTTACATCCATTAGCATGGCATACACTAGAGTTACATCCACTAGCATGGCATACACTAGAGTTACATCCACTAGCATGACATACACTGCGTCTTACAGAGTCAGTTACATCCACTAGCATGGCATACACTGCGTCTTACAGAGACAGTTACATCCACTAGCATGACATACACTGCGTCTTACAGAGACAGTTACATCCACTAGCATGGCATACACTGCGTCTTTCAGAGACAGTTACATCCACTAGCATGACATACACTGCGTCTTACAGAGTCAGTTACATCCACTAGCATGACATACACTGCGTCTTACAGAGACAGTTACATCCACTAGCATATTACAATACATAATACAACGTTTTATTTTACAAACACTTATTTCTGGCCTACATCACTCCCTCATACAGGCCAAGATCACTGACTAGACAAGAAGAAGCTTTATCTAACGTCGGTTTTTACAGAAAATTACAGGCCGAGATCACTGCCGCACAGGCCGAGTTCACTGTCGGACACTTATTTCTGGCCAACATCACGCCCTCAAACAGGCTGAGATCACCGGCAACGTTCTATTTATATCTGCGCAGCTAGCCAAGTTAAGAGGCTACTGACGTCACTTATATAAAATATACATTTATCTTATTTAAAGTACGAAATATGAAAGCAGTAAGCTTAATAGCATTGTAACTTGCATGCGTTAACGTGTGTTGGATACAGAAAATAAAACGTGGATTTTGTCGGGAGGATATGATGTACGTACTAGCTGGCGATGTATTGAGTGACCCCCCTCGTGGGCACAACTCGAGAAAAGTAGGGGTGACCACAGTCACTGGCGTCACTGCAACGCAGGACAGCTATTTCGGGACCGTGAGTGAAGCCCGTCGCGACCGTTGACCAATCCCATGCGCGCTTCACTGACACGAACCGCGCGACGCGGAGCGTTGACTGACCAATCACATGCGCGCTTCACTGACATGGATGGCGCTTCATAGAATTGACGTATCTTACGCCTGTCGTCTATATGTCGTGGATATGGCTAACGTGTCGTGACGACGGCTCGTGCGGGCGCACTAGTGTCGCGCCCGCGCCGGGTAGGCAGCGGCATTGTCGGCTGAACACACTATAATTCGGTCGTCAAACAACGTGGAGATGACGATCGTGTCGTAAAGGTGGCTCATGGAGACGCCCTATTGTCGTACATGGAGTTATAGCTGAATAGTCGCAAGCAGTCAGTAGGCAGCAGCAAACGAGACGCAGCCGAGGCAGACGGTCAACGCATACAGTCAAACAATGCACATTACTTACTTGCGTGTCTTTGTGTTGTCTGCGTTTTCGAGTTGTAAAGGGTTCTTCGACGTCGCGATAGATCGCGCCCTCTTCATACCGGGTCTAGCCGGACATCATCGTTGGAAATAATGCCGCATTTTGTGTTGAGGCCCCTTTCGAATATCGCTTGGTAACTTTCCCACCAGATCACAAGGTCGGCTTCAGCCAATCAAAATCAATAAACCTCTATGGACGGTTGCGTTGCGTTGATACTCCTTTTACTAAAATGTACCACGCCAAAAGCTAAAACATAATGTGTACAATTATTACATAACATGATCATGCCCCACGCCTAACAATAAACTTATAATGTGAGCTCCCACACAATACTTGATACCATTACATAACTTGTTTATGTCATCCCTCTATATACACTCTAACATTTACCTCACCAGGAAAATAGTTCATATGATAGCAATTCGCAGTAATGCGACAGTGCTAGAGAGAATTATGGACGGTAGAGTAAGGAGGATAGTGGAGTGTGAAATGGTAAAAGAGCAGTAAGGCATCGGAGAAGGGAGAGTAAGGAGGATAGTGGAGTGTGAAATGGTAAAAGAGCAGTAAGGCATCGGAGAAGGAAGAGTAAGGAGGATAATGGAGTGTGAAATGGGAAAGAGCAGTAAGGCATCGGAGAAGGAAGAGTAAGGAGGATAGTGGAGTGTGAAATGGGAAAGAGCATTAAGGCATCGGAGAAGGAAGAGGTACGGCGTACGTGATGTTCACTCTGAGACAACTGGTGGAAAAGAGACTGGAGGGACGTGACAATATGGTTATGGGATTCGTAGACCTTGAAAAGGCATACGACACAGTTTCAAGAGATATGGCCGCGTTGAGGTGGATGGGTGTTCGAGAGTCCATGGTGTGATGCAGGATTTCAGGGCATTTTAGTAAACATGCTTATTACCGAGCGAATAATATTAGCACGATTTCACCATTATATTATAATGGTAAAATCGTGCTAATGCATGTATTCTATATGTAAAGCAGATGTATATATTTAATAATTTTGATAGCTGTCGAGGCAGATCCGTCAGTGTAATACACTGTATTCCTGTAAAAAATCGATACCAGGTTTCGTGCGAAGAGATGTAGATTGATAACGCTAACGTAATCATATGATAATTCGTCGTTAATGTTGACCTTACTTGGGAGTTTCGTCGGTAGGGTATGACGCCAGCGTAAGGCTTACTGGCTTACTAATGGCAATAATAATTTCACACATTACTAGCTTAATGTTGTTGTCCTTTCAGCAATAACAAGTTTGTGGCTGACGAATTCAAACAAGACATGCACTACTTACGATGTGATCTGGTTGCGACAGCCAGACTAAGGAACAAGACACACAAAAATAACTTCTCTACAACCAAGAAACATGTGTCACTGTATGATTGAACGCATAGGCTACCGTGTTTCAACAAACCGCACACTACAACATTAACCCATGTTG
>OY759262.1:50649784-50712284 GCA_963662155.1 Lamellibrachia columna | reverse complement strand
CACACACACACACACACACACACACACACACACACACACACACGAGACACGCCTATGCATACGTACATACATACACATTCACATAAGCACACACATTCACAAAAAACACAAACACACACAAGAACACGGACACACACACACGCACGCACGCACGCACGCACGCGCGCGCGCACATTCAAATGTGCGTACATGCTTATATTCATTGTTGAATTTTTCGCATTGCGTGTATTGTTGTAATGTGAACTTAAAACATGTAAACTTAAAGAATCTTACGAATGAGTCAATGACAATAGCTTGCGGGGTAGAAAACGACCACGACAATAAATATGTCGCACAATACTGATACGTAGGTTCACTGTGCCTGATCCCGACACGCGTATAATTTATGTTTTAGAATACATTCACATCTTTGTGACATACTTACCGCACAAGGGTTACCGAGACATTCACAAGTAGGACATCCCGACTTGTCAAACACAGGGCCATATTCACATTCTTTGTCACAAGTTAAACGTGGACAACGACACTTTCTTAAGCAAGTCGCTTGATCAGGGAAGTTGTTCTTGTTTCCTCCGCAGCCCCCGTAGATGAACTGCTCGCAGTGGTCTTTGTTGTAGAACCAACGACGAAAACGACCACGACAAGGTCCGGTTTCCTTCGACAAATAGCACATATCTGCAAGTAGAAACATTTGCAACAAAATGCACTTTGTATGTGTAAGACTCCGGTGATGTTGATAACATTAGGACAATATGTTCAAACTTTCACTTACATAAAATATCCATTGCCTAAAATGTGCGCGAACAAAACTGAATACCGCGCTGCTATGTCTGTCATAGTCAGGTAACATGTATGTAGAATCTAAGCATGTTCTGTTTTGACAGAATGTTAACATATCTTCATCGTGACACCTTATTTATTTTACCATTATATCTTACATACATACGTACACACATGTATACATACATACGTATATACATTCATAAATTAATGTATATATGTTTGTTCATGACAATATTCATAAGGAAGCCATGCAATATATTCAGTTGTGCTGCTTACCAACACATTCGCCGAATTCGGGACACGGTGGGATGAGACAAGGATTCACTTTCGCTACACACTGTTCCCTGGGCGAACACTTCACATTCTGAATACGAAAATGAACACTGAAGTTAGTATGTATCGTCAACCATTGAAGCATTTTTTGCGTAGAGGATCTTGTTTTGATTGAAACGAAACATTGATGTGAAAAATTTCGCCGATTGCGTTCAAGTGTTTTAGCTGCAATGTACATTTGTTTAGTTTCTGTTATAATGGTCGCCCCTCTAGTCAACATTATTTATGTTAAGTGTAATCTTCTAAACATATTGCACGACACCGTTACTGTTGACATAATCGTACCTCACAGGCGTCCACACATTGGCAGATTGGGCATCCTGTGAGATCTTTCAAAAATCCACTCTTGCATTTCAGGTCGCAGCTCACCAAGCGCCTGCACTTGGCCTTGCACCTCCTGCGACACGCCCGCTCTGTCTCGAATCGGTTCCGGTTTCCTCCGCAGCCCCCGTAGATGAACTTCTCGCACGCACATGTCGCACAGTTGTAGTACCACATCGAAATGGCTGCCTCGCAGTTACCAGCTTTTGCCGGCAGGTAGCAGAATCGAGGTCGATATCCTACGTTCGGGGTGATAATAAAATATAAAAGCTCTAAACCTTTCATTTGTGCATTTCCATCTAGTTAATTTTGACACAGGGTGTATGTAGCGATTAGACGTTGGAAGATTGACCTTGACGCGTTTGGTTTGTATGATTTTAACAGTTTGCGAAGAGGACATTTATCAGAACTTCCAACTGTGGAATTATCTCGTTATTTACTTGTTCCAAATAGCGAGATATGCCCCCCGTGGGACATTGTTTCGTGAGGAATATGTCCCGTTGGCGGCGTTACTTAGGTAATGTATTTACCCGAATTACGCAAGAGCCCAGATGTGTTTCTATATCCGGACCGTCCGCGAAAACATAAACCTTTGTAAGTGAAGCGATTTTCAGGTGTTTAAATGTAAATACAATAAACCAGGCCAGAAACTCTGAAAATCACCGAACAATGTCGTTAAATAAAATATGCCAATAGCGGGAGTTATTTTTTTATATTTGAAAACGGGAGATCGAAAGTATGTTTGAAAAGTAACCAAAAAGCGATAGATCTCCCGCTATGTCGGGATACTTAGAAGATCGGCTATTAGTCATACTATGTTGATGATAGTTGAGCCCCGCGGTCAAAAAAGCATTACAATGGTTTAATATCAAGCGTTGTGTTAATAGCATTTTTATTTAGATGTGTAATTTGTCTTCACGGCGTACTCTTCTTTCAAATGCTTCATATTTTATAAACATATGCATCAAATAAAAATAAATAAATATATACTGAATTAAGGATATTTGATACAAATGTATTATGAGCGTTTCGTTGGAATAGAGCAATCCGGCCTATAACCTCGAATCCACACATTGTTAAAATATTACTCATCAAAGCCAATTAATAAATATGAAGGAAAATGAACCCATAATACAGCGGCAGAAAGTCGTGCGTGCACACTTGTAATCAAGGCGGTGAATTCCAAGAGATGCCTAGACATATGACATGTAATGCCCCCAGAACATAAAGGCTTTGGATTCGTAGAACATTTCTATATAGGGTGAACCGATGGACTGTATGAGTGCGTGTGCGCGTTTACGCGTGTGCTTCCTTACGTGCACATGCATATGTTCCTTGCGTTTGCGAATGTGCGTCATGACAAATAATTGTCAGCAGGTCATCGTGACACACAGTTGACGATACACGAAGGCAAAAACATTTGTACTACATCATCGTGGTACATGCGTTTTAAAATATGTTTGATGCGCCGCCGCGCAAGTCCATATATCAAACTGTCTTAAATGGCGAGGTCCACACGAACGGGCTGTGATAGTGACTTCGAACAAGCACCGATGGTCTAATAAAAACATCATACATTTGGTTGTTGAATCAGACAAAGTGAACTTAGTGAGTGGACGACGTGATGTCGAAGCGGCATGGTACTGCCTTGTGAAAAAAGGTTAGTCATATACGACACAGCACGTAATTTTCCATAACACAACCACTCGTAAGCGGAGATATCTCCAACAAAAAGGCGAGATGGCAATTACGTCAAACACAGTGCCTAATGAAACATCATACATTTGTGTTTTCTATCCTCCCGCTGTGCTTACACTCACATTGCAATAATGACACTTTCCCACATGCCAATGATGTTAATGTTTATTAACTTGCTCTTTTTGCCACTATATGAATTAATAATTTGCTTGCTATCTCAGCGATTGGGTTTTTGGATGCCTTATTACCATATGGTCGAAGTTTAATGCCGTACACATTTGTTTGTCTGCAATGTGTGTGTTTGGGTGCGTCTGTATGCGGGCTTGCGTGCGTGCGTGCGTGCGTGCGTGCGTACAAGGGTGTATGCGTGTTCTTGCGTGTGTGTTCGTGTTGCGTCCATTTGTGTTGTGCTTGCGCGTACCTGTGTCTGTCATTTAATAAATAACGACACGTATTTGACTTAATACTGTTGGCATTCGCAACGGCGGCACAATGTGTCCTTTGTTTCACAATATTCGCCCACAATGTTATAAAACGCAGGAGAAACATTCATTGTGAGCAGATCATCGGAACATTCAGTTGATGGTTAACGATGACACAAGTATCTCTACTACAGCGCAGCATGGAAAAGGCCTTTGAAAAAATTTAATCAAATGCGGCATTGCACGTTTTTTGTCCACAACTCAACCAGTCGTAAGCGGAGATGTCTCCAACAAAATGGCAATGACGCCATCACTCATCTCATAATAAAACATTTTTGTAGAATCATTTAAAAGTGTCGTTTGATTAGTTAATTTGCATAATTATATTATACGTCGATAATGGTTGAGCGCCGTAGTTAAAATAATCATCCTTGCCTTAAAAAATCCACATTTTGTATAAGGCATGTTGTTTACCTTCAGACGACTGACAAAATATGGCCAAGAAAAGCCCACAAAAACAGAACGTTTTGATGGAAGTGTAGTGACCATAGCCAACGTGCACGTATGTGCAGTTGTGCGTTGTGTGTGTGTGTGTGTGTGTGTGTGTGTGTGTGTGTGTGTGTGTGTGTGTGTGTGTGTGTGTGTGTGTGTGTGTGTGTGTGTGTGTGTGTGTGTGTGTGTGTGTGTGTGTGTGTGTGTGTGTGTGTGTGTGTGTGTGTGTGTGTGTGTGTGTGTGTGTGTGTGTGTGCGTGTGTCGGACTGTATTACTACAACACTCGGTGAACGGTTGCCCCCAAAAAATAATAGTCCCTTAACAGTTCACCACGAGGCACTGCATGGCACAACGGTGGTCGTAAATCCCACGAGACCAAACTTCAATTTAGTAGGCGGGTCTTGACCCACTCCATCCCCTTTTTACGAATAATGAAATGTCGAGAATTGTGAACGGCCCCTAACACGCAAGAGACACATCAATTTTGAACAGGCCACCCTGCTTTGTAATTAATAATGGAACATATATCTCTGCTGCGACAGTATCGCGTGGTACATGCTATTGTCATTCCGACCTGCAGGTCGATAGTTCAAGCGGGAATGTCTACAACACGAACGATACGTGTGCGTGTGCTGGTTAGTGTACGTGTCGGTGTACACACAAACACACACACACACACACACACACACACACACACACACACACACACACACACACACACATCCGGGCATATCCGTCAGTTTACAAAGTTGGTATCCCATCAAGCAGTGCGTACATTGTTCTGGTTATGTGACAGTTTAAACATTTTAGACATTTACCCAGTGGGTAACTTAGTTAAATCCTCTGGCACAGTCACGAGGTAAACGTTTAATGTTTTCACCGAAATACACATATTTCACTGTAAGAATATGTGTATTTGTCATTGGTGTAGCACTACTATACAATACAGCGAGTCATTCTTGCTTCAGGTACCATTAGTCCGGTATATATTCGATGTCTAGATGATGTACTCATTGGCAACTGATTATAATTTCGAAATAACGATCGATATCATAAAATAGATAGGAAAAAGACTTGAACGTGTTTACACTATAAATGGCTGGACTTACTTAGACGTTTCATATTAATTGTTAGTTGTGATGGCAACACTGCTTAGATGGTTACAATCCTTTATTTTTGTTTTAATGGGCCTGACCTTTCACCTATAGCACGTTTATGCGTTTTAGATTCAAACGTAAAATGCAATACTTACGATGGGCGGTTGCCAAGGCAACCAGACCAAGGAACAGGACGCACCATAGAAAGATCACTTCACTGCAATCAAAAAGGAGTGTTCCCTGTAATAACATATATAATTGCAAATAAAAGCTATTGTATTTTTATCAATCAACATACCCCAGCATCTACCCAATGCAAGCTAGTTACTGCAAGGTCACGTATACATAACGCTACATTTCAATTAACACTCTACATTCAACCAGTCACACCAATAACTGTGACTCATTTGAATGCCACACACAGACAGAATAACAACACAAAGTCATACTAACCTCTTCATGTTTGTCTCTGTTGTCGTGCCTGCTCTATCAGTTTGTGTGGCTGTAACTCCAACTGTTGCAGCGTGGTATCTAGTACACTCGCCGGTCACGCATGACTGTGCGACAAGTAGCTCGCATTTGATTGGAGAAACAGTCGTTAGCATATAATTTCAGTCAATCCATGTAGTACGACGTTTACGTTATGTCATTGTGTTTGTTCATATGTAATCACATTTTTATACGGCGAAGACACTGATATGAAAGTGTGTTGTGTTATGAACTCGTATATGTGTAAGTAAAGCACTGAAATGATTGTGTAAACGTAGTGTTATCACTGAACTTCCAAATGAAGGGTTGTCAGTCCGAGAGATCGACAAACGAGGAAAAGCGAGCAAATATTACTCTTCTCCGTTAATTCTTGGCACATTTCTTCAACTCAAAGAATACCTCAACCCATGATTCCTTTGTTTTCTGATGACCACCGGTTTCAGTGTTGAACGGCACCACTTCAATCCACCTTTTTGTAGTCGCTGTCGCACATTTTAAGCTCTGATGTCACATCAAGTTGACACGTTTAAATAACTCTGGTTGCTGTGGTATGTTTGGGCAGTTGGAGTAATTTATTGCCACGTACACATATAATTACGTGATTCAACATTACAAACATATCGTGTTTTGTTAATGAATCGCTTTGTAAAATAGCTGTGTTGTTTGAAATTAAATGACACTGCATTGTACACACCATACAATTGTAATATATTTTATTAGACCAGTGATGCTATGTTACATCAATATGATCTGCCATTATTGTAGGATATATATGTCAGTTACGTTTGCTTTAGTTAATGTGCAGAAGATTGTGGTGTGTGTGGATGACCTTTTCAATCGCGTATACACTGACCTACCACAGAGAGTAGTGCCATCATACATCATAAACTGCGTGTCATGATGACCTGCTCTAAATGAATGCGTTCCTTGCGTGGCATAGCGTCGTGAAGGAGTTTGTCAAACAATGACACAGTGTGCCTTTACGATAATTATAGTTATATAACATGCAATACTCGTATTTCTTACATCACAAACATAAATGCACATACACACACAAACACACACACGCACGCACGCACGCACGCACGCACGCACGCACACACACACACACACACACGTGTGTATTAGTTTTCAAACTGCTACAGTTCGTTTGCAACAACCTAGAATAGCAACTGACGCATCATGATTCCATATCGGGGTTTGATTAACACTGATAGCATTCAGTTGTGTGTAATTGAACACAAAATCTATAACTAGGATTGTAACGTAGAGTCTCGTGTTGCTTGAATGCGGGATGTTGCAGGCAGTACAATACCATAATGCTTACCATGGTAGGACGATGGGCTTAATTACATTAATGGCCAAATCTATGGCTTGATCACATGCCTAGATTTACACAAATAAAATGTAACATCCTGATGTGTTACACTCTGAAAATGGGTATGACTTATGACAGGACTCTTCGAAAACAATTATTGCTGATTGGATTTTAATATTGTCATTTTAAAAAATCAGTGACATCCATCTTTAGAAACTTGGATTACCGAAGGTAGCACCACCACCATGAACCACACCTATAATGGATATCGTACGATATGTCTGTTTCTGTGACCTTTCAAATGCATGTTTTATTAGGCGTTTGGTGCTTGTCTGTCGTCAGTGCCGCCATCCGTTCGTGTTGGAGACATCACCGCATGAGTTATGGACTTTCATGCTGGGATAATGACGTATTTCACAAACGGCTGTACCAGGCGGTGATGTCGCAGTAGTGGCATTTGTGTCATCATTAATTATAAACCAGGGTGACTTGCTCCCAGTGAATGTGTCTTTTGCGTGGAATAATTTCTTGGGTAAGTTTTTTTAAAAATAAGACGCTGTGTGTCGCCGTTTTGAATATTAGCATTTATGTGTCAAGCAGTGTACGTATTTTGTTTCATATCACATAAGAGCATGGATAAATCACACATATGCCCACACACACGCACACGCATATACCTGTATATTTACACACACGCACAGGCACAGGCAAACGTACATGCACCCACGCATACGCGTACACACCCACACCCACACCCACATACACACACATACGCGCGCGCGCGCGCGCGCACACACACACACCTTTTTAAAGCACATTTTGTTTTCCGTAGGCATTTAACGGCCATATTTATATTGAAATGTTTAGGTTCACAACGTTGACTACGCACCTACTCGCAAGGTTGTTTACTGTGGCTGCATGTTTAATATTTATGTATTTACTTGGCTACTAATTTATTTATTGGCTTTGGTGTGTACGATTTTGTAGTGATTGCATTTCGCTCGCATTACTCTCTTTTTGTGTAAGCCCTGTACGTGCGACAGTGAATATTTATGTTCTTAGCTGTAATGAAAGAAGAGTTGGCAGTGCGGAAATTGACATACACAAATGATGATGCTATTAAACCAACGGATATCTTTAATGTATGATGTCTCGTTCCATTTCAGAGCAACCATGGCATGTTGCAGGTTTTTGAATTCAACGAATATTTGATAAATCAATTGTCGTAGAATTGTTTGTCGCTTTTAAGATTAGTGTAAACATCGACGAAATATCACAAAAGTAAAAACACAATAAACAATTTCTCTCGGCACCATCTACATGATGAAAAGTCTGCCTACGGCCAATGGTGCATCAGTGCTGTGGATTGATATTGTTTAGGCTAACAAAATAGTTCGATAGCCTCAGGCACCCATGTCAAATATGATTGATCTCACAAAATATAATTTCAGTGATACCAAAATCAAATCAAAGCTTAACCCTTCAAGGCTACACAACATTTTAATCCACAATACAAAATGATCTATTGGCAGTATGCCTTTATCATGTCTCGTAAACATATGGCTACCTACTGCGTACCACAATAAAATAAATGCTGCCATCTGCTGGCTAATATGGTACAAAACCTCTGGACTGAATGTATGGCTGCGATATAAATGTTCCTCAAAGTATATCTATGTTCTCTACTGGGGACTCGTTATGTATGACAATCTTATAATTAGTTATATTGTGTTTTTTGTTCGATACTTCTTCTAAAAAGAGAAGAGAGTACAACACGTAGTTATGCTCTGCCTCAGCTGTTGTAATTTCCACTTTTCCCTAGGAACAGTCTTCTTCCTCCACATAGTTTCACCCTTCGCAATCTTCGCATCTCGCTTTACACAGGCCTGTCATCTCACTTATGATCTTCCCTGTCCGTGATCTGTTTTGGTAGTTGGCCCTCCACCGTCAGCACAGCATCCATTGCACAAACGTGTTTAAAGACAAAACCCCGAGGTGCGACAATACGAGGGAGACGAGACGAATCAGAGGAATACGAACCATCGCCAAAAGTCACAACTAACTTGATGGAAATGTGCTTATATCAGATACCTGCGCAGAACTCAGAAGATTTGAAGACTTTATATATTAATAATCAATCTGATTCTCTCAAACGTAGGCTATCGACCGGAATCGCTTCAAATCAGAGGATGATTGCTATATGAAGTGCATCTTCGGGCATTCAGACTAATTCGGTACGTGGCAGAAACAGCCGTTTTTATAATGTTTGAGTTTGATATTATTCTTCTTCTTTTTTGAAATTGTCTTTACAATTTACTATTATAGTTAATGTTTAATACAATGAAACATAATCTAAATAGAAATGATTTGGAAAATATGTCATTAAATTCATAAATTATAATTATAGTGTATTGGCTTTGCACGAACTACTTTTAAAGTAAATTTCGTAATGTTTATTTTTTTTTCAAAACACACACAAACACACCCATATATAATGTAATGTTGTTCTAGTGTCTGTCTTGTTATTGAATAACCTAAGTATAATATATATATATATATATATATATATATATATATATATATATATATATATATATATATATATATATATATATATATATATACATATATACACTATCTATGAAAATCATACACACCAAAGACAATGAATAACATAGTAAATACGTAACTAGCAAGGGCGTAGTCAATGCTGTGAATCTAAAAAACTGCTTAGAACTATGGCCACAAAGTGCCTACAAAATACAAGTTAAAAAAGGTGTGTATTTGTAAGTGTGTGTGTGCGTGCGTGCGTGTGTGTATGTGTACGGGCAAATGTGCGGTTTATCCACGTACATGCATTTATTTGATATTACACAAAATACGACACATTCATGGTGAGTAAGTCGCCTCCGTTTATAATTAATAATGACACAAATGTAACCACTGTGACCACACAATCGGGTAGAGGGGTTTGTGAAAGCCATCATTATCGCAGAAGGAAGGTCCGTAGCTCAAGCGGTTATATCCACAACACGAATAGGAGGTTGTAATGACGGCAGACAATCATCAAACGCGTCATAGAACAAGCATTTGAAAGGTCAATGAAACATAGATCGTTCGACGTCCATCCATATTACTTGTATATGTGTGCAAGCGGGTTTTGACATCAACAAATACCGTCACGCGCTTTGCGAGTACAAGTCACGCTAAGTGTGCAATAAACAAAAACCGTGAAATCACACCTGTGTGTCGTTGTTTAACGCAATGTCAATTGACACAGACGGATCTACTTGAACATTAGTGGCATAACGAAGGTTATGCGGTTATGTCCCCGACACGAACGGGAGGTGGTACTGACGGCAGAGAAGCACCAAACGCGTAATAAAAAATTGTCGTCAAGACACCCCTGTGTGTCATTGCTTAACGTAATATAATTTGACTGAGGCGGTTCTACTCGAACAGTTATGGTAAAAGGTGACAGTGAGTGTTGTAATCGGCCACATATGTAACGCTTCATGTCGCGTTGTTGCAAGATTGACTTTGTTAAGGAACCAATTTTACATTTCACGCTTCGCCCTCGCAATTACCACAATCTGATCAGCACAGTACTAAAAGCAACAACTCACAAAACCAACCTCTCCAGAAAAGCAACCACCAATGTGGTTCAATTCTGCAGCGTACCTAGGCGGTCTGCAAGAAGACCAGAATAATAATGCTGATCAAAAAAATTAACTATGACATAACATAACATAATTACCTCTCAAAAAACGTTCGTATTCGTTCGGAGTTCGAACAATACTTTAACCCTAACACAAAACAATTGCTAACCCTAACCACGAAGTTGACAAAATTATGCGTGATGCATTTATCCGGAAATCTTGTTAATCCAGACAAATACAAACTGGGGACTAAGATGTCCATATTAACGAGGTTCCGTCGTATATGTTTGTTGTATAATAGTTATATCACTTTTACAGCTAGGCATGATTATGTTTATCGAATGTGTTGGTCGTATAATAAGGCACAGCAACTAATTCGATGTCCCTAATGCGATTGCAGATGCACGACACATTACATAGTGCACGCCTTCGTCGTGACTGATGTAATTTGGCAATAACGTATTCTCCAATGAAACGCGAGTTGTTTGCAGTATTGCTCTGTCACGTGTGACCGAATAGAGTATTATATACCACGTTGTAGCAGTTGCAGCTAGTTCGAGCCACACAAACTGAACGAGCTATTAATTCAACAGAGTCAAACACGAAGAGGTTAGTGTGACGTCTTGTTATTCTGGTCAGATGTTTTACTTAAACGAAACATTGTTCGGTATGTCGCCAAGCTATTTATTAATGTCAATATCGACGTCGGTTTAAGTCTAATACATGGCATCCGGTAGTTTATATTGCAAAACTTGGGCTAATGTTGTAGTATTTGTATTGCATGTCGTGTTTGATTCCAACAAGCACACATTTTTGCATGTTGAACTTACATACACAATGACACTTATGCTGGTTTCATAACTGGCCGTCGAAATATTCAATTTGCAATTTATAAATGTTCAAATCTTTCAAATACTTTACACATACACCAGTATAATCGTTTACCGAATAATGGGTTCAACTTGGCGGCTCGCGAAGCGTCTGACGGGAACAAACTAGGATATATGTTTTGGGTAATACATTAAACATTCCCTTTCACGGCAAATTAACAATATCACACAATAGATGAATGATAAAGTGGTTAAACTAACGTAAAAAATTCACGCAGGAGGACGCCATTATATTCACTCAGTAATGCGCACTGACTCTTGTTTGCTAGTGTGCCGTGAAATCCTGCATCACTAGCTGAGCTATCAAAGTAATGACACAAAATTGGTGCTACTGTCCCCTGTCTCTCCTACTTCCAACCACATCCTGGCTCCTGATATATTGCGTCCAACATACTGTCCTCTGTTTCTCCTACCTCCAGCCACATTATGAATCCTGATACATTGCGTCCATCATACAGTCATCTGTCTCCCCAACCTCCAGCCACATCCAGGCTATTTACACATTGCGTCCAGCCCTCAGTTGCTTCTACCTCCAACCACATCCTGGCGCCTGATACATTGCGTCCATCATACAGTCCTCTGTCTTTCCTACCTTCAGCCACACCCTAACTCCTTATACATTGCGTCCACCTTCTGTCCTCAGTTGCTCCTACCTCCACCACATGTTAAGTCCTGATACATTGCGTCCATCATACAGTCCTCTGTCTTCCCTACCTCCAGCCACATCCTGATCTTTATACATTGCGTCCATCATACAATCCTCTGTCTTTCCTACCTCCAGCCACACCCTTACTCCTTACACATTGCCTCCACCATACTATCCTCTGTTGTTCCTACCTCCAGCCACATCCTGGCTCCTGACACATTGCGTCCATCATACAGTCCCCTGTCTCTCCAACCTCCAACAACATCCTGGCTCCTGATATTTTGCGTCCGCCATACTGTCCTCTGTTTCTCCTACCTCCAGCCACATCCTGACTCCTGATACGTTGCGTCCATCATACAGTCCTCTGTATTTTCTACCTCCAGCCACACCTTTGCTCCTTATACATTGCGTCCACCGTACTGTCCTCTGTTTCTCCTACCTCCAGCCACATCCTGACTCCTGATACATTGCATCCACCATACAGTCCTCTGTCTCCCCTACCTCCAGCCGCATCCTGATTCCTGATACATTGCGTCCATCATACAGTCCTCTGTCTTTCCTACCTCCATCCACACCCTTGCTCCTTATACATTGCATCCACCATACTGTCCTCAGTTGCTCCTACCTTCAGCCACATCCTGGCGCCAGAAACATTGCATCCGTCATACAATCCTCTGTCTTTCCTACCTCCAGCCACACCCTTATTCCTTACACATTGCCTCCAACATACTATCCTCTGTTGTTCCTACATCCAGCCACATCCTGTCTCCTGACACATTGCGTCCGTCATACAATCCTTTGTCTTTCCTACCTCCAGCCACACCCTTGCTCCTTATACATTGCGTCCACCTACTGTCCTCAGTTGCTCCTACCTCCACCACATGTTAAGTCCTGATACATTGCGTCCATCATACAGTCCTCTGTCTTCCCTACCTCCAGCCACATCCTGATCTTTATACATTGCGTCCATCATACAATCCTCTGTCTTTCCTACCTCCAGCCACACCCTTACTCCTTACACATTGCCTCCACCATACTATCCTCTGTTGTTCCTACCTCCAGCCACATCCTGGCTCCTGACACATTGCGTCCATCATACAGTCCCCTGTCTCTCCAACCTCCAACAACATCCTGGCTCCTGATATTTTGCGTCCGCCATACTGTCCTCTGTTTCTCCTACCTCCAGCCACATCCTGACTCCTGATACGTTGCGTCCATCATACAGTCCTCTGTATTTTCTACCTCCAGCCACACCTTTGCTCCTTATACATTGCGTCCACCGTACTGTCCTCTGTTTCTCCTACCTCCAGCCACATCCTGACTCCTGATACATTGCATCCACCATACAGTCCTCTGTCTCCCCTACCTCCAGCCGCATCCTGATTCCTGATACATTGCGTCCATCATACAGTCCTCTGTCTTTCCTACCTCCATCCACACCCTTGCTCCTTATACATTGCATCCACCATACTGTCCTCAGTTGCTCCTACCTTCAGCCACATCCTGGCGCCAGAAACATTGCATCCGTCATACAATCCTCTGTCTTTCCTACCTCCAGCCACACCCTTATTCCTTACACATTGCCTCCAACATACTATCCTCTGTTGTTCCTACATCCAGCCACATCCTGTCTCCTGACACATTGCGTCCGTCATACAATCTTTTGTCTTTCCTACCTCCAGCCACACCCTTGCTCCTTATACATTGCGTCCACCTACTGTCCTCAGTTGCTCCTACATCCACCACATGCTAAGTCTTGATAAATTGCGTCCGTCATACATTCCTCTCTCTTCCCTACCTCCAGCCACATCCTGACTCTTTACACATTGCCTCCACCATACTATCCTCTGTTGTTCCTACCTTCAGCGACATCCTGGTTACTGACACATTGACACCTTTGCTCCTTATACATTGCGTCCATCATACAGTCCCCTGTCTCTCCTACTTCCAGCCACATCCTGGCTCCTGACACATTACCTCCACCATACTGTCCTCTGTTGCTCCTACTTCCAGCCCCATCCTGGCTCCCGATACATTGCGTCCATCATACAGCCCTCTGTATTTCCTACCTCCAGCCACACCCTTGCTCCTTATACATTGCGTCCACCATACTGTCCTCTGTATCTCCTACCTCCAGCTCCAGCCACATCCTGACTCCTGATACATTGCGTCCGTCATACATTCCTCTGTCTCCCCTACCTCTAGCCACATCCTGGCTCTTTACACATTGCGTTCATCATACAGTCCTCTTTCTTTCCTACCTCCAGCCAACCCCTTGCTCCTTATACATTGCGTCCACCATACTCTCCTCTGTATCTTCTACCTCCAACCACATCCCGACTCCTGATACATTGTGTCCATCATACAGTCCTCTGTCTCCCCTACCTCCAGCCACATCCGGGCTCTTTACACATTGCGTCCATCATACAGTCCTCTGTCTTTCCTAACTCCAGCCACAACCTTGCTCCTTATACGTTGCGTCCACCATACAGTCCCCTATCTCTCCTACCTCCAAACACATCCCGACTCCTGATACATTGTGTCCAGCATACAGTCCTCTGTCTTTCCTACCTCCAGCCACACCCTTGCTCCTTATACATTGCATCCACCATACTGTCCTCAGTTGCTCCTACCTCCAACCACATCCTGGCGCCTGAAACATTGCGTCCATCATACAGTCCCCTGTCTCCCTTACCTCCAGCCACATCCCTGCTCCTTACAAACTGCCTCCGCCATACAGTCCTCTGTCTTTCCAACCTCCAGCCATATCCTGGCTCCTGACACATTGCGTCCATCATACAGTCCTCTATCTCTCCTACCTCCAACCTCATCCTGGCTCCTTATACATTGCGTCCATCATACAGTTCTCTGTCTTTCCTACCTCCATCCACACCCTTGCTCCGTACTATTCGAGTACGGTTCTATGCATATGAGGCAACAGTATTCTCCGCATAACCTGTAGATGTCATACCGCTGTGAGGCAGACGTGTTACGGGACGGACGTTGATGTGAGAACTCACGTTTATGCCTAACTTAGTTCGATGACGTTTTATTAAACAAACGCAGGGGTGTCATGCGTTGAAGCAAGTTGTGCGAAAAGGAGGTATGTAATGTTCACGAATTTCAAATATCAGGCATCTTAGTGGGTCTGCCATGTGCTGTAAATAGATTCGGAACCGCATTATCGCCCAGAAAGTGTCTACTGATGCGTAACGGCTAGCGCCCCATTGTCTGACTGACTGAGCGGCCAAAGTCTAGCTCCAAACACCTAAACAGCCAACTACAATACGATGGGGCCGAAGTCGCGTAAATACAGTGCTTCGAGCGACGACTCTACCACGGCCAAACTTATGGAAATTTTGAGGGACGAATCCTTTATCGCGAACTTTGCGGAACAAATCGCCGATGTCGTTGCCCAAAAACTAAACGTACGACTCGAGAACATGGAGAGAGTGACTGCCGCCCTGACCACAAAAATACGCACACTGGAGGAGAAGGTGGAAACCTTGGAGGTGGAGGCAGACAGACGCGAACAGTACACGCGTCGTCCTAACCTCCGCATCTCTGGCATCCCAGAAACTACAAACGAGGTAACGAACGATCTAGTGATTACAACAATTAAGAAGATGGGAATCGATAACTTAGGCGCTTCCGATCTGGAAAGAAGCCATCGCATCGGCCAGAAGACTGACAATCGTGATCGCCCCCATAGACGCACGATCATAGTGCGCTTTCGTAGCGAGGCGGTAAGAGACGACGTGTATCGGTCACGAACCAAACTGAAGAACCACAATCAGCACCATCGAGACGAACAAGTATATATCAACGAAGATCTGACATCGAAGAGGGCAGCACTAGCATACAAAGCTAGATCACTCAAAAAAGAAAACAAAATCAACGATTGTTGGACATATACAGGAAGAGTTCTCGTAAAGACAAACACCGGAATGATCAAAGAAATCCACTCTGCAAAAGACTTGGACATGTATTAAATGGATCTGAACATTCCTTGTTCACTGTACACTGAACACCTACACCTTCTCGTAGACCGATCGCTTGGACAGAAGCCACAGGTAACACCACTAGTGCCAACTGCCAACATTTTGTGTAGTGGCATTATGTGGACCAAAGACTTAAATATATATTAAACGGCTCCGAACATTATTCTGAAACATTCTTGAACATTCAAAGTTGCTACTACTGTGCCTCTGAACATTCTAAGTGACATATGAAATAATGATTATCGGGCCAGAGATTGCAGCATATTAGTTATAACACATTATATTATTAATGTATTCTGGCTTGAACAGGATCTCTCCTTATTCTTTTAATTTTTAATACTCCCCGAACAGTTAGTTCGATCGATGTCTATGATGTTTTTTTTTTCATACTTAATTTTGAAATACTCATTTTTTTCTTTGACAACAATTGTTACACAGACAACGTTTATTATTATGTTTACTCATGTATGCATCTTCGTTGGTGCAGAATACATAACATCAAATTCGAATAACATCCACAAGAGCATAACATTATCACGCTACAACACATACAAACATACGCACAATCAACATGAAACATTTTTAAATGATGCATATGAGGTATACAAGATATAATGTATCAAGAAATCACCTGACGCATATCATGCTGCACAGTTCACATAAGCAAACTATGAACACTAAATGACATCGGATGAATCATTTCTACAGTATTTGGGTGGCTTACAGAACAACTTTTTAAATAATATCTTAGATGATAATACAAATCAGACTAATGAATTAAATGAATTAAAACCCATACGTCTATCCTCATATTTTGATTCGGATGCATTTGATGCTTTGTGTAAAAAGAACAAAAATTGCTTCAGCATAATAAGCTCAAATATACAATCTATTAATGCCAAATTTAGCGAATTAGAGGCATTCGTAGAGGAATTAAAAACTGAAAATATTCAACTTAGTGTTATATGCCTACAAGAGAGTTGTATATCTAAAAATGATGATTTCTCACACATACAGCTGGAAGGATACAATTGCATTACACAGGGAAAAACATCCAGTAAAAAGGGAGGACTAATCATATACGTTGACTCAAAATATACATACGAAGTGATTCAAAATCTAAACAACTATGAACTTTGGGAAGGGCTTATTATTAAAGTAAGTGAAGGTGGTTTGACCAAACCAGCAATAATAGGAAATATTTACAGGCCTCCAAGGAATCTAATTGATAACCTGAAACAGTTTATAACAGAATTTTCACTACTGCTATCATCCCTAGACCAAATACAACACAATGTAATCTTTGCCGGTGATTATAACATAAACCTGCTAAAGTTAAATGAAGATGAACTGATCAGTGATTTCTTTGATCTTCTTACATCACATAGTATGTATCCCCAAATTACACTACCAACTAGATTTTCAGAAAAACACGGTACACTAATAGATAATCTTTTCTGTAAATTAACAAAAACAATTCTAGAGAGCAGAGCAGGTATACTCATAAAACAATTCTCAGATCACCAACCCTATTTTATCTTTATGGACACAACACAAAACAAACAATTAAATCCTAAAACAACTAAGATACACATGGAAACTAATGAAGCCTTATTAAAAGTTAAACATGACATTCATGCAGCAGACATTTATAGCAAAATGGATAAGAGTCCTAATGCTGATACAAATTCCAATTATAACCTTATAGATCAAATAATAGAAACGACTAAAAATAAACACATACAAACCAAAGTTGTCAAATTCCACAAATACAGACATAAAAAATCAAACTGGATAACGAAAGGTATATTAAGATCAATTAAATATAGAGATAAATTATACAAACAACTGAAGATGTTAGATCCTGATTGTGCACAATATACCACAAGTTGCACTAATCTAAAAACATACAACGTAATACTTAAGAAGAACATTCGTGAAGCAAAGAGATTACACTATGTACAACTTTTCGACAAATACAAATTTAATGCAGCAAATACATGGAAAGCAATTAATGAAATTATATCAAGACACAAATCTAGTACGCAATTTCCAACATATTTTAAACAAAATAACAAGACATATACTAATAAGATTGACATAGCTAATGAATTTAATCATATCTTTACGGAAACAGGCCCTAATCTTGCGGAAAACATACAATGTACAACTGCAAATAATATCACTAAATTTCTCAAAAACAAGAATACAAATGGTTTCAGATTCACAGAAATACAAGAGGAATCCGTATCACAAATAATCAATAACCTTCCAAATAAAAATAGCTATGGGTGTGATGGAATATCCAGCAAATTATTAAAACTTATTGAACCAGATATAGTGAAACCTTTAACATTATTAATAAATCAAGTGCTGAACACAGGACAATTTCCTGACAAACTTAAAGTAGCAAAAGTTATTCCTATATTTAAGAAAAATGATCCCACATTATTCACAAATTATAGACCAATATCCCTTTTGCCTGTTATTTCAAAAGTATTGGAAAGAATTATGAATAACCAATTACTCATGTATTTTACTAATACAAAACTACTGTCTGATAGTCAATATGGATTCAGACCCCACCATTCAACTGAATATGCAGCTCTAGAAATAGTCGATAGGATCACTACACACTTGGATAACAACCAATTACCCATCAGTATATTTCTTGATTTATCGAAAGCATTTGATACACTTGACCACACAATCCTCTTAAAACAATTAGAACATTATGGGTTGGAACCATCAGCATTACAATTACTAAAGAGTTACTTAACAAACCGTGAGCAATTTGTAAAAATTGATGACATAAAATCAAATGTCTTACCTATAAACACGGGAGTCCCACAAGGCTCAATACTAGGTCCTCTGTTATTCATTATATATATTAACGATTTCTCACAAGCCAGTAATGTCTTTAAATTCATTACATATGCCGATGATACTTCTCTAGTAAGTACGCTCGGGTCTTTTACAAATGGTACAAACAATCCAAATACTGAACATATGATAAATACAGAACTACACAACATAGCAGAATGGTTAAAATTAAATAAATTAACATTAAATATCAACAAAACTAAATATATGATTTTTCAAATGCCAAACAAAAAGGTAACAGTACCAACACTAACAATAGATGGTGTAAACATTGAAAGAGTCCAACATTTCAACTTCTTAGGTTTAATATTAGACACACATTTAAATTGGAATAAACACATTGAGAAAATAGCAAATAAGTGTTCTAGGACAATCGGAATTATAAACAAATTGAAGCATGTCTTACCAAAAAGTATCAGAATTATACTGTATAATTCATTAATATTACCCCACATAAATTACTGCCTAATGATTTGGGGCTATCAATGTAATAGGATAATAAAATTACAGAAGAAAGCAATTAGAATAATATCTGTAACCAAATATAACTCACATACGGAACCATTATTTAAAAGCCTCTCTGTTCTAAAGGTTGAAGACTTACTTAAAGTACAGATACTACGATTTTATTATAAATTCATACACAAACAATTACCAGCATACTTACAAAGCTGGCCGATAAACCAGAATACACACATACATTTCACGCGTAAACACAACAAAATACACACATTTAGAACACAACACGAATTTGCAAAAAAGTGTCTGAAATATAATTTACCACATATCATCAACAATACTCCAGACATATTAAAAGATAAGGTGACCACACACAGCTTACAGGGATATATATCTTATGCTAAAAAAATTATTATAAAAAGCTATGTATGCATATGCACCGAAGTTAACTGCTACACTTGCACGCATGGTCAATAATAAATAATTAATCTAGCTGTACGTGTTAACGTTAATCTACACAAGCGGAAATATACAATAAATTCAATGAAAACGTACCAAGGTGGCTCCTATGAGAGCGACTTCTTTAGTCTTAATAGGAGTTTACCAAATCCACGTTGTACTAAATATATTAATTAATAGGAATTACAGTTACTGTAATACTATGTACAAATGGATAAATAAACGATTTTGTCTGTCTGTCTGTCTGTCTATACATTGCATCCACCATACTGTCCTCAGTTGCTCCTACCTTCAGCCACATCCTGGCGCCAGAAACATTGCATCCGTCATACAATCCTCTGTCTTTCCTACCTCCAGCCACACCCTTATTCCTTACACATTGCCTCCAACATACTATCCTCTGTTGTTCCTACATCCAGCCACATCCTGTCTCCTGACACATTGCGTCCGTCATACAATCCTTTGTCTTTCCTACCTCCAGCCACACCCTTGCTCCTTATACATTGCGTCCACCTACTGTCCTCAGTTGCTCCTACCTCCACCACATGTTAAGTCCTGATACATTGCGTCCATCATACAGTCCTCTGTCTTCCCTACCTCCAGCCACATCCTGATCTTTATACATTGCGTCCATCATACAATCCTCTGTCTTTCCTACCTCCAGCCACACCCTTACTCCTTACACATTGCCTCCACCATACTATCCTCTGTTGTTCCTACCTCCAGCCACATCCTGGCTCCTGACACATTGCGTCCATCATACAGTCCCCTGTCTCTCCAACCTCCAACAACATCCTGGCTCCTGATATTTTGCGTCCGCCATACTGTCCTCTGTTTCTCCTACCTCCAGCCACATCCTGATTCCTGATACGTTGCGTCCATCATACAGTCCTCTGTATTTTCTACCTCCAGCCACACCTTTGCTCCTTATACATTGCGTCCACCGTACTGTCCTCTGTTTCTCCTACCTCCAGCCACATCCTGACTCCTGATACATTGCATCCACCATACAGTCCTCTGTCTCCCCTACCTCCAGCCGCATCCTGATTCCTGATACATTGCGTCCATCATACAGTCCTCTGTCTTTCCTACCTCCATCCACACCCTTGCTCCTTATACATTGCATCCACCATACTGTCCTCAGTTGCTCCTACCTTCAGCCACATCCTGGCGCCAGAAACATTGCATCCGTCATACAGTCCTCTGTCTTTCCTACCTCCAGCCACACCCTTATTCCTTACACATTGCCTCCAACATACTATCCTCTGTTGTTCCTACATCCAGCCACATCCTGTCTCCTGACACATTGCGTCCGTCATACAATCTTTTGTCTTTCCTACCTCCAGCCACACCCTTGCTCCTTATACATTGCGTCCACCTACTGTCCTCAGTTGCTCCTACATCCACCACATGCTAAGTCTTGATAAATTGCGTCCGTCATACATTCCTCTCTCTTCCCTACCTCCAGCCACATCCTGACTCTTTACACATTGCCTCCACCATACTATCCTCTGTTGTTCCTACCTTCAGCGACATCCTGGTTACTGACACATTGACACCTTTGCTCCTTATACATTGCGTCCATCATACAGTCCCCTTTCTCTCCTACTTCCAGCCACATCCTGGCTCCTGACACATTACCTCCACCATACTGTCCTCTGTTGCTCCTACTTCCAGCCCCATCCTGGCTCCCGATACATTGCGTCCATCATACAGCCCTCTGTATTTCCTACCTCCAGCCACACCCTTGCTCCTTATACATTGCGTCCACCATACTGTCCTCTGTATCTCCTACCTCCAGCTCCAGCCACATCCTGACTCCTGATACATTGCGTCCGTCATACATTCCTCTGTCTCCCCTACCTCTAGCCACATCCTGGCTCTTTACACATTGCGTTCACCATACAGTCCTCTTTCTTTCCTACCTCCAGCCAACCCCTTGCTCCTTATACATTGCGTCCACCATACTCTCCTCTGTATCTTCTACCTCCAACCACATCCCGACTCCTGATACATTGTGTCCATCATACAGTCCTCTGTCTCCCCTACCTCCAGCCACATCCGGGCTCTTTACACATTGCGTCCATCATACAGTCCTCTGTCTTTCCTAACTCCAGCCACAACCTTGCTCCTTATACGTTGCGTCCACCTTACAGTCCCCTATCTCTCCTACCTCCAAACACATCCCGACTCCTGATACATTGTGTCCATCATACAGTCCCCTGTCTCCCTTACCTCCAGCCACATCCCTGCTCCTTACAAACTGCCTCCGCCATACAGTCCTCTGTCTTTCCAACCTTCAGCCATATCCTGGCTCCTGACACATTGCGTCCATCATACAGTCCTCTATCTCTCCTACCTCCAACCTCATCCTGGCTCCTTATACATCGCGGCCACCATACAGTCCCCTGTCCTCCTACCTCCAACCACATCCTGGCTCTTTACACATTGCGTCCATCATACAGTCCTCTGTCTTTCCTACCTCCAGCCACAACCTTGCTCCTTATACATTGCGTCCACCATACTATCCTCTGTTTCTTCTACCTCCAGCCACATCCTGACTCTTGATACATTGCGTCCTTCATACATTCCTCTGTCTCCCCTAACTCCAGCCACATCCTGGCTCTTTACACATTGCGTCCATCATACAGTCTTCTGTCTTTCCTACCTCCAGCCACACCCTTGCTCCTTATACATTGCGTCCACCATACTGTCCTCTGTTTATCCTACCTCCAGCCACATTCTGACTCCTGATACATTGAATCCACCATACAGTCTTCTGTCTCAACTACCTTCTGCCACATCCTGACTCCTGATACATTGCGTCCATCATACAGTCCTCTGTCTTTTCTACCTCCAGCCACACCCTTGCTCCTTATACATTGCGTCCACCATACAGTCCCCTATCTCTCCTACCTCCAAACACATCCCGACTCCTGATACATTGCTTCCGGCATACAGTCCTCTGTCTTTCCTACCCCCAGCCACAACCTTGCTCCTTATACATTGCATCCACCATACTGTCCTAAGTTCCTCCTACCTTCAGCCACATCCTGGCGCCAGAAACATTGCATCCGTCATACCATCCTCTGTCTTTCCTACCTCCAGCCACACCCTTACTATTTACACATTGCCTCCTCCATACTATCATCTGTTGTTCCTACCTCCAGCCACATCCAGGCTTCTGACACATTGCATCCATCATACAATCTTCTGTCTTTCCTACCTCCAGCCACACCCTTGCTCCTTATACATTGTGTCCACCTACTGTACTCAGTTGCTCCTACCTCCACCACATGCTAAGTCTTGATACATAGCGTCCATCATACAGTCCTCTGTCTTCCCTACCTCCAGCCACATCCTGACTCTTTACACATTTCCTCCACCATACTATCCTCTGTTGTTCCTACCTCCAGCGACATCCTGGCTCCTGACACATTGCGTCCATCATACAGTCCCCTGTCTCTCCTACCTCCAGCAACATCCTGGCTCTTCACACATTACCTCCACCATACCCTCCTCTGTTGCTCCTACTTCCAGCCCCATCCTGGCTCCCGGTACATTGCGTCCATCATACAGTCCTATGTCTTTCCTACCTCCAGCCACACCCTTGCTCCTTATAATTTGCGTCCACCATACTCTCCTCTGTATCTCCTACCTCCAGCCACATCCTGACTCCTGATACATTGCGTCCGTCATACATTCCTCTGTCTTCCCTATCTCCAGCCACATCCTGACTCTTTACACATTGCCTCCACCATACTATCCTCTGTTGTTCCTACCTCCAGCAACATCCTGGCTCCTGAAAAATTGGTTCATCATACAGTCCCCTGTCTCTCCTACCTCCAGCAACATCCTGGCTCTTGACACATTACCTCCACCATACTCTCTTCTGTTGCTCCTACTTCCAGCCCCATCCTGACTCCCGATACATTGCGTCCATCATACAGTCCTCTGTCTTTCCTACCTCCAGCCACACCCTTGCTCCTTATAATTTGCGTCCACCATACTGTCCTCTGTATCTCCTACCTCCAGCCACATCCTGACTCCTGATACATTGCGTCCGTCATACATTCCTCTGTCTTCCCTACCTCCAGCCACAACCTGACTCTTTACACATTGCCTCCACCATACTATCCTCTGTTGTTCCTACCTCCAGCAACATCCTGGCTCTTGACACATTACCTCCACCATACTCTCTTCTGTTGCTCCTACTTCCAGCCCCATCCTGATTCCCGATACATTGCGTCCATCATACAGTCCTCTGTCTTTCCTACCTCCAGCCACACCCTTGCTCCTTATACATTGCGTCCACCATACTATCCTCTGTATCTCCTACCTCCAGCCACATCCTGACTCCTGATACATTGCGCCTGTCATAGATTCCTCTGTCTCCCCTACATCTAGCAACATCATGACTCTTTACACATTGCCTCCACCATACTATCCTATGTTGTTCCTACCTCCAGCGACATCCTGGCTCCTGACACATTGCGTCCATCATTCAGTCCCCTGTCACTCCTACCTCCAGCCACATCCTGGCTCCTGACACATTACCTCCACCATACTATCCTCTGTTGTTCCTACCTCCAGCAACATCCTGGCTCCTGACACATTGCGTCCATCATACAGTCCCCTGTCTCTCCTACCTCCAGCAACATCCTGACTCTTTACACATTGTCTCCACCATGCTATCCTCTGTTGTTCCTACCTCCAGCCACATCCTGGCTCCTGACACATTGCGTCCGTCATACAATCCTCTGTCTTTCCTACCTCCAGCCACACCCTTGCTCCTTTTACATTGCGTCCACCTACTGTCCTCAGTTGCTCCTACCTCAACCACATGCTAAGTCTTGATACATTGCGTCCATCATACAGTCCTCTGTCTTCCCTACCTCCATCCACATCATGACTCTTTACACATTGCCTCCACCATACTATCCTCTGTTGTTCCTACATCCAGCGACATCCTGGCTCCTGACACATTACCTCCACCATACTCTCCTCTGTTGCTCATACTTCCAGCCCCATCCTGGCTCCCGATACATTGCGTCCATCATACAGTCCTCTGTCTTTCCTTCCTCCAGCCACACCCTTGCTCCTTATACATTACGTCCACAATACTCTCCTCTGTATCTCCTACCTCCAACCACATCCTGACTCCTGATACATTGCATCCATCATACAGTCCTCTGTCTCCCCTACCTCCAGCCACATCAGGGCTCTTTACACATTGCGTCCATCATACATTCCTCTGTCTTTCCTAACTCCAACCACACCCTTGTTCCTTATACGTTGCGTCCACCATACTGTCCCCTATCTCTCCTACCTCCAAACACATCTCGACTCCTGATACATTTTGTCCAGCATACAGTCCTCTGTCTTTCCTACCTCCAGCCACACCCTTGCTCCATATACATTGCATCAACCATACTGTCCTCAGTTGCTCCTACCTCCAGCCACATCCTGGCGCCTGAAACATTGCGTCCATCATACAGTCCCCTGTCTCCCTTACCTCCAGCCTAATCCTGGCTCCTGATACATTGCGTCCACCATACTGTCCTCTGTCTCCCTTCCTCCAGCCACATCCCTGCTCCTTACACACTGCCTCCGCCATACATCCCTCTGTCTTTCCTACCTCCAGCCATATCCTGGCTCCTGACACGTTGCGTCCATCATACAGTCCTCTATCTCTCTTACCCCCAACCACATCCTGGCTCCTTATACATCACGTCCACCATACAGTCCCCTGTCTCTCCTACCTCCAACCACATCCTGGCTCTTTACACATTGCGTCCATCATACAGTCCTCTGTCTTTCCTACCTCCAGCCACACCCTTGCTCCTTATACATTGCGTCAACCATAATGTTCTCTGTTTCTCCTACCTCCAACCACATCCTGACTCCTGAAACATTGCATCCAACACACAGACCTCTGTCTCCCCTACCTTCTGCCACAACCTGACTCCTGATACATTACGTCCATCATACTGTCCTCTGTCTTTTCTACTTCCAGCCACACCCTTGCTCCTTATACATTGCGTCCACCATACAGTCCCCTATCTCTCCTACCTCCCAACACATCCCGACTCCTGATACATTGCGTCCAGCATACAGTCCTCTGTCTTTCCTACCTCCAGCCACACCCTTACTCCTTACACATTGCCTCCACCATACTATCCTCTGTTGTTCCTACCTCCAGCCACATCCTGGCTCCTGACACTTTGCGTCCGTCATACAATCTTCTGTCTTTCCTACCTCCAGCCACACCCTTGCTCCTTATACATTGCGTCCACCTACTGTCCTCAGTTGCTCCTACCTCCACTACATGCTAAATCTTGATACATCGCGTCCAACATACAATCCCCTGTCTCTCCTACCTCCAACCACATCCTGGCTCCTGATACAATGCGTCCACCATACTGTCCTCAGTTGCTTCTACCTCCGACCACATCCTGGCGCCTGATACATTGCGTCCATCATACATTCCTCTGACTTCCCTACCTCCAGCCACATCCTGATCTTTACACATTGCGTCCTTCGTACAATCCTCTTTCTTTCCTACCTCCAGCCACACCCTTACTCCTTACACATTGCCTCCACCATACTATCCTCTGTTGTTCCAACTTCCAGCCACATCCTGGCTCCTGACACATTGCGTCCATAATACAGTCCCCTGTCTCTCCAACCTCAAACCACTTCCTGGCTCCTGATATATTGCGTCCGCCATACTGTCCTCTGTTTCTTCTACCTCCAGCCACATACCGACTCCTGTTACATTGCGTCCATTATACATTCCTCTGTCTCCCCTACCTCCAGCCACATCCTGGCTCTTTACACATTGCATCCATCATACAGTCCTCTGTCTTTCCTACCTCCAGCCACACCCTTACTCCTTATACATTGCGTCCACCATACTGTCCTCTGTTTCTCCTACATCCAGCCACATCCTGACTCCTGATATATTACATCCACCATACAGTTCTCTGTCTCCCCTACCTTCTGCCACATCCTGACTCCTGATACATTGCGTCCATCATACAGTCCTCCGTCTTTTCTACCTCTAGCCACACCCTTGCTCCTTATACATTGCGTCCACCATACAGTCCCCTGTCTATCCTACCTCCAAACACATCCCGACTCCTGATACATTGCGTCCAGCATACAGTCCTCTGTCTTTCCTACCTCCCGCCACACCCTTGCTCCTTATACATTGCAGCCAACATACTGTCCTCAGTTGCTCCTACCTTCAGCCACATCCTGGCGCCAGAAACTTTTCATCCGTCATATAATCCTCTGTCTTTCCTACCTCCAGCCACACCTTTACTCCTTACACATTGCCTCCAACATACTATACTCTGTTGTTCCTACCTCCAGCCACATCCTGGCTCCTGACACATTGCGTCCGTCATACAATCCTCTGTCTTTCCTACCTCCAGCCACACCTTTGCTCCTTATACATTGCGTCCACCTAATGTCCTCTTTAACTCCTACCTCCAACCACATCCTGACTCCTGATACTTTGCGTCCGTCATACATTCCTCTGTCTTCCCTACCTCCAGCCACATCCTGACTCTTTACACATTGCCTCCACCATACTATCCTCTGGTGTTCCTACCTCCAGCGACATCCTGGTTCCTGACACATTACCTCCACCATACTCTCCTTTGTTGCTCCTACTTCCAACCCCAACCTGGCTCCCGATACATTGCGTCCATCATACAGTCCTCTGTCTTACCTACCTCCAGCCACACACTTGCTCCTTATACATTGCGTCCACCATACTCTCCTCAGTATCTCCTACCTCCAACCACATCCTGACTCCTGATACATTGCGTCCATCATACAGTCCTCTATCTCCCCTACCTCCAGCCACATCCAGGCTCTTTACACATTGCGTCCATCATACAGTCCTCTGTCTTTCCTAACTCCAGCCACACCCTTGCTCCTGATACGTTGCGTCCACCATACAGTCCCCTAGCTCTCTTACCTGCAAACACATTCCGACTCCTCATACATTGTGTCCAGCATACAGTCCTCTGTCTTTCCTACCTCCAGCCACTCCTTTGCTCCTGATACATTGCGTCCACCATACTGTCCTCTGTCTCCGCTACCTCTAGCCACATCCTGTCTCTGTACACATTACGTTCATCATACAGTCCTCTTTCTTTCCTACCTCCAGCCACACCCTTACTCCTTATACATTGCCTCCACCATACTGTCCCCTGTATCTCCTACCTCCAGCCACATCCTGTCTCCTGATACATTTCGTCCTTCACACATTCCTCTGTCTCCCATACTTCTAGCCACATCCTGGCTCTTTACACATTGCGTTCATCATACAGTCCTCTTTCTTTCCTACCTCCAGCCACCCCCTTGCTCCTTATACATTGCGTCCACCATACTGTCCTCAGTATCTCCTACCTCCAACCACATCCTGACTCCTTATACATTGCGTCCATCATACAGTCCTCTATCTCCCATAGCCAGTAAACATTTTGGCATGGCTGAAGTCAAAGATGAAGACAGCAAATTCAAATTTTACACTGGTTTGACATTTTACCAGTTCATTGTACTATTGAAATTTCTGGGATCAGCAGCCAGTAAATTGACTGGCTGGAACAGTGATGTAAAATATCCAGAAACATCACCAAATAAGAAACGCGGGTGTAAAAGGAAACTATCACTTCAAGATGAGTTTGTTTACTCTCGTTAGGCTACGACTGGCACTTCTGCATTCCGACCTGGTTTGAAATCAGCACTGGTGCCGTCTCCACTACAGTACTGACCTGGGCTCAATTCCTGTACACCCAGTTTGGGAGGCTAAGAAATGACATGTTTCAAAGTCGGTGATCAATCAACAAACATCTGCCAAAGTGTTCTAGGGGATTTAAGAACACCAGTGTAATTATAGACTGCACATAAACTTTTGTACAACAACCTGCAGATTTTCGAAAGCAGGGTAATCTATATTCGTCATACAAAAACAATTATACATACAAGACTTTAATTGGCATTGCGCCAAATGGAGCTATAGTATTTGTGTCTGATTTTGTTTAGGGTTCTATATCTGATGTTGAAATTGTCAGGTGATCATGAATTTTAGACAGGCTTGATGAATGCGATCTGATTTTGGCTGATAGGGGATTTACCATTATGGATATTTTATATGCAAAGAAAGTGGATCTGAATGTACCACCATTTCTTGGTTCACGCGATTAGTTCACGCCTCAGGAAGACATTAAAACTAAATCCATTGCCAAACTTCGCATGCATGTGGAGCGAGCCATCGAAAGGGTAAACAAATTCAGAATTGTCAAGCATGTTATCCCATTGTCACTAGCTCCCATTATGTCACAGATTGTGTTTGTAGTTGGATGCCTGGTTAATTTCCAGGAAACATTGGTTCGGTGAATCACTGATTAATTATATGTAGCTTCAGATCCACTCTTTGTATGTGGGATATGGTATATGTATCTTACCTGATACCACATGAAATGATGCGTACTGATCAGTAATAACCCTGTTTTCTAGACGGACGGTATATATATGCAGAACATTTGAAGCAGTGACATAATAATTCCATTGTTATCTAAGTGTTTCACTGGGTTATTAGTCCACGGTATTCTACCTGAATCCATGATATCTGATATTTTGTAATCGCCCTCTCAATACTTGGGGTATATATTTTTCGAAATGAAAAGATGTGTACTGATCAGTGATCACCCTGTTATTAGATACATAATAAATATATATCAATCAATTAAGCACATGCTTTTTATTCCAGACTTATGGCAGGTTCATACATACATATTATAATTATTGAATAATTAATATCAAAATACCAATTATGAAATGTCTTGCATATTCTGTTCCAAGGCCACCTTAGTTTATACATAGGTACAGAGGCAACTCAAAAATATTATGTAATGTAAATTAATCACATTACATGGCATGCATATTCAAATGTATATTACATATTATATACATGGTGGCAGCCGTGGCCTAGTGATTAAGGTGTTGGACTCTAAATTCAAGGGTTGTGAGTTCAAGGCCCACACTGGGTTTCACTGCCATCTCTGCCCGAGTGTGCTGCGTGCTGACAGCGGCTATAGAATGCACCGCGAGGCGCTGTCACAGTAGCGATGTCATTATTAATTACAAACCAGGATGACTTGCTTCCAGTGAATGTGTCTACTGCGTGTTAGGGGCTGTTCACAACATTTTATTATTCGTGAAAAGGGGTGGAGGGGGTGAAGACCCGCATGCTAAATTTACAAAGTTTGTTCGCATGCGATATATAAACACCGGTGTGCCATGCAGTGCCGCTTGGTGAGCTGTTACGGGACTATTATTTGTTTTATTTGTGCAACAGTTCACCGCGCGGTGTAGTAATACAGCCAGACACACCCACGCATGCACGCATGGACACACACACACACGCGCGCGCGCGCGCGCACACACACACACACACACACTTACATATACACAAAACTATAATCCATATTACGTTCACCATGCCTATGTCATTCGAAGCAAATTCGTCTTCTCTTATATGCGCACAACTAGTCCATATGTCTTGATTTGCGTTGATATTCAACCGTTACATATCACACACCTGGTATTGGTTTAACATAGTTACGCTATGCTTTTATTTGATTACGTGGTAATTCGATGCTTACTCATGGCGACGATGTGTAAGTATTTCGAAGTAAGCGAGTTCCTCATGTACCAGGGTTCATTGTGCTGATAATTGCACACGTTCATGACCTTCAAGGCTAGTTATTTTGTTGAGAACTTCTTTCGTTTGATGTAAACCAATATTGATGCTACAAATCAATGGAGCAGGAACCATCACACTGGCTCTAAATGCACATAGCCGTGTTTTGAAATGTTAAATTAGGTTCTCCCTTTGTTACACGTTGTTCGGTGTTACAGCTTCTTAGATTTAAAGTAGTACACACACACACACACACACACACACACACACACACACACACACACACACACACACACACACACACACACACACACACACACACACACACACACACACACACACACACACACACACACACACACACACACACACACATATATATATATATATATATATATATATATATATATATATATATATATATATATATATATATATATATATATATATATATATTTGCATGCCTTGCCCTACATTATATCGAAGAAGTGTCTCTCCTACCGATTCTATGTGTTTAGAGCCGACCAGCATTGCGTAATTTGTTTGCTCAAGCCAGTGTACGTATATACGGAGTGTGTTTGTTTATGTTAGAAAATTATGCATATTTATTAGGCAAGGACAGGAATATTACCCGATTTATGGGTAATAATGAGCATAAAGAGGAGACTGGATACACGTGTGTTCAGATCACGGTGAATTAGAGTGGACACAGAAGGGTCGTGTAACTCAGCGTGAAGTGAAGAGTACGTGTGACTCCCCCACGTGAAAGTAAGAATTTGCGTATGTCTGTAGAATGGTATACTGTCCACTAAAGTTAAAATGATAAGTGGCAACGGAAGATAAGTGATCGAGCAAACGACCGAGAGGCGCAACATATATATAAAAAAGGGTAGATGGACGCCCGTCCATTGAGTCTATACTCGGGAAGCAACGGAGCGCACGACGACGGCGGACGGCGTGCGGGGCGAAGCGAACGGCCCTTTCTTCTACGGCAAATGGTATGCTCGATGACTGCGAACGGTCCGCTCTTCAGCCGGTACGCAGAGGCAGGTCTGCTCTTCAACTGCATAATCTATGCTCTTCGACGGGCCTTCGGTACAGTCTTCGGCTGCTGACGATATGCTTTTCGACTGCAAACGGCACGACTGACGAAGTGAGACGTTAAACGGCGACAACCCTCCGGTAAATCATCTCTGCCTCCAATGTAAAGACGGGCAGTAACGGGGACACGCCGCCACACAAAGGGCAGGCCTTAAGAACGCTTTGTGAGAATGCATCTGACTCATATGTGATTAGGATGTCGTTTGGTATTAGATGCCTTAGAATCAACTGTGTAGCTATAGGCACAGGGCGGCGGTTTAAGGACTAGTCACGTGAGACAAGCTTACAATCCAATGTGGTAGGTCTCCATGCGGGAGGATTTATGATATAGGTTTTAATTTTAGTTTATGTTGGAAAATGTTGTTTGTGTTAGGATTACGTATTGATAGAAGCTATTACGATTATACTGGGTAATTAACCCCATTCCGATTATCAGAGTATCGGAAGGTTGCATTATATTGCATAGACTCATGAATATATTTGTTTTCTTTTTAACTTAGTAACTATTGTGTATTAACTATATATATATATATATATATATATATATATATATATATATATATATATATATATATATATATATATATATATATATATATATATATATATATATATATAGCGGAGGATGTTTGCTGCGATACATTTGAACTACAATTGTTTTTTATTTGTCTGACTACAAGTGCAGTCTACATATTTATTCTCACATAATAAATCGATGACTGTCTCCTTCCTGCATTCCAAACGGTCACCTGCCCATTCGATTGAAAGAAGCGTATGTATGGGAAAACTTCACCGTTTCTGCTTGCTAAGGCAGACGTAAAGCGCCGCATCAATTAAACACCCAAAGCTATGCTAAATTTTACGTTAGACGTTATTCATACCATAGGACTGGTTTCTACACGTGCAATGGCAAACAGGTACCATGTGATCCTTCATCGAATGACGTGGTAGCGTTTACCGGTCAACACATTTGTAAACATCAGAAAGATGTTAAGCTTTGATTTGATTTATCTCTGAAAAAAATATTATGCGGAAACAAACAATAGCATCAACTGAATTGAAATCACATTATTATAGAAAAGTATATTTTTGACAGGTGTATTTTGGGGACTTTCCAAAATCGCTGCCTGATGTTTACCCCTTCATAAACTAATATGTCCTTTCGACCACTACTCCCAGCTACTTGTCTTGTTATGATACATATCGTATGTGTTTGTCATGAATTGCTTTTAATATACTAATTATACTAATCATATAATATATGAATGTCTGTAATAGGGAGTAATGCTAATTCATTTTGACCATTCACTACCGAGTAAACATTGAATTAGAACATTGACGATTTTTTTCTATTAACCTTTTGACATGTATTGTTAATTCTTTAAAATATACAATGCATAATTCGTTATAATATTTAATAAAATTGTGACATCTAGTGCATTTGTCAACACTTCCACTAATGTGGGGGTGGCACTTTTCTCTATGGAGTAGTGCCTGTGGCAAGTAGCCTCTCACCTTTCATGTATTATGGTGATAACCAATTTGATTGGTTGTGTGCATATACTGTTGTTTTATTGGGTACATCAATAACTGGTTATAATCGACTTGTATGTAACAATGATTGTATTTACTGGTGTAAATGTGATGCATACAACCTGGCATAAAATATGCCCTTTACCAACCTTTACTTATGTATCCGCCTTTCCTTTATTCCTACATCAAACGTGCTGCGGCCACACTTGAAACATATACCAGCGACTCACTACGCATTCGACACCACAGGAAACATAAATATATCCGCATGATTAATTCCATCTATAACTAATTATTGACATAATTAAATAGTGTGCCCTTAATTTAAGTTAACTGTGGATGGTTGGAATATCAATGTACTGTTAATGCAACCTTACCACCCCTGCTGCCACTCTAGTGGAATCGTCCACCGCACGCTCGCAATCAAGCACCGCTGGGGTGGCCAGGCACTGCCATTCCGGTTTTGAAAGTCATCGAAGTGAGATGATATTTACAAACTTTATTTGACAACCACCTCCTCTCCTGCACCTCTTATTTCCTAATGTTGTGATTAACTATTTGATGTGTGGCAGGTAGCCTCTCACCTTTGACGTATTATGGTGATTACCAATTTGATTGATTGTGTGAATATACTGTTGTTTTCTTTGGTATATAAAGATCTCGTCATGATCGAATTGTATGTACAATATAATGTTTACTGGTGTACTTGTGATGCACACAACCTGGCATTAAAATATGCCCTTTACCAACCTTTACTTATGTATCCGCCTCCCTTATTGCTACATCAAACGTGCTGCGGCCACACTTGAAACTATACCAGCAACTCACTACGCCTTCGACACCACCATCGATAACTAATTATTGACATAATTCAATAGGGTGCCCTTAATTTAATTTAACTGTATTTACTATTTTAAATATTCATTGTATACTTTTAGTTGCATTGCCCTGAATTTAATGTTTTAATGTTATAAGACGATGAATGCCGTAGACAAGAAGGCTTCCACTCATTCAATGATATCCGTTGGTTTAATAACATCGTCATTTGTCTGTACTGCGAATTCTTCTTTCAATACAACTAACAAAACATATATTTATTATCACATGTCATAATTTCGTATGCACAGGGCGCAGTGGCAAAGGAGTAATGCGAATGAAAAAAAGATGTCGCTCACTACGATAATCGTATACACCAAACCCAATGAAAAATTAGTAGCCAAATAAATACATAATTCCATAGTAAACCTTGCGAGCAAGTGCATAGTCACGCAATAGACACATTCATTGTGAGCAAGTCACTCCGGGTTATAATTAATAATGGCACAACTGTCACTACTGCGATATCGCCGCCAGGTATACAACTCATTATTATCCCAGCATGAAGGTCCATTACTCAAGCGGTGGTGTCTCCATGCACAGGAGATGATAATGACATCAGAAAAGCACCAGGACGCCTAATAAAACATGCATTTGAAAGGTCACTGAAACACGCATTTTATGTGGGTTCCGTGGTTGTGTTGCTATCTAATATTCTGAAAATGGGAGTTATTATTTTAAGAGTAAAACATAGTATTAAAAATAATGTTAACCACATATCCAAGGTTAAAATCCAATTGGTCATCAGATTTCCGAAGTGCCCTGTCATATGTTTTACTAATTTTCACATTGTAAAACATCAGGATGTAACTTTTTATGTATTTGATGATGCTTCTTGAATCGGACATTGGCTCTATTCTCGTGACGTGCCTTTGTGGATAACTGTGAAAGCTACTGCATACTTCAATGTTGTGTATCCACGTAGCAGTTTAAATACAAATTAAAATTAATTAAAATAAGTTGTCATTTCTTATACAGTAAATACGTCATCACCAACGTGACTAATTAAACTAAAGGTTAATGTTAAAGCGTTTGTTTGTGTGTTTGTTTGCGTGCGTGCGTGCGTGTGTTCGTGCGTGCGTGTTTGTGGTTGTGTACATACGTGGGCGACGCAACACATTGTGTCATTGTTGTGAAAATCTGTGTCAAACCGCTAGATCAATGTATGCGCTTTTGAAAAGGTCATTCAGACACATAGTGTACACATACGTTTCAACTGATGTCACCTGCGAATAACGCATTCTCCAATCAAACGCGAGTTACGTGCCGCACTGTTCCGTCATGCGTGACCGGCGAGTGTACTAGACATCGCGCTGAGGCTGTTGGAGTTAGTTAGAGCCACACAAACTGAACGAGCCAGTAAGTCAAGAGAAACAAACATGATGAGGTTAGTATGATGTTTTGTTGTTCTGACCAAGTGTGCTACTTAAACAAAACATGGTTTTGCATGTCGTCGAGATAATGAATAATGTCAATGCCCACGTCGGGTTCTATATGTGACGTTGCTTCCAGTAGTTTGTATCCAGTATATTGCACACCATGAGTTAACATTGTATAATACGGTTTGTATCAATACGGTATCCTATGCATTCACACATGGATGTTATTACAGTGACACATGTTTATTTGTTGCAGTCAAGTGATCTTTCTTTGGTGTGTCATGATCCTTGGTCTGGTTACCTTGACAAGAACACATCGTAAGTAGTTTGTGTTGTGTTTGCACCCAATAAGCATTTAATGTTGCTTGAAGGATAAAAAATAATATATTGATATGTGAAAAGATTATCGTCATCAGTAAACCGTACCCTGGCGTCATACCTGGCCGTCGAAACATCCAAGTATGATCAACATTGACAACTAATTATCATATGATCTCGTTAGGGCCATCATGTTCAAGTCATTGTGTGACGTCAGTGCATTATTCTTACATCGTGCAGGCCGTTTAGGACGCGACAACGTATAACTCACATTGTTTTACTAGAAGATGTGGCTTTATTAGTCGAAGTCCACACACATTTCAACACATATTCTACAACTACTCTACTACAGTTCTACTGCACCTCTCCTTCAGCTATCCTACAGTTTCCAAACTACTAGATCTAACCCGTTGCATTTTTAGCAGACGTTTTACATACAATAAAATCAAGTTAGTATCTGCAAATTTAGCAGTTGTTGATTCTACCTACACATACAAACGAGTGTGGATTCGTGATGTTGATATGCTAATAGTATTGGTGAATCCCCACTTATCTGGATTTCGTATTCTGTAAACTTATGCCGAATATGTCTTATTGTACAGTAATCATAAAGACATAGTAATCATAAAGGACATATTGATTAATGCGATGCCGTTCCCTATTCGATCCATAATTTCCAACCTTCCGAGAACTGAACTACCCTGACCTATCGCATCAATCTTGGTACAAACAAGCAGCAGAACATGTATACATAACGTATGAGAGGAAGTTATCATAACTATATAGACGTAAACCAAACTACTGTAAACGGCCTTGCTCTTTACAATCCGTCTACATTACTAGGTGTCATGCCGCATTATCGATGATTACGAAGTTATTATAAGTTTCTAATGTGCAAGTCTTTTGAATATTTAATACATACACCAATATGATAATTTATGAAGTATTCGTATTAACTATGGTATGGGATGAGTATGGGAAGAAACTATGAAATATGTGTATTTCGGGTAAGACAGTAAACATTCCCTTTTGCTCCAGCCGATTTAACAATATCCCACAAAAGGTGAATGCCAAACTGTTTAAACTCTCACGTAAACACAACGTGGTATTTGCATTCTACCAGGAATACAGTGTATTATATTGATGGATGTGCCTGGAGAGCGGTCAACATTACAAATATTAATACTAGCGTTGTATATGTACCACACCCAATTCGCCGTAATACTCTGTCAGTAATGCGCACTTTGTCGTGTTTGCTGCTAGTGTGCCATGAAATCCTGCATCACTAGCTAATGATCAATAGTATGACAAAAACAGTGAAACGCATTGATGTAAAAGTACTTTTTGGCTAGGAGGCTATGTTGGAAAACCGATTGTGATGTGGATTCAGTATACATATATATATATATATATATATATATATATATATATATATATAAATATATATATATATATATATATATATATATATATATATATATATATATATATATATATATATATATATATATATATATATATATATATATATATATATATATATATATATATATATGTATATATATATATATATATATATATATATATATATATATATATATATATATATATATATATATATTTATATATATATATATATATATATATATATATATATATATATATATATATATGTATACTGAATCCACATCACAATCGGTTTTCCAACATAGCCTCCTAGCCAAAAAGTACTTTTACATCAATATATATATATATATATATATATATATATATATATATATATATATATATATGTATATATATATATATATATATATATATACATATATACATATGTATATATATATATATATATATATATACATATACGCCATTACCTCATCCAGTTGAAAACATCCCCACTTGAATTATCAACCTGCAGGTCGGAATTTTAATGATTTTTCAACCATAACATTATTTTTATAAACATAACATGTTTTTTCAAACAAACAGTATATATGTTTGTACCATTATTAATTATAAACCAAGTCGACCCGTTCACAATGTATGTGTATCCTGCGTATTAAAGGCCGTTCTCAATTGTCGACAATTTGTTTTTCGCACAAAGGGGAAGAGCGGGTCAAGACCCGTGTACTAAACACACACACACACACACACACACACACACACACACACACACACACACACACACACACACACACACACACACACACACACACACACACACACACACACACACACACACTCACACACACACACACACACACACACACACACACACACACACACATACACACACACATAAAAAAACACATACACACGCATATACACACAAATGTGCATGCATACATACATACATACATACATACATACATACATACATACATACATGCACACATACATACATTCATGCATACATGTATGTATGTATGTATGCATGCATGTATTAATGCATACATACATACATGCATACATAATAATGTGCATACATACATATATACATACATACATACATACATACATACATACATACATACATACATACATACATACATACATACATACATACATACTTACATACATACATCCATCCATACATACATACATACACACACACATAAGCTTTAAATAGCGCGGTGTTGTATTACACTCCGACATCTTATCGACATTACACCACAGCGCAGACACATCACCATCTTTTCAACTGCCGTCATTACCACCTTCCATTCGTGTTGGATACATCACCACTTGAGTTATCGGCGTGCATGCAGGGATAATATTCTTTTTTCAAACACATGTACCACGCGATGCTGTCGCAGTAGAGACATTCGTGTCACTATTAATTATAAACCTTATATATATGTTTGTTGTAACTTCGTGAGTGAGGTTTGTGAAAGAAGACATTCACACACGCAAACACGCACGCGCATCACACACCCACACGCGCGCATCACACGCACGCACGCACGCACACACGCGCGCGCGCGCGCACACACACACACACACACACACACAACTGCTACAATCCATATTTAATTCATGCGAAGTAAATTCGTCTTCTCTAATATGGGCATTCCTTATGTTTTAATTTGTGTCGATACTCACCGTCTTGATTACGTATCTGCTAGCATGATTTACTCTAGACAAGGTATGTATTTATTTATTGGCGGCGATCTTTCGAAACAAGCGATTACTTCATGTGTCAGGATTCTTTGTACCAACGAAATGTACCCATTTACGATATTCAAAACTAGATAATTCTGCGTATATGTATTTTGTCTAATCTAAATCTATTTTGATATGACAAGTCATTGGATATTCACACTGGATCTAGTTAACCAGGCGTAAGCTGACAACTGCAAGGCGTCCAGGGCGCACATGCACCGGTATTTCTACAACTGTGCAATATGTCATGTGATAATGTAAATTGGAAAATGTAATACAAATATAGCGTTTAGCTAAATATTCATCTGTGTCTGGATTACCTAAATTAAAATATACATTATGTTGTGACAGTTCAATAGTTTGGCTATATGTCATGACATAATAGACGGCATACAATGCATATTGTACTCATAAATATCCACACATTAGTAGCTGTATAATTGTTTGGTTCAACATGACAAAGCATTGGTTTGGAGGCCATCTGGGAATATGAGCCTACAAAATGTCTTTCGTATGGCACCCCTACACCAAAGGTTTGATTTGCCATAATTGTTTCCTGTGGACGCCAGTGATGACAATTAGTTTATAGGCTTGCACATAACGGTAGGTAATGTCCATTGAGAGAAATGTGTCTACGGCGATTAAGCCATTTTTTGGGATTATGTATGCATGAAATTATGCATTGTTCTGTAAAATCGTATTGTACGACTATGCAAATGCATACTTATGTTCATATAACTTATGTTATGCAAATGTGACATCCACTGCGTGCTCCACCCACATCATGCATAATCATCTTGGTGTCGGCCTCTACATCGGTAACATGCAGATGTGACACATCACATTCAGGTGTTGTGGAAACGCAGTCACCATTTTCAAATACACCGCCAACAATCACCTGTACACGAGGATGGAGTGTTTTGGCACACTTGAAACTTGGTTAGACAAGAATGATTGATGAACTTGTTACACGTCGTATGGAGTGGCACCCTTAGGTCATCCATTATCAGCGTCTGCGTTTTCGCTTCTGATGCAGTTCTTCGTCACAGTTATGCTGCTTTTATGGAATATGCCGAATCATAGCAATTAAATACGACATCTGTGTGTACAATATTTTATCCAAGGTTTATGAACATTACATCTACACACTTGATTCCAAATTATCCAAAGGTGGATGCCTCACGTGGTTTGCCAATAGTGTGAACGACATCTGTTGTATCAAATATGTAGTGGCACCCTTAGGTAATCTATTTTCAGCGTCCAACTGTGGTAGTTCCTGACAGCTTTATCCGCCGACTCGTTCGTTTAGTACATGGGATGACTCTGCTTTACCCCCCGAGCAGTTACCCACTGGCATCAGCCAAAGGCCGCGCAACTACTGACAATTCATATATAAAGACACCATCCAAGTTGACTTGTCGAGTTTAGGCAGTTACTAAGAAACGGCCAAGTAAATCACGGTCTGCTCTCGTGGCAACTGACTTCATTTGTTGTCATTCATTAGGAACACCTTCCTAAATGTTGCAAATGTTTTGCTGTTTCTCCATGGCAATATACGACATATGCCCATTCTGGACCTCTGTTTGTGCCACAACATGTTTTGCCAGGCTAACGAGTTCACAGCCATCACTGGTGGAAGGATTATCATATTCGAATATAACATGGTTTCCGACTGTTTATTTTCCAGGGTCTTGAACTTCTCCCTTTCTTTTCCATTCAGGGACATTCAACCGTGTCTGCCATTCCTCTGGGATATTCCCCTCTCTCATGCAGGTATCTTACAATCGCCTTGTCCACCTAACCCCAACACGGTCAACCATCACTAGCATCTCAACTCTCATTTTATCGATAGCTGTCGCTCGGTCTCTCTTTATATTCTCCATTTCTCTCTCTACCTCTGCATCCCCGATCTCTTCCAACATCTCAATCTACTGAACTCGGTAATTCATGTTCGCTGTTTTCTCTTTGGTTTAACAGTTCCTTGAAATAATCCTCCCATACCTATAACGCATATTTCCTGTCCGTGACTAGCTTCCCATTCTTGTCTATGATTACTAAACCAGTTTTTACATCCTGGCTGTCTTGACATTTATCTCGTGCCATCTTATATATCAACTTCTTTCCGCAATCTTTGTCTAACTTTCTGCATAGTTCCTCCTCCATTTCAAAATTTGCTCCTGGCCGCCTTCTTCTTCTGTCCGTTGTAATGTTGTATTCGGTTGTTCCCAATAATTATTCTCCTTAATCACTTCTACCATCTTCCATATATCTCTTGTTTTTCCTACTATTTCCTCTATCTCTTCCGTCCACCAAGTTTGGTTTTTCCTTCTTGTTGAGGATCCACTTTCCAGACGTTCTGTCACATAGATCCTCTCCTACGCCAACTAAAGCATGCGTGAAAGACTTCCATTATTCTACCAGTGTTCCTGTGTCATGTTTCTCATAGTCTAATGTCAACCTCTCTTTTGTATGCAACGGCTGTGTCCCCACTGTATTCCCACCATGGTCACCTGCTGACCAGCAATGATCTTGCAGTCCCTCACCCTCCACATTTGCTGTCTCCTCACTACCAACAGATCGAATTTTGTTTCATGATGGCCACTTCTATATGATATCTTGTGGCTTTCCCGCTTCTTGAAGAGTGTTCCTGCCACGGCCAGCCCGTGTTTCTCATAACCAATTCTACCAGCTCTCGACCCTCTCGATTCCTTGTTCAACTTCCGAATCCCTCGACCGAATCTTCTAGTGCCGTCTCTGCTATACCCACATGTTCATTAATATCGCCAGCTATGAACATCATCACACACATTTCCATCAATCCCATCATTCCCTCAAGCTCTTCCATGAAGGCCCTTTTCTCTATCTCCAACCTTCCTGTTTGAGGACACAGACACATACATTATGCAAGCAAGTTGCAGTTTCCACCATCATCCATGCAACAATGATCCTTCTTTGCCATTTCTCCACTCCCACCACGTCCTTACATACTTCCCTGATACTATGACACACACCATTGCTCTTACCATCTCCTCCTGCGTGCATCACATTATAGTCATCATATGCTCCCTTGGTCTCATGGATGCACGTCACCTCTAATTTCCTTCTATCCATCATATGGATAGAAGGAAATTAAAAGATCTTCTCCCATCTTTTTAAATGATCTTCTCCCATCTTTCCCACATTCAAACTTCCTATATGAACTTCGCATTTGGGCCGCAGCCGGAGGAACCATCCACCTGGGCTTCGCTGATTTCTCACCAATGCCGGGAGGCGCGGTGCGTCGGTTACTCCGGACATGGTAACTATATCGACTTCCTGTATATGTTCCTTTCATGTATTTGGGACTTCATTGCCTCTACAGCGCTGCCCTGGCTGACCTACATTGCGGTAACAATTCGGATGTTTCCTTCCGCTTAGGTGAGCTGTCTCCCAAGACTAACGAGGCCCTCCTGTCCGGATTTCTAGATCAGATATTTCCTTATTTTGGGTGAGCTGTCTGCCGTAACTATCGAGCCCCACCAGCCCGGATTTTTAAATCAGATATGTCCTTCTCTTGCAACCCTAGTGCATTCGCCTGGGGCTGCAAGGTGCCCAGTGTCCATGGTGAACCACGAGGAGGTTGTTCTAGAGTATTGTCTATGGATAGGTTATATACCAGCAGGGGAGACTTGCACGCTCGGCTCCCTTTTCACTGCAATTAGCTATCTGGTGGATACAGCTGAAAGCGAGATAATGAAGCAAAAACTACACACTACTTACAACACCACCACACTAGGCGTATCACACCGACCTGTATACCACACACCATGTAATATATTTAAATGAATGGGCTATCCGTGCTTCTTTGACGTCATTACCACGTCCCGTTCGTGTTGGAGACATCCCCGCTTGAATTATCGACCTGCAGGTCAGGATGATAATACAATGTACCACGCGGTGCTGTCGCAGTAGAGATGTTTGTGTCATTATTAATTACAAACCAGGGTGGCATGTTCAAAATTGATGTGTCTCCTGCGTGTTAGGGGCCGTTCACAATTCTCGACATTTTATTATTCGTCATCTTAGTGACGATGATAATGATGATGATGATTATGACGATGATGATGATAATGATTATGGTGATGATGATAATGGTGATGATGATGATAATAATAATGATAATAACGACGGTGATGATGAGGGTGATAAATGGTTATGATGATGACGAAGAAGAAGATGAATACAGTTAAGCAGTCTTAGTGATGATGATGATGATGACGATGACAATAAGGTTGATTATCATTACGATGATGCAGACGAAGACAATGACACCCTCAGCCTCATCATCCTGCTCCTCTTCATCATCGTCATCATCATCCTCATGACACCCTTATAAAGGCTAGCCATGTTCACACCCACTCGATGTTCACAAACGTATGATTAACAGGAATCTCAGAACGAGCGAGCCGCATGTTTTCTGGGAGGACATAATTATGGAATGCCTTTCATATAACCTTCCAAGTAAAGCACGGCAGCAACTACATGTTGGCAAACAGTAGTACCGAGTCAGAAAGAGTGGTAAGGAAGAAGGGGGGGGGGTCATTAAAAAGGGTCACCTCAGCAAATGAAAGAGGTAATCTACATTCCATTAAGGGATCATTAATGTTTTAAAAAGAAATGCCTGATCATCATGTGATCAAATTAAGGGGCCATATCAAACAACTTAGGGGAAATATAAAAATGTGTATTATAAACTTAAGTTTACTCGCCAACATTATTAAAATAAGGGACAGCTGAACAAATTTAATCAAACATTTAAGTTAAGGGTTAATTAATGTTCATATAAACTATTAAAGGGCACCTAATGTATTTTAAAATATGATTACAATTAAGAGATTTTATCAAAAACAAGTTAAAGGATAATTATGGGAAATCTAAACATGTAAGGATTCATATTAAGTTATGGGTTCACATCGAAAATGTAAGGGCTATCTCAAATAAATTAAACGAATTTTTTTTTAATACATTAAGGAATCATTTAAAAATGTAAGGGTCATTTAACAAAGTAACTAACTCATCATCTGAAAAAAGTTAAGGGGTCATCTCATATAATTAATGGGTTATCTCAAAATAGAAAAGTAACGAGTCATATCAAAAGACAAACTTAAGGGGCCATCAAAACATTAAGGAATCATCTAAAAATTGTAACAAGAGGTTTATCTAAAAAATCAGCCTCTTATTTTTCCTTTTTAGGTGATCGCTTTTTAATTTCAAAATACCCTTTAGTTTTGGGGAGTACTTCTTATTGTCGTTAATTTTAAATGTACCATTAACTTTTATATGTTGAATTGATCGTTTAATTGTTTAGACAACCCATTTACTATCAGTAGTTATGTGGGCTGTTGATTCAGGCAAACCGTTATTTCATCCGTCAACAGCGTATTATATAAACACGTATTGCCACAATACTCTTTTTTCGATAGCTGTAGGATATGTGATTTTCAATCTCACTTGAGGAAGATGGCTCAACGCGTCACGCTAATTGACGGATCCATCACAATGTTTGTCCGCATAGTGGCGCTTCTAGCTCTTTAGTTTGCCTGGTAACATGCATTTTGTTAACAAATTAGTTGCTGCCGGGTCTGGGGAGGATGATTGCCCCGGAAATCAGTTCTTGAAGTTGCCGTTTATATATCCTCCTAGATAGCATACGGCAATAATTATAACTGATGTGGGCAAACGATGGTTTCGAATCAGCCAGGGTACAAGGGAAGACGAAAAAACGAAAAGGAAGGGGTCCTTTGGAAAAATAAGCGTTCATCTCTAATGTAAGGTATCATTTAAACAAAATAACTACCTGATCGTCTCAAACAAATTAAGGTGTCATATCGTAAAATTAAGAGGTCTTCCAAAAAAGTGAAGGATGCATAAAAAAATGTAAGGCTCATTATCAAATCAACTAGCTTATCGTCTCAACAAATTAAGAGATCATGTCATAGAATAAAGGGTCATATCAACATATAAATATAACGACTAGTCGAAATGCAAACTTAATATTTTCTGTAAAGCAAACTACAGTGTGTACTAAGATATCATAGCACAAAGACTGTAAGGAGTGATTTATCATAAATTAATAAGGTGATCGTCATGATAACTTAATGGATCATCTCAAAGCATTATTGGGTCATGAAATAAAATAAATTAGACTTCTAGAAAAGTAAAGGATACTTTCAAAACATTGTTAAACATCATTTAAAAACTGATTTAGCTAATTATCTTAAAAATGTGGGATAATCTCATACAAAATAATTGGGTCATAAAACATGCAAGCGGTCTTTATTAATAAATTAGCTGATCGTCTCAATAAACTAAGGAATCATCTTAAAACATTAAAAGGTCACCTAATACAATAAGGAGGTCTTCTAAAAAAGTTAAAGGATAATTTAAAAAAACGTAGATATTCATTAAACAAGAACTAGCTGATAGTCTCAATAAATTAAAAGATTATCTTAAAATATTAAAAATGCCATCGAATAAAATAAAGGGGTCTTCTCAAACAAGTTAATAATAATAAAAAATAGAAGTGTAGATTAAAAAGAACTGGGTGATCGTTTGAACGCATTCAACTTAACCTATTAAACGGTTTTCCCATAAAAGGGTCTTCTTAAAAAAGTTAAGGCGTCATTTCACACTAAATGTAAATGTTCATTAAAACAGTTCTAACTGATCACCTCAATAAATTAAAAGATAATTTTCAAACATTAAAGGGTCATCTCATAAAAAAGGGGTCTACCCAAAAAGGTTAATGGATCTTTTCAAAAACAAACGTGTTGATTAAAAAGAACTGGCTGATCAACACATTAACGGATCCTCTCAAAACATTACGTGGTCATCTCATAAAAAAAGGTTTCCCAATAAAGCTAAGGAGTAATTTCACAAATGTAAATATTCGTTAAAAGAACAAGCGTCATCTGTCTGAAAACTAGTTGTAGAAATAAACAGGAACTAACTACGTGGTTATATAGATATGACGTGGACCACGAAATACGGTTGCTGTGTTTTCAACAAGCTTTTCCTAATAAACAACTGGCGTGATATTTTTAATTGTTGTTGAAAACGGTTAGTCTGTGTTCATTCATTTAGGTGCATAATCCCATTAAATTGCCTTTTGTTTCCATTTAAGGAATAATCAAGCAACGCAAACAATTAAGGGGTACTTTTAAAATTTACGACATTAAGAGGTAATCCCCAAAACAAAATGGTATCTTTAAATTAAAAAACGATCACCTCAAAACATAAAGTAAGAGCCTGATTTTTAGATGACCCTCTTATGACATTTATAAGATGACTTCTTAATGTTTTGATAGCCCACTTAACTTTTTCAGATGATGAGCTAGTTGCTTAATGAACCTTACATTTTTCAAAATTATTCCTTAATTTATTTTTAAAAATACGTTAAATTTATTTGAGATAATCCCTTATATTATCGATGTGATCTTAAATTTGTGTTTTGCTATGAATACTTACATGTTTAGATTTCCCTTGATTAAGTGTCCGCTTCGGAAGATCCCATTATTTTATGAAATAATATATATATATATATATATATATATATATATATATATATATATATATATATATATATATATATATATATATATATATATATATATATATATATATATATATATGTTATATATATATATGACTTCATGTTGACCAGTGCCCTGTAATGTTACATTTTTTATCACCCCGAACATAGAGTATCGACCGCGATTCTGCTACCTGCCGGTAGAAGCTATTACGTGCAAGGCGTACATGCCGGAATGGTAGTACACCACCGCTGGCGGTGGCCTAGGCTTGGACTAGGCAAGGAACCCACTTTATCTTGAGCACATTTATTATACTTTTGACTACATTTTGTAGATGATATGACACATCATACATACTTATCGTAGTTAGTTGATATCAGCACTGTAACAGCCAGATATATATATATATATATATATATATATATATATATATATATATATATATATATATTGATTGATTAACCTCATGTTGTAAAATGCCATGGACTGTTGTAAAATGCCCTGGAATGTTTAAATTGTATCATTGTTATCATCCCGAACACAGGATATCGACCGCGCTTCTGCTACCTGCCGGCAGTAGCTGGTACATGCAAGGCGTCCATGCCGAAGTGGTACTACAACTGTGCGACATGTGCGTGCGAGAAGTTCATCTACGGAGGTTGCGGAGGAAACCGAAACAGATTCGAGACAGAGTTGGCGTGTCGCAGGAGGTGCAAGGCTAAGTGCAAGGGCTTGGTGAACTGCGATCTGAAATGCAAGAGCGGATTTATGAAAGACCACAACGGATGCCCAATCTGCCAATGTGTGGACCCCTGTGAGGTACAGTAGTGACAACAGTAACGGCGTCGGGCAATGTATTGAGAAGATCCAATACACAATGTCAAATAGACAGGCTCAGATAATGGGTAGACACATTAAAGGCAGTATGTTTTACTTTTAAGTAGTATATTTGTGTAGCAAATGTGTCATATGTAACAAAATATTGAAACATTGCAAAATATATGCTACTAGAAGAAACGCCGTGATCACGAAAAGCAAAACGTTGATTTATTTAACACATTTAATTATAATTTTTTAGAGTATCCACGACCTGAGCCGTGCTAGTAGGGGCTCGTAGCATACATTGGGAAAAAGTACACTTTAGTTGTGCAAAGAAAGGCTGCTTGTCTCCCTGTATATCCAGTGAAAATATACGTCCATTTCAAATGACACTTGTACGCTATTGACATAACTTGAGAACATCAATTTCATGTTTAAACATCATATTTGTACAGCAGTATAAGTGCTGTAATTACTGTAGTTGACATAGATGCAACATAATAAATTAGGAGTTTATTTTTTTATACAGAATGTGAAGTGTTCGCCCAGGCAACAGTGTGTACGGAAGGTGCTATTTCGGCTCGGCCCTGTTTGTCCAGCGGTCGGTTTGTGTGTCGGTAAGCATCCTAATTGAACTTTTTGTTCGGAATATTTGTGCGCATTGTCATTATTAAAATAAAGCGCTATGTAATATTCTATGATTTCCACCTTAACTAGCACAAACACAATCACGTAACATAGAGCTGTAAGGGCTCACGTATTGTGGATTGGCTCGTCACTTTGTTTGCTCTCAAGCAATACAATATATAGCCATCCGGTACAGCGACATGCAGTTAGATAATGTCACGACACGAGCCGGGCGACGGCCAGTCGCCACACGTCGGCAAGATCAACTCATCCTCATGAGTCATCTGCCGAACAGGTTCCTTATCGTAAGCCACACAGCTGCTGTAACGCCAGGTCGCAATAATCAGCGTGCCAACAGCTCAAATGTTAGAGGCAGGCTTCGCAATAGTTACCATGCAAGGAGACCATACGGGGGTCCGGTCGCCAGCCCTTTCCCCGCCGAAAGAGATTAGTGGGGTGCCAGCATTGTGATAGACCAACCAGCGCTGGAACGAGGTTCTGTTCAGTGATGAGTCCAGGTTCTGTTTCGACTGCGCCGATGAAAGAGAGAGGTTGTGTTGCAGATGTGGTGAACGCTACGCCGACTGGTTCGTACGCTAGGCGAACCGGTGACCAGACAGATGACAGTGCGATGGTTTGGGCAGGCATGTTTGGAAGCCACATATCTGATCTGGTGGTGATTGACGGGTTCCTCAATGCACAATGCTACATCTACGAAAACCTAATTGCCTCACCTAGCGAATTCCGAAAGGTTATCCTGGAGTCAGGCATTCCAGCAAGACAACGTTAGTCCCCATGTAGCCCGTGTCAAGACGGCTGTACTGGACGAAACGGTCGCGGCCATGCCGTGGATGCATTATTCCCTTGATATGAGTACAATCGAGCACTTGTAGACTGAACTTCATAGGTGCGTGAGTCGAAGGGTCAGACACCAATTAACATACATGAACTCGGCCAGGCACTATTAGACGGAATTTCCCAGCAAACCACACGGCGCCTAGTGCAAAGCATGCGAGACAGACGCGTTAACTGCATCATGGCCAACGGTGTTCACACACGTTATTGAAGTATGACTTTGCTGAAAAATGTCCATACAACACACATGGCTGTGGTGCGCTGTAACCTATGTTTCCAATATAATGTTAGATGTATGTCAGGGGTAGAACTTCAGCATTTATTTTACTAGACAGCAGGACTAATAAAGACAACAGTTTACTAGTCTTGTTAACAAAACATAACACAAATTTAAATCGCAACAATTTAAAACACAAAAAAACACAGTGTAATCCAGGCCTGGCGTTGACATTGCCTGCCAGTTAGTCAGTGTCACTAAGCGTCGAGGCACTATTGTCACAGTCAGTGCCGCTGCTGTCAGTGCCACTGTCACAGTCGGGCCTAGTCCAAGTGGGTAAGTGTCTGGCCTACGTACGCCACCGGCACTCCACAGCTCAATGGCCTCATTTCGCTGCTGTTTCTGCTGGTCGTACAGCGTGTCCCGTTCACACTTTTCCAGCTTCCGCTTTACAGTTGGTTTCGCTATCCGAGTTAAGTAACGATACATCGCGCGTAAACACAAACTAAGTAAGTAATGTAGATGTAAACTGTATTCGAAAACCGTGCATTTTTATAAATGGCCGCCAATTGCAGTCATTAGCCGTACCCCTCTACCAGATACGCTAAACCAAACAAAACTGTCTTTCAGAATTCTATGTCACACAATAACCAATCAAAAATGCCATTGCACTGTCGACTCATTTAAGAATTAGTTTGTAAATTGTATGGTTGCTGGTGCCACGCAACACGCTGCTTTTTACTAGAAAGCCGGACTAGTTGGCAGGTTTACTAGTCCGTCGTAATCTTTACTAGCGGATTAGCGGACTAGTGGGTAGTTCTACCTCTGTATGTAAATAAGATATCAGTACGTAAGTTTTGTACATATTATCAATACATTTATTTATTATTATATATATATATATATATATATATATATATATATATATATATATATATATATATATATATATATATATATATATATATATATATATCAGGACGATGATATTTATTCACTTTGCGGGAGTCTTACACGTATACACACTATTTTGACTGTATGTTTTACTTGCAGATGTCTGCGACTTGCCAAAGCGAACCGGACACTGCCTTGCCTATATGCAACGTTGGTTCTACAACAAGAATACCGGGCAATGCGTCAAGTTCGTCTACGGGGGCTGCGGTGGAAACATGAATAATTTCGAGACAGCTGCGGAGTGCAGGAGAATGTGTCCGTGTCCACGTTTCACTTGTGACAAAACATGTGAATTTTGTCACGAGCTTGACAAGAACGGATGTCGCACGTGCGAGTGTCGTATCACCCCCTGTGCCGTAAGTATTGTGATTGATCGAATTTATGTAGTAAACAATATGCACGACTGATGAGTTTCTGTACATATTGCATAAGTCAGTATTGTCAACACATTTTGGTAAACTATCGAACCAACGTTTGCTTAGTTAGAGTCTAGAGGCCCCATATTTGATATTTGTAATGTATTTATATGTTTAATAGTTATAATCATTTGTTGAATGATTATGGCCTGCGAATAATATTATATTACTTGAAACTTAAGCCATATTTGTTGAAGTACGCGTACTGTGGGACAGGAACCCAGTGTTTTCCAGCGCCACTGGGGTGGGCTGGGTGTCGATCAATTGCAGCATGTACCAAAGGTAACTTGATGAACGTAACAACAATTATTCTTCGTTATCAATAATATTTGTTCTTACATCGTGTTCGATATATATATATATATATATATATATAAATATATATATATATATATATATATATATATATATATATATATATATATATATATATAGATATATACATATATACATATATATATATATATATATATATATATATATATATATATATATGTACATATATATATATATGTATATATATATATATATATATATGTATATATGTATATATATGTATATATATATATATATATATATATATATTATGCTGGTCATTTCATAGTGTACTCATATACTTGTTTTCAAAACGGAAAGTACCCCTATTAATAAAATATTATGTTGCTTTTTCGCTGTTGCTGTGAAGACATTACTTAGTAATAGCGGCGAAATGTGTACAATCCTACACGTTTTATAGCATTTAACTTCAACAGTTCAACTGTTTACGAGGGGAGAGATTTTAGGTCACTTCTGCAATGAAATATCTCCATAATCCATCTGCTTAAAGGCCAACCATCGGAATGGAATTCAAAGCATATCGTTGCTTATTACACATTGGAGTATTGTATCACTGCTTTGACGTTGTAGCCAAGCCTGGTAGTTGCCCAAGCGTTCACGATGGAGTGAATGGCGCACACTGCAAAGCTGACGTTGAATGCCCTGGAAGAAAGAAGTGCTGTTCTTTCGAAAATAATTTGCGTACTTGCGTCAATACAGCCTAATGGGGTATGTTGAAAATTACTTCATGTGTATTAAATCAGTACCGGGTCGGCTACTTTCGAACAATAACTTAGTCTGGCCTCAGTGAACGCCATGAAATACAATATATATATATATATATATATATATATATATATATATATATATATATATATATATATATATATATATATATATTTATTTATTTATATATATCAACAGCGTCACATGCACCTTTGTGTCTCCGTTAATTTATGTTCCAATGTTCCAAGCTTGGTTTGTGTTGTCATCGTCTACAAACCTTAATGAAAACTCTAAATATCCAGGTTCCTGATACGTGTGGACGAACGAGAGGATGACAGACTACCACATGTGTTCGCGCCGGAATAAAACGTGTCGGCGTTAGTAACCTTCACTGCACGATCAATAAAAATGCAATTTATATCAACACTGTGATGTGATTATAGTTTAATCTACACAGATGTACGCAACTGAATAAACTGCTAAGTCAACAGTGAATTGCGTGGAGTGTACTTCAGATTACCTCTTCTGTGCGGATGTTCTTCCTTGTTTATTTTCAGGTTTCCGCCTCCACTTTACGCCGTGTCTTAAACGAGATCGGCTGTAGAAATTAACTGACACATAGTGGTTGTGCTGTCTTGTTTGGAAACATAGCTAAAACACGGCTTTGCTTCAAATCATGCAGTTAATCAAGGGCACCGTGACAGTCATATTTATATTGTAACACAAGGAAAATAATATTGTATGCAAAGACATATGTCAACATGTTGGGCTAGGTATATTCCGCAGGAGATTGTATGTTACCCGAAGCAGTTACCCCACCTAGCGGGTTGGGCAGATGCATTATTATATCCATCAAAATAATCAAGGTATGTAGTATGCAAGTATGCAGTTTTGCCAACAAACACAGCCAACTTTGAAAGCGTTGCTCCTTCAAATAAAAAAACAGTTGAGGCTCTTTGCTGACCAGTTACATGATTATGACCAATTTACACATATCTGCCTTAATCGGTCCTCTTATTCAGATTTTAATAGTTTACCTAAACACTATGTCCTATATATATATATATATATATATATATATACACACACACATATATATTTAGTTTATTTTACTTGTACATTATATTTGCACATGGTATTATTATAATTAAGGTAATGTTGTATCAGATGTAACTCAACGCCTAATCTCGTCATCGTTCACACACTTGATACTTTAAGGGTCTTTCACAATTAAGACAAACTATGTACTCAGTCCAGTGACAGCGACTCGCGAGCAGCTATACCAAGCGCCTCCCGCCTCCTGATAGCGCCAGATCCAACCTCCAGACGAGCCGCCAGCGTATCACTTCGGGTTGTGTAGACTGTCATCACTTCATGGGTGCATGTTTAGGAGCTCCTGAAACAATGCAAAAAACTCGGCAGAAAAATTTCTACAGCAAGAATGGGTCATGCAATTATGGCTTCTTAGTGGGAGAAACAAATGTCTTAATTATAATGTATTGGACAAGGTCGAGCGTCATCGACCCATTTGAGTCCACCTTTGCAACTGCTGCAGTCTTCCTCCACATGCTGGAGAAATATGATCGAGACAGAGGAAGTTTGTCAGAGAACCTGAACAAAGGCCCACCATCACCATCATTCACGTAGCAACCTGTGAGGGCATGTGCTGCCGCCTGTGGAATGAATGTCCAAATTGAAAGGGCAGCCTGTTCTATGCTTGTACGACAAGACAATGAGTTTAAGCTTTGACTTCGTTATACGACATTGATTCATGTTGATGTTATGGTCAACTTTTGTTACCTCACTGATCCGGAGAAAAGCAAAGAACATTAACGTAAACATGGCTTTAAGTAAAGCGAGGGTGAAAGTAGTGCACCCAGTTAATGATAGCGCTTGAACAAATCTTTTCAAATCACGTGTAGTGATGACTACGTATATCTATACTTGGACGATGCTTAGCAATGCCACGCATGTACTTGGTGACCAGTTAGTTGGATGGTGGGTCAATAAAACCCGCTAATTTTTGCTTATCCGCAATTGCAGCTAAATATGTACGAATTGTACTAGGTGCCTTCACTTCCTTGCAAAGGGACTCACAAAAACATATAACAACCCAGGGAGAAGCAGGGAGAAATCGGCGCTTGCCCTCTTTAAGGTGTTCCCAACATTTCGCCAATTGATGCGATATCTTGTTCTAGTACGAGGAGTGCTGGCCTGCTCAATGGTTGTTACTGAAACTTTCCCCAAGGTAGCCAACGAAAGGGAAATGGCACCTTGTGGGAATGAGTGTTGGTTGCATTACCTTTGCCTTGTCTTCCTGCAACCGAGATATATAATCTGCGATCACATTCGTCTTACTCGGAATGTGTTTTGCTCGAAAGTAAATATTGTGGGACATACACTGGACCACTAGCTCTCCAATAAGCTCCATCAAGCTAACATATTGTGTTGTTTGTTTGTTTATAACATCTACCATTGCGGTGTTGTCCGAAAAGAACAGAACTCGGCGATTGGTAAATATGGAGCCCCAGCAGCGCACAGCTAAAACGATGGGTAACAGTTCCTCAATAGAGATATGTACTGTTAACCAATTTTTCGGGAAACTACCCTGTAGCCAAAAACTGCCCGAAACACAAAACCGCTAGCATCATTTATAAGGTGAATGACATCTGACGAAGTCCAGTCAACTGGCAAGAAAGACATGATACCATTAAAAGTTTCCAGAAATTCCAACCAGGCCTTGATATGCTTGCGTGCTTCCCGGTTAAGTCAAATTAAGTGGTTGGGGTTGGACTTGCCTAAGGTGAGGTTGATCAAAGGACGACAGAAAGTTCTATCTGGCGAAATCACTCGGCATGCATACTGGAGGGAACCAACCAGAGACTGAACCTCCCGCAGTGAAGCTTTTCTTCGTTTAGCCATTGCACTGAGCTTGGCACGAAGCTTGTCAGGGGGAAGCTGAATTGTCTGTGCTACTGAATCTGCTTCGATCCCATAAAGAACTATTTTTGGAAGTAGGTAACATCATTTTGAAGTGTTTTATGGGCAGGATAATCATACGGCATTTTTCAAAGAATCTGTCCAAATAGAACTGACACTGTGAATAGGTCTTCGCAAAAAAGATAAAGTCATAGATAATGTGGCTGATATATGACATATTTGCCTTATGCACATATATCCACTGCACTGGTTGTGACAATGACTCAAACGTCTGACAAGACTTGCAGCAGCCCACCGTCAAACACATGTCAAAATAGAACTGACCCTTAAACTTGAAACCTAGCAGGCGATGGTCAAGGGGGGAATTGCGAATGATTCTGAAAGCATCCAATAAGTCTGCGTTAGCCATGAAACACCCTTGTCCCAACTCCAACATAATACGAATACAATTATCAAGCATTTTGAAAGAAACAGCTGAGAATTATGGAGCAATGTGGGAATTGAAATAATTTTCCTTGAGGAAGCTTAAGTCACGAAAGCGACGAAATTCCATTGGATCTTTTTTGGAACTAAATCTAGGTGAGAGGTGAGAAAACCATGTTGGGTAGAGGGAGATTCTGATAAGGACCCTCAATTCTAACATTAAGCCTCTGTATGCGGAACTGGCCTTCGTATTATTTTGCAACATCAGAACCTTTGCGATGGGCATTTGTTTTAATATGTTTCATGTAAAATACTAGTTGATAGCCTTCCATAGGGAACCTGTGGGCCCTGAAAGTTGCATAGATCATGAAAATGTCCACCCACTCGTCAATCTCGGTGACTAGAACTACCTCCTGCTTTTTTGTATTTGCCTAGTGCACTTGGATCAACGTTTATGTCCAGGATGTGGGAACGTCTCAGGCAATGTAGTGGGCTGTAATCGGCCGAACAAATTACATCGACTGTTGATTGAGGGAGGTCATTCCCTACATCCCCATATGACATACGCAGTGACATCTTACTTTTCTCGCTGCGTTGAGTCATTAAGGGCGCGTCACTCAAACGTGGCCTCTGCACGGTCGGTGTCCCTGTCGCGGTGACTGTCACTCGAGTCGTCTGATACCGGCGAGGGTCCGCGCTTGCGTTGTTCTGCATGGTCCATCGCTGACACTGCCGATGTAGAAGGGATCGCCTCGCTCTAAGCTAGCATGTTCTTGAAACCCTGTGCAATCTGTGTCGAAATGGTCGTCATCAGCGTCGCGTACAAGACAGTGTCGACACTAGGTGGCAGCACTGGCGTAGAAGTCGCAACATAGGGAGACTCATCCTGCATAAGTGCGTCATCGGCTGCCTTCGCTCGCTTGGCTTTCCGCATGCTGCAAACCAAAGCAACGCATCAATTTACGCCGCGAACCGACCAGCATACCTTGCTGGTCGGACCAGGCCCCCATTGAACCACCTACAACCACCAGTGAACCGCAATGACCTTCAGTATTGCATAATTCAAGCGCACAGCTCCACTCTGTCTGCATAACCAGAGAGTAGGCAAAGGGATTTACACATAGGCAGCAGGGGGGCCTGCCAAACCGCATGTCCCAGTACTGGTGACACTTCGCAGGGCAATGCCCCTTCCCATAAATTATCAACCACACATACACAATGTATAATCACACTGGAGGACCAGATGTGAGCAAAGGGAAAGCCGCACACATATTCAAGGTATCTCCACACTGGAGGACCAATGTAAAATTGATAAAGGAACTTGGCCCATATAAGCATGAAAATGCACAACGAGTTCATAGTTATTGGTTAGCAGGTTAACAGTTCGGTCAAGGAATATAGGTGGTCGTTGAAATTGAATGAGAGGAGTACGAACATACTTAAGTCTTCCAAGATAACCGCCGGATCCCACGGCTCCTAAAATATTTAATAACTTAAAATAGTTAAATGTTTTTTTTAAACAGATTAAATGTTATAAAAAATAACGTAAATATTTAGGTTATACAAATGGCAAATTTATCAGGTCGTTTAAACGTTCGCGATCAGCACCCTACTCTGTGCAAGGTGTGCAAGGCGTTCAGGGCCCGTGCAAAGAAAAGTTAGTGGTCTTCACCCCAGGGCAATACTGTGTAAACAATAACTTCTTGTTGAACAAGCCTGTGAGTAGATATATAATTTATAAGATTTATAAAGGGACTGCCGCTGCCTTTGTGCGTTGTCAAAAACCCTGCTGGCTCGAAAATCCAATCGACCTGTATTATCGCCCAAGTCGTTTTAAAAATGTAAAACTTTAGTTTGGGAAACAAACCGGCACGTGGACAGTAACTATACACCGGTGTCGCAGGCACAAATGAATCGCGCAAGTAGAAACTGATTTGGAACACGCAGCGACAGCAATAAGTACCCCTCACCAAGCAAACTGCCCCCCCCCCATCGCGATCACTGTGCCTAGCTGACGGTGACACAATTTAATGATGGCTTTTATAGAAAATGGTCGCCGTCCGTAATCAATTTTAAACTGCAAAGCCGTTGAAAACTTAAAATATACAACAACAAAAACTGGTATATCGCCACCTAGTGTGAAACAGATATAATTGAGGCGGCGCCACCAAATACTGTCGGCTACTCACAATCGTCGCATGTATGTCTATCTGCTCGGCGGACCCCGACTAGCACGTAAACAGTTATTTCGTCTTTGGACAAAATTGCATTTCGCAAAAATGTGTTTGAACGCATTCAAAAGCGTTCAGCTCATATGCTTATAGCATGTCTAAATACTAAATTAGCACATTCTTAATCGGCTTGTTAGTAAACATCCGTTGCGGAGTAGAAATTGTAAGAAAACACACGCTAATGGTACAATGTTGTTATGTCATTTATTAAAAGAAAGAAACTATATAGAACACTGGCATGATATTCAGAATAAGCTGAAACGGCACGCGTGGTAGATACTCCGAACTTCGACTGTATAATTGAAGCTGGGAAAAACAGGAGTCGAACTCCCTGCTTTTATATGATAGTTGAAATGATTTTTTTTTGCAAATAATAGCAAGCCATGTGTATATGAAAGCAGGTTAACACAACAATAAACAAATTGCGTGAGTATTGAAAATATCATATTAATAGTGAGTGCTGCGTGAGAAATGCAAAAATAGTATTTTTTTGGCATATGCGGTGATATAATTTCATTTATCATAATAAAATATCAATCCGAACGCCACACTTGATTGCAGTATTAAGGCACGTATGCATTGCTCTTTACATATATGCAGTAATTGATTTGTATGTTTTTTTTCCGTGGCAACGAGAGGAAATAAAACTATTGGGACAACGAAAGTATACAGCAATAAAATCTTCTCCGTCTACAAGTGGCGCGACGTGCCAGCCCAAACCTGTACGAATCGGATCAACGAGCGCGACTCACTGGAGACAAAGATTTGTCATATCGCATCTGAGTCAGACGAAGAGCCGTTCCTCGATCACAACGTGTTATTCTTTGAACAAACCGTTACAGATCAACCAGGCTTGTCGGGGTTACTGGCTTATCTACATATCTATTCAGTCCGGTCCATATGTGCGTGTTCTCTTGAGATCAGTTTGTGAGATGAAGATTATTGCTATGACCTATATGTTTTTTTTATGAGGACACGCGACAAGAGTAACACTTTTACATGCATCTCTGTTGAGACCCGGTCTGGTTCGATGCAATTCTGCAGAGACCACCAAATAAAGACGTCAAGGTGACATAACAACCGGCTTGCTGGTTCTCAAAAACATTTCAGATACTTGTGTCACAGTGGTGTTATGCAAACACCACTTGTAGCTTGCAATGCTTCCAAAAATATGAACACGAGAAGCAGTACCCATAATGTCATAACATAGCAAATAAAAACATAATTATGATTAAGTTTATTCTAAACAGTTCACACTGTAATAAATGTCCTCACTGTTGCAGTGATGCGATCATTCAGTCACAGAGTGCGACAATGCTCCGGCGGGGGATTATGTACTTAAACAGGAGGAAGTAGTGTTGTCTCTTATTAGTCACATTAGTAGATTAATATAAACTGTTCGAACCTCCTGGTGAAATATTTACATAGCAAATAAGACGTTATATCCATTCAATGAGTAGCGAGTGTGTATATAAGTCAATACTGTTTACAGTCATCCTCTTTACCTGGTCAAATAAGTAATACAAAGAGATGGTAATACAATTAGAAACAATCAATGTATCGGTAGACTAGCTGTGCATGAACAATAGGGCGTATCTGACGAACATCGTATCATGGGTGTTTATTCCACGGAGCACTGTATACGGTATTTAGTGGGGTAGCATATTTCGTAGCCAGGAATTATACAGATTATAGTCGTACTCCGGAAGGCCCTTGAACTCCACACCACCAACTGATACATATACTACATTAGTGCTGATGTCGTGACGTGTGGACTGGACGTGTACATTTCAACTACGTGAGAACAATTTAGAGACCCCGTATCCACTCCGGCGTGAACGTCACGCATCGCCACGCCAGTTGAAAAAAGCTAGTGGGACTGTGGTAAATGTCGACACAATCGTATAGCCTGCAGCCGATGTTAGGTAAAGTAAACCCTGAAGAAATTATAAAGGCAACACAAGGTTGAATACTGAGTTTGTTGTGCCGATTTCGGTATTAAAATACACAAAAAACATGGCGTCTAATTTACCCCCGAAAATAGACAACCAACCATTCTAGTAAGAATGGTATTGATAGTATGATAAAGGTAATCATAATATAATTATATATATATATAAAACTAAATATCAGGATGACGTTAAATCTAAAATAACTAAGTTAAGTAATCATGCAGTGGGACGCGGTGGCGTTGCGGTTAAAACGTCGGACTCTCGATCGAGAGAACCCGGGTTCGAATCCTCTCGCCGCCGTTTCAAACGTTGGCAATTTCGTTCACCCCATATTGCCACAGTGCTCTCAACTGTATAACTTCGTGCAGAAAGTGCAGCGCGGCTGAATTCTTCCCAGAGAAGTCGAATTGTTGGAATTCATGAACATGTAATGCAAAGAATACAGACATTCCACCACCAATACACAAATTTAATTACAAACAGGTGGGGCCATTTCGCCACAAGGTCACCCACAAACATGTGACCACCCCACCGCGACCTAACCTTTTAAGCAATTCTGATATACTTACTAAAAGCATCTGAGCTCCACCTGCCTGCTGCCCTGATTTGTGCATCTGACTCCCCCCGCAAGGCCGCTGCGGTAGCTGCACCGATGCGAAAACTGTGACCCTTAAATGCACTAGACTTGTATCCGCAAAAACTGAGGAGCCGTTTCAGAGACACATCGAATTCACCCCGGAGCATAGGTGAGCCATCCGGGTAACCAAAAAGGATACCTTGCACTGGGCCTCTGGCCTGAATAAACTCCCTCAAGAAAGCTGCCGGGTGGATGAGTGACCCTTCTAGGCATTCCCCTCTCACCTGCAGAGATTGCGGACCGTGTCGAGCACTGTGCTTAAAACGGCGGAAAGATACATTTATAAGGTCACCGGTCAACGTGACATCTCCCACGTGGAGACAGCCCTGCGTCATGTTCCTCGACCTGGGCACCATTTCTCCGACTCGCAAGTAGGCCCTGAAGGCAATGACCATCATGGCTCGGAGCATAGTGCACGTATATGTTGATGCGAAAACAGTGGGGAGAGCCTGCACCAGGCAAGAAAGGATGGGTAGTGTGACAGGCACGCGGACATCAGGAACAGATCCAATATTCCGAGCGCCAGCCAGCAGCTTGACTACGATGAAGTTGCTAGTTGGATCTGGTAGGCCATTAATCTTGTGAAAATAGGCTAGTGCTGACACATTGGAAACAATTGTGGCAGGGGCAGCACCACTGGCATGCAGGTGTGCCACGAAGAGGAGGATCATTGCCACCGGTATTGGCAAAGAGGGATACATCCCAAGCGACTGAAAGAAAGTCACTAACTTACCCCACGCCCGCTGATAGTGGGCTCTCGTAGATGGCGCCAGTGAAGCCTCTAGCAACCGACTCAGAGATTCCCCAAGCCCGCTGGGGAGATACTGTAGGGAATTTCCCGCGGGCTGGCTTCTGCCCATGGTGCCAGAGCTCGGAATTCCCGTACCTGTGAACGTGATAGTTTGTCAGCTAAAGTGTTGATCCTACCTGGAATATGGCGGGCAGTGAAATTGATGTTGAAACGCAAGCACGCTAAAACCAGTGGACGGATTAAGGCCATGATGTGGGGCTCGCGTGACGTTTGCTTGTTAATAATTGGCACAAGAGCCTCATTGTCTGTGTAGAAACACACACTTCTGTTTGCCCATCTACCGCCCCACACGATCACTGCTGCCATTATAGGGTAAAGTTCTAGAACTGATATGTTGTATGAGCGCCATGATACTGGCCACTGCCCATAAAACCATGCGCCACCATACAGTGCCCCGAAACTATACTTCCGGAGGCATCAGTGTACAGGTGCAAGTGGTCGCCCGTAAGGAAGTTGTCATCTAGGAAAAAGGACCGGCCATTAAATAGAAGCAAGAACTCCTGCCATACCTGTAGATCGAGTTTTGCCTGACGAGTCAACCTGATGTGGTGATGGGGTTTCTGGACCCCTAATGTCATGTCTATGAAGCGGCGCAGGTAGGGCGTTGGCCGCAGGCAATTGCTGCAGGCCACGCACCATCGCGTGGACCTCCTGCAACATCTTGTCAGAGGCGTCAAGTCGGCGCTCCATATTCGACAAGCGCTCCTCCGTCGTAGCTTTCCGACCCGCTGCTGCGCCCGCCACCGGACGAAAGACATGCCGGTTCGTCGTCAAGGTGCTGCACGACGTGGCACTCTGGTGGGGGCGGGCACATCGCTGATCGTGCAACGGCAGCGCGGCTTGCCGCCGCCCGCGATCTTGTTGCCACCGGGCTGTGGCGCCGAGGTCGTCCACGACGCACGTTCTTATCTGGAGCCATCCTGCAACATATTGTGGAAGGGCCAATACTGAGTGAACAGCTAAACTCTTGGAAACTGCCGCCAAACTACTCATGAAAGCCACATGTGAAAACTAGCTCCTAAATTGTTGTGGCAATACCACCAGGACTGATGCCTTGCGTCGAAGCTGAAACAAAAGTTGTTTTTTTTTTTTTTTTATTTATTTATTATTATTATTATTTTTTTTTTCTCTCCATTATATGAATACACATCAATATGCGACATTAGCCAAATGATTAGGGGGTCACCGCCCGCGATAGATCACCACAAAATGGAATCATAGCTAGTGAGGGGGTCATCGCCCACGATAAATCAACATAAAATGGAATCAGGGGGTCACCACCCCCGATATTGTGCCAACACAACTTTATAAACACAGTAAATTAGGGGGTCATCGCCCACGGTAGTACATAAATGCAAGAATTGCACGCAGTTAAGTAGGAGGTCACCGCCCCCGATAGTAAAAAAAATGTACAATCATATTTAGTCAGGGGACACCGCCCCCGATAGTATATCAATGCAAAATGACAGTCACATTTGGTTAGGGGACACCGCCCACGATAGTATATTAAGGCAAAAAGACAATCACGTTTAGTTAGGGGACACAGCCCACGATAGTATATCAATGCAAAATGACAATCAAATTAAGTTAGGGGACACCGCCCACGATAGTATATCAATGCAAAATGACAATCAAATTAAGTTAGGGGACACCGCCCACGATAGTATATCAATGCAAAATGACAATCAAAATAAGTTAGGGGACACCGCCCACGATAGTATATCAATGCAAAAATGACAATCACATTTAGTTAGGGGACACCGCCCACGATAGTATATCAATGCAAAAATGACGATCACATTTAGTTAGGGGACACCGCCCATGTTAGTATATCAATGCACAATGACAATCACATTTAGCGAGGGGACACCGCCCACGATAGGATATCAATGCAAGATTACAATCACATTAAGTAAGGGACACCGGCCACGATAGTATATACATGCAAGATGACAATCACATT
>OY759262.1:50569784-50644784 GCA_963662155.1 Lamellibrachia columna | reverse complement strand
TTCTTTGGTGAATATCAGACCGATTGTGTTTGGCGTGTTGTTTCCTCTATAGTGAGTGTTATCGGCCACATGCTGGGTCAGGAATACGAGCTTCCACGAATATTGTATATGGGTGGTTGCCATCAGGTGATGATCTGTTCTCACGCCAGTTGAGACTTGGATAATTCAGGTCACCAAATATCAGTAAATCGAGAAACCTAACTTGTTTGCTTTTTCAGTGTATCATTTATCTTTGCATCATCTGTGACATTACTGTTTGGTGATCTATAGATACAACCGATCAGTAATTTGTAATTTCTCGTCAGTTTGGTTTCGCATCATACACTCTCATCTCCGTTTGTGCCGGTCATTTACTTGTATTCAGTGGCCCCAAGAGACTCATGTATGTATTTACAGACACCTCTTTTTGCGCAATTCAAATGATCAATACAATTATATTTTTCAATGACCAGTTTTGCTTCCTGCGTTTGTACTTTACAGTTTCTTGGCACCACCTCGGTCATTCCGATCACCAAAGGGTTTTGCTCTCCTCTCATCACCTTTAACTCATTTGTTTTGTTCAATAACGAGTCAGCATTAAAGTACATACAATTCATACCATTATTTACACTATTTACATTGCTGATTGAGTTTACTCTTTGTTGACAAGCTGACCTTGTTGTGGGTGTCCCTCCTTCCTTGTGTGATGTTCTCTGTTGCGTTGCATTTCCGCCCTCTCTAAAGGTGGGCATCGCGTTTTAGGAAAACACTCTGGAATTTCTTGTTTTCTGACGTAGCTAGCAGTAATGTCTTACTCAAGATCGGTGTACTCATTTGCTCAGTTTTCACTTAGATTCTTAGTGGCTTGGGTTTTTCTTTATATGTTGACTCGCTTTTCGTTCAGTATATCGCTTACAAAGTATGTTCGTTACAAATAAATAATAAATGAAAATAAATCACACGATGCTGTCGTAGTAAAATAATACTGACTGAATAAAATATGATGACTGTCAAAATGTTATGTACTTAGTTCTTGTGGGGCGCGATGGCATACCGGTTAGAAGGCCGGACTCTCAATCGAGAGAACCCGGTTTCAAATCGCATTGCTATCGTTTTGAACCTTTTGAATGGCAAGTTTGATCACCCCACGTTGAGACAATTCACTCAGCTGTATAAACGAGTACCTAGCAATACAGACAGGGGTGGAAATGTAAACGAATAGTCGCGCAATTACAGCGTGGCTGATTGCTTCCCAGATAAGTTGAGATGGACTTGGAATGAATAGGTCTGCCAGGGGGTGACGTGTAAAGCGCTTTGAGCGTTCCTACGGTCTGGATACCGCGCTATATAAAAACGTACCTTTCACAGTTCCTTCCCTTTGCATGAAATGTTACTTAGATGTTTAGTTGTGCAGTGACTATGTATCTTAGCGTTGTACCGAGGGAACAGTAACTATGTATTGGTTGTAGTTGTGTACTGAGGGTGTAGTGATCATGTATTCTAGCTGTGTGTGCAGTAACTATGTATTCTAACTGTGCTGTGCTGTGCGCTGGGTGTGCAATAACCATGGATTCTAAATGTGCATAGGAGTTGTATTGGCTACGTATTATAGCTGTCTGTGTGGTGAAGATACCGACTATTTTGTATTGTTGCTGTGTACTGAGGGTTTTGTGTCTATGTATTCAAGATGTGTACTAAGGGTGCAAGGACCATGTATTCTAGCCAGGTACCTGGGGTGCCGTGACCATGCTATGTAGCTGTGTACTGGGGTACAGTGACTATATATTGAAGTAAGGGTACAATTAGGTGTATGGTGAGACTAATAGCTAGACAGGGAGATGGGGTAGTAATCCCCACGTTCCTTATATTCACCACTGTTCAGCAACAGTTATGCAGCTTATCCTATCCTAGCACAATACTGGTAATTAAAAAACCCAAATACTGAATATGTGTACTAAAGTACAAATACTTGACTGAAACCCATATATTTGTTTGTTTTTATGTTGAATTATGCCAATCAAAAATGGAACAATTGTCAGAGGAGGTGAGCAGAGTAAAATTGGAGATGACAAGTATTGCAGACGAGTTGGCAAAGTTATAACAAAAAAAGTACAGGATGACCTTGGGCAACATTAAAGACAGCGAAGAGAAGGTAAACAATGATACATGTTCAATGCTGTTTTACTGCGATGTGTATGCACAGTGCATCATACAAATGAATAACATATGTCAATGCAATTCACTGGACCACAATACAGTGTGCCACTTCAGGCATCCGCGGGTTGAAGGGGCTGGATTCATATGTGAGTACGCAGGTGGTTGAAAAGGCAAATCTGCACCTGGAAGATTCTCTGGCAAGAATCGCTTACGGGGCTAGTTGTTGCACTCGACAGCGCCTTGGGGACGTCACATATCTACCGAGCTACAATACGGAATATCAGTGGTATGGTATATTTTATTAATATTGTATATCAGGTACGCTGATGGAAATAATGCATCTATCATACTTTTCATGAAAAGTGACTTTAACTGAAAATTGCAATAACTAGTTCCGGCCCTGGAGGGGGGGGGTTCGGCGTGAGTTCGAACATACCCCCTGTTTTAGAGAATTGTGCTTAACTGTAACAATTAGTAGAAATCATCCCAGAAATCTCCGGCTGATTGTGTACGCTCGAGCATCCTTTTCAGAACGTGGAGCCAGAGGCTGAGGACGGGCCTGATATGTGAAAATCATCCCACCTCACTTACTTTCTTCTATCATTCTTAAGTTGTGCTTATCCAGTCAGACCACATTCTAAATCCGGTATACACACACCTACACACACACACACACACACACACACACACACACACACACACACACACCTATACACACACACACACACACACACACACACACACACACACACACACACACACACACACACACACACACACACACACACACACACACACACCCACACACACACCCACGCACGCACGCACGCACGCACGCACGCACGCACACACACAATCTGACCAACCTTGCATTTGAGTAAGAGCAGCTCAACCCTGATTAGGATACAATCGAATTGAGGAGGTACCTTTATGTTTAAAATGCCTGTATGTGATACTTGTTGTTTTCACTTTAAAAGTATTTGTTTGAGACTGTGTATAGCTTCGGAGCTTGACACGTCACAGGGTAGTCTAGGGTAACCGATTTCATAAAACTGCGCGCTTGCTTATCGGTCGCACTGGTTAACATGTCAGCAATCTGTCAACCGGAGACATAACGGGAATTCCCCACGTTTAAAGCACAATCTGAGTAAAGTGATATTCTTGATTTAGTTGCACACGGTTAGTTTTTATTATCTATGTGATGTGCTTAGCCCCAAAACATGACTTTTATTTCGCTTTAAGTACGTCAAGGTTAATGTTTCTCATAAAGTATGCCGGCACTTTGGCCAACCAAGATGTGTATACGTTAGTTTATCGTAATGGCAATTAACTGTGCAATATGTAATTACAATGTTCACGTAGTACAATGTCGGGAATGTGTTCACAGTGATGCTTAGTAATGTTGTAGCATTTTTATTGAAGTATAACATTTGGGAAATTGTTTATCAAATTGAGAAATTAGTTTCTTCCTAACACAACTATTAACGTTTAAAAGTCAGTCAATATTAAATTGAGCATAGAATGTGCGTAAGATAACATGAACCAGGCCAGTATGTATACACATTATATAACTGCCGGCTCTGTTTTCAGTTGACCGATGTTACCGTGCAAATTCCTTCTGGTGTTGCTGCTTATTTTGCGCTTGCATTGAAAATCTTACGCCCGTTGGCCACGTGTTAGACACCGATCCAGCAAATGGGACATCAGTTCTCCTGGAAACAAGTTTAACAAATTAACACCACTAAGAAGCTCGAACATTCTCCACGACTAGACATCTAACTCTGGAAACAGTATGTTGGGGACGTTGTCTGGAGGCTAAGGCCAATCACACGGACACGCCGGCAATCTCCCCAACAAATGTAGCTTCGACCGTAAGCATGTTTACTAAAGTAAGAACTGGTTTGGCTGTGGTAACATTCGTCACGTGGTCATGACAAAGCATTTAGCCCAAACAACATGTGGTTACCAAAATAAATATTATATTTGTTGACACAATATTACAGTGAATTCGTTGACAACGTTTCTGCAGTCATCAGTTGCATTATTTGCGTGTGAGCTTGTTTTCCATATCATCTTCCTAGCAGAAGAAGAAAACAGTTCCAGAAGAAGGCAACCGATGGTTATTGAAACATTGTTAAACATTGAGTTTACTTTAACGAACATCAAATGGAACACTAATAGTAATTTGTTTTATTCCCAACATCATGAACATTTTCACCAACATGATATAGCCTTCTACAGGAGAAGTGTACTGCCGACTGCCGAAAGATCCGGGTCGCTGCAGGCAGAAACATCGCAGGTACTTCTACAATTCGAGTAGGCAGAAGTGCATTCCATTCTTCTACAGAAGCTTTTCAGGAAATAGCAACACTTTTAGACACACGCGACTCTGTCGTCGAAGATGTCGTGGTATTGTGGGCAACCTATTCGACAAGTTCTTCTGAAATGTCAAGAACCGTAAGTAGTTCAACATGATGACACGGATGTTGCTTAAATCTGATTGGTTACAACATTTATTTCGTTCAACGTTATGGGTCACATAGTGTTACATGATATGTTGATCATTGTGGTTGGAACGGTTAGTTATCAATTAGTATTACATTATCAGTGGATTATTACATCACTGGTTTTAACAAACGAGTGTAGCGATTTGGTTACCGTGTTCGCTGAGCACAACGCATATTCTGTTCAACCATTTTGTATACGTAGATAACAAAACAGCAGTGCACGGGATCATCTAACGAACGTTTAACACGCTCACGTTTAATCTCATTAATGCAACGCTTGGCTTTTGTAGATCATCGACCCACACAACCAATATGACTCTGTGTATAATACCGAATGTTAAAAGTTGTAAATAGGTGTAAATTCAATTATCAAAATGTTACACAAATAGTGCAAAATGATTGGATATCCACAGGTAATGGATTGGTGTTGTTTGAGGAAGAGCAATGAACAAAACAGTGAACGTTTGCTACAGGGAGACAGCTGCAAATTAATAATGATGAATAATTGTGTCCCTATATGTCAGTTTGTCATATCATGTCCATACACGTGATGTGGACACTGGTTATGCTATAATGTATTTCACATCAGCTTTTTGTTCTTAAGACATAGTTTAACCTGCGCAAGCTCACTTTCTGTATAGCTGCGCCCAAAATCTGGAACGAGCACCCATCACCATAAAATAATGAACAATAGCTACCTTCCGCAAAAAAAGCTAGACATGTTTTCGAAATTGCTTTATGCGTGATTATTTATGTTTAACGAGTCTGGTGTGTTGCGCTTCTGAGCTCGGGAGCTCTGAGCTCATTATAATTATTATTCTAGGCATAAACCGAGGAACGGCTTCTGGAACCAGTTGTGTGTCTTCATGCACCGGACGCAAATATGGCGATTACCAATCATGTCAAAGGTGTCACGTATACGTGACTTGTTAGAACGGCAGGAAGAGTGCCAGCAGACCTTGTCTTTTATAGCTGGTGTGGGACGACACCGCCAAGGAGTGTGGTGTGAAACGTACCACATGCACAGGTGAGGCGACATCGAGGGAAAGCCAATATGAATTTATGTGTGCACGAATCTATGTGTAACAATTCCGGCATTCGTACTACTTATTATGTGAATGTGATTCGTTTATATTATTACAGTGAATCGAGAATAAATGTTGTCGAATTAGCTACATCACTGACATATTTCCAATGAATGTTAGAGAAAACTTCTTGGATGCACCGAATGGACCTGACAAATTAGATAGTTTTATGAAAACGTAATTTGATGTACATTCCTATCAAATCCGCCAGTGCGTAGGCAAGTACGCCCCATTCATAACTCTTCACGTGAAATATCGGCGGATGTGTTCTTTGCAATTATACAGCTATATACATACCACGCTAGAAAAGATTGCGAATGTCAATGAAGAATAAAATAGTAATAAATGTTATTGAACACAACGGTAGTAGTTTTTTGGCGTTTGACGACAATCATTGAAAAGAGTGTGTACGTAATCAAAAATGAAAGCAACATTAAAAAGAAATTATGGCCAACGAATAACATGTAACCAAATAGCAACTAGTGTAAGATAGCAAAATACATGTTCAAATGTAGCTGAGTGGCTAAGATTATACATAAGAGCAGCTTACCTAAATAAAAAAATATATCATAGCACATGCTCGTCTGCGTGATGTATTAAAATGAGAATCTAAAACTGATATGTATACTGGCTAGAGTTTGAAATTGCGATGTAGTGTGATCAACTCTTCCATAAAGTTCCTTAGGAAGTTCTGTTGACAATAACAAACATATCCAAGTTTGCGTCCTCTCCCATAACACCCATATCACATCGGCAATTAACTCTGAAGTTTAAGGGCCATTTTTTTATCTCTGTTAAACTTTACGCTGATAAAATACGTAGTCTAGACATTTAAATTCTGGAGCTTCTTTGTTTAGATGTGAAAACTCATTATGTGGCAGGCGGCGCATGTCAGGAATGTTACCCTCCACTGTTACGCCCGGTACCAAGGTACCGAGTTCGTTTTAACACTCTAAAGAAATATAAATAAATGCTGGAATTTAATTATAATGTTACTGTTCGACAGTTATTACGTTCTTATTAGTGTTATGCTAAAAAAACAGTGTGGGATATATAGCTTGGTACCGGGCGTAACCGTCTTTAAAACAGCGTATACATGTATTCTATATATGTCAAACTGATGTATACTGTGCTGGAGCAAGGTACACACCATGTTTTGACTGCATTTGATTAGTTTATTTGCGCCCACACCTAAGTCCTTGACTACGTTCATAAGTGCGCATTTGGTTATTGTCTTCACACACCGATCATAATTTCCCTGAAATGTATTGGTGTTGGCATAATGGTAACAACTATCCCTTGTTTCGTGGGATGGCCCTTTCGCCATGAAATTATTACCACGCATCCATTTCGTCCTTTGCAACGAGAACATCATTCCAAGATGCCTTCCTGAACATTCATCGTGCAGTGTTCTACATGTGGATGTAGTGTAACGGTGTTTGTGTTGACATCTAAGCGGACTGGATTTCTGTAATGTTTTTTGTCAGACTGTTTTCTACAATGTTCATTTGCACAGTACACATATTCTCAATACCTTGCCATTGGCATCTTGTATCACAGCGAACTGATTCTTGATGAGTTCTTTGTTGCTAACAAATACGTTTCCAAGGTATAAATTCCTTGAAAAACATTTCCTTTATTTCTTCAGCGAGTACCTCCTAACGTAATATGTTTGCAGCCATTATCTAATTAATGTCGCTTCCACCCTGACATCTTGAGAGATCTTGTATTTCCTGCAGTAGCTTTTGAATATCCCTCTTCTGATTCCTCTTAACATATGGACAGAATTTGTCTTTAACTGAGCAACATAAAGCTTGGTACATGGTGTAGAAATAATCTCCCGTGCCTTGGTACCGGTCATAACAACCACCTGGTAATGTTGTAAAGATTATGTGTTTACTATATAATATTTAAAAACTGGTGTGTACCCTTCTCCCAAGTTTCGAAAAACAATATAAAAAAAATATGATCTTGCTAATGGACGTCAGTTGATACGTTTTGGCGAAAGGATTCCTCTTGATGTGTTATTGATAGCTTCCCACACACACACACACACACACACACACACACATATATATATATATGTATATATATATATGTGGAATATATATATATATATATATATATATATATATATATATATATATATATATATATATATATATATATATATATGTGGAATATATATATATATATATATATATATATATATATATATATATATATATATATATATATATATATACATATATATATATATATATATACATATATATATATATATATATATATATATATATATATATATATATATATATATATATATATATATATATATATATATATATACATATAATATACTTTGTCATCTATTGAGACATAATTAATGAAAATATTTACTTCAAAATGTTAAAATAACAAAAGTTGTTGTATTATATATATATATGTATATATATATATATATATATATATATATATATATATATATATATATGAATTTATGCAACTCACCAGGTGCATAACATTTTTTATGAAATAACCAAGACAGGTCGTCGTTAAACTTGCCCTGGGTGTCCAAGACTACACCGGAACTATTTGACCAAATAAATTGTATTACTCCGCGCTAGCCAGCCAATCACGGCTTAGCGGAAACCAGTTCAAACCGGAGCCAGTAGCTTGAATTTTTCACTCCTGCTTCAGTCTCTGCATTGCGAAGTTGTGACTAAAATTTGTCTCTCGAAATATTTTGTTTTTTACCAACCGTTTTCAAATACGTTTTGAGAGTCCACACTTCGATCTGCGTCTACTGACTTGCAGGAGGAAGATCACCTCAACACTCGTTTCAGCTGAGTATCGTTTCATTTGTTATTACTTCGTCGGTTGACTCGTGGTTAATTTGCTCTTGTTTCGTTTTATGTTTAAACTTCCCGCAATCGGCCATTCAATATGTCGGCGGCGAAGTCGGATCTAGATGTGCTTGTGCTTGGGCATAGCCATGCGTATTGGTTGGGCGCGTTCGTAGAATCTGCGGGTCTACTTGACGACTTAGAAAGACTAGGTCATACATGCACAGTTCGTTTTATGGGTCGAAAGGTAGCGTCCATTAGAACTTTCCGAGAACCGGCGACCATGACCCGGATTTCTGGCCGCGTCCCCGACATTGTCATTACCCTCCTTGGGGGCAACGATCTAGATGGGAAGTTTCCCCCACCTCCAGAAGCAGTGGGATCGCAACTAGGTAGATGAGGCGATGAATTGTTAGCTTTAGGGGTCCTTCAGGTATGTCTTATGCCAAATCGAGCGCCGCAAGAAATGGCGCCATTTCGATTTTGATACGGGTGCGGCTCGCGTTGCATCCGCTAATTTTACTTTACAGTCAGCATGTGGGGGGCGCCGTGGTCTGTTCTACTGGAGCCATAAGTACATTTGGAACAGCCCGGCGAAGGGTTTCCGCCAAGATGGCGTGCATTTATCCGATATAGGAAATTTCCGGCTTTTCCGCAGTATTCGGGGGGCAATTTTCAGAGCAGTTAGTCCAACAGCTGACTGGCGCCTAAGTCATCACACTATTCGCTAACCCCGCGGAACTCAGACCAAGTTGTTTTCAGTTTCACCCTCACTAGTTCGGGTATTTAACTTAAAAATGATCGACTTTTGGTAAATCACTAATATCCCGTGCACCAGGTAAGCCCTGCCCCCCCGGGTTACTTTAATTAACATGCAAATTTAGCCACATTCACGATACGTTTCATTGTCGAGCGCTAATTGCCGGTAAGGTATTCATAATTAAGGGGTTTTTATTACACGTTTTAGCCTTATTACAGTCTGAACAGCATTCGCCTCAGTACCAATGATAACTCAATAATCATGATGACTCTTCGTTATTTTGTATGTCATTCGTGGACATCGTTCCGCTTTTTATAAATGTCACCATGGGTGAGGTTCCCATATATTTTTTCACATTGACACACACCCAGTTATGCGTCTCCATGGGCGGTGTTCACTTTACTAATGATATTTACACCTCGACGTTCCTAAATTGTGGGCGGTGATCCCATAACAGTGTCTTACTGCGATGACACTTTATTTACTATTGTGGTTGGTGACCCCCTAATTAACTGTGGTTGCAATTTCTGCATTGATATACTATCGTGGGCGGTGTCCCCTAACTAACTGTGATTATAATTTTGCATTTATATATTAGCGTGGGCGGTGACCCCCTACTTAACTACGTTTGCAATTCTTACATTGATGCACTATCGTGGGCGGTGTCCCCTAACTAACTATGATTACAATCTTGCATTGATGTACTATCGTGGGCTGTGTCCCCGAACTAACTATGATTACAATTTTGCATTGATTTACTATGGTGGGCGGTGTCCCCTAACTAACTGTGATTATAATTTTGCATTGATGTACTATCGTGGGCTGTGTCCCCGAACTAACTATGATTACAAGTTTGCATTGATGTACTATCGTGGGCGGTGTCCCCTAACTAACTATGATTACAATTTTGCATTGATGTACTATCGTGGGCGGTGTCCCCTAACTAACTGTCATTACAATTTTGCATTTGTGTACTATCGTGGGCGGTGTCCCCTAACTAACTGTCATTATAATTTTGCATTGACATCGTGGGCGGTGACCCCATACTTAACTGCGTTGCAATTTTTTGCATTGATGTACTATGGTGGGCGGTGACCCCTAAACAACTGTGATTATAATTTTGCATTAATCTACTATCGTGGGCGGTGTGCCCTAACTAATTATGATTACAATTTTGTATTGATCTACTATCGTGGGCGGTGACCTCATACTTAACTGCGTTGCAATTTTTGCATTGACGTACTATGGTGGGCGGTGACCCCTAACCAACTGTGATTATAATTTTGTATTAATCTACTATCGTGGGCGGTGTCCCCTAACTAACCGTGATTATAATTTTGTATTTATCTACCATCATGGGCGGTGTCCCCTAACTAACCGTGATTATAATTTTGTATTTATCTACCATCATGGGTGGTGTCCCCTAACTAACTGTGATTTTAATTTCGTTTTGATCTACATACTTAACTGCATTTGCAATTATTGCATTGATCTACTATCGTGGGTGGTGACCCTTACTTAACTGTGATCCCATTTTGTGTTGATCTATCGTGGGCGGTGACCCCACAACTAAATGCGATTCCATTTTCTGGTGATCCATCGTGGGCGGTGACCCCTGTAATCCCATTTAGTGTTGCTATTATTAACAGTGACACAACGTCGACTGTGATGACACTTTATTTGCTATCGTGGGAGGTGACCCCAACATCTGGCACTTTTGCTTCGATGTACTTTCATTGGCGGTGACCCCCTAATTAACTGTGTTTGCAATTACTGCTTTGATGTACTATCGTGGGTGGTTTCCCCTAACTTACTGTGATTATAATTTTACGTTGATGTTCTATCGGGGGCGGTGACCCCCTAATTAACTGTGATTACAACATTGCATTGATCTACTATCGTGGGCGGTGGCTCCCTAACTAACTATGCTTTACAATTTTGCGTTGATCTACTATCGTGGGCGGTGACCCCTTAACTAACTGTGATTCCATTTTGTGGTTATCTATCGTGGGCGGTGACCCCCTAATTACTTGGTTACTGTCTTGCATTGATGGGTTATCATGGGCGGTGACCCCCGCCCCCAATACAATGCTTTTAACGAGTAATGTGTTGGCAGTTTCCAAGCGTTTAACCGTTCACTCAGTATTGGCTCTTCCACAATGTGTTGCAGGATGGCTCCATCTAAGAATGTTCGTCGTGGACGACCTCTGCGCCACAGCCCGGTGGCAACAAGGTCGCGAGCGGCGGCTAGCCGCGCTTCCGTTGCACGATCGGCGATGGGCCACGTCGTGCAGCACCTCGACGACGAGCCGGCCCACCAGCAGGCCGTTCGTCCGGTAGCGGGCGCAGCCGCGGGTCGAAGAGGTACAACGGAGGAGCGCTTGTCGAGTATGGAGCGCCGGCTTGAAGCTTCTTACAAGATGTTGCAGGAAGTCCGCGCAATGGTGCGTGGTCTGCAACAACTGCCTGCGACCAACGCCCTACCTGCACCGCCTCCAATAGCGGTCCCTGTGGCAATGGCGGCGTCTGCTGGGGGGGGGAGCCCATCGCTCCGCCCTTGGCTAACCTTTGTATATGGCCGCAGGGCGGCCATACATCAAGTCGGGTGGCATCATATGCAGCAGGCGCTCCACCAAGCCCCGTTCCAAGACCAAGGTCAGCCCCGTGGCCAGAGGCCATATCTTCAGTTATCCATACAGGTAATGAAGTACACACTCTCCCCAGGGCATCCCAAGATCTAGTAGCCTCGTTTGCAACTTCAGCCCTATCCCGTCATTCCCACGTGTCTGATAAGCTCAAAGCCCAGATTTGGTCCGGGGAATATGTTAGTATTTCCTCATTGTTGCATGACTCCTCACCACAGAACTATTCTGTGTCAGTTAGGCCAGGCAGTGACGACGAGACCCCCATGATCTGTGTCGCCCCTAGGGCAAGGAGCAGCACTGTGTCATTTGACCAATGGCTGCAGGGTTTCGAAGTTTACATGTCTGTCTTCCTACTTCAGCCGCAACACATGGCATAATCACACAACATGCTCATGTACATCCAGACGGTTCGTTCATTATATGAGAAGGGTGCAAACTGGCGGACGTATGACGAGGCATTCCGGTCGCTTCGTCAGGCTAACAACTGGGGGTGGGAATCGGTTTGCTGGTACCTGTGGATGAATGCATCCGAGAGTCGCCCAGCTGCCACACCCAATGGGGCCCCCTTTCGTAGCACGGGTAAGGCCAGCTGGGGTAATGCTAAGTGGCCATCCACCAAAACCTGTTTCGCATACGATCGGGGGGAGGTCTGTAACGCAGCCACCTGTCGCTACACACACACGTGTAGACGCTGCGGCGGCTCCCACTCAGCGGTACAGTGCTATAGGCAACAAACCAAACCCAATCCTGCCCGACCGACATCAGCCACCGGCAACCCTGCGGCCCATTCGTCAACTGCCAGTTCGCGACCAGCCGTTTTCAGGAGATAGTATGCCTACCCCAGTCTCTCCCGACGCACTTAGATATATCCTTGTCGGCTACAATCATAATCTTTTTCCGTATCTTCTCATTGGCTTACCAGCATAACAATATAAAAGGGTCACTAATTGATGTCCGCCGTCGAATTCCCTGCAGTATTAGACAGCAAGATAGGAGCTGCGCTAGGCAGAATCTTAGGTTCTTTTAATGTAGAGGGTTCCTCTGTAAATGTAACTACGAAACTATACAGGATGCTATTAGGCTCATCAAACAGCAACCCGGCTAAAGTGGACATAGCATCGGCTTTTAGGATTATTCCAGTCTCACCACTGGACCGACCACTTCTGGGTTTCCAGTGGAAGGGTAAGTTTTTCATGGATGCTGTCCTTCCGATGGGGGTCTCCAGTGCTTGTGCGTCTTTGAGCTTTCAGTACAAAGGTGGAGTTCAGTTGCTTTTAGAAAGTATATCAGAATTGCTTAACAGGCTAGGTCGTGGTGGGGTGGTCACAGGTTTGTGGGTGACCTTGTGGCGAAATGGCCCCACCTCTTTGTAATTAAATTTGTGTATTGGTGGTGGAATGTCTGTATTCTTTGCATTACATGTTCATGACGACTTCTTGATGTATATATGTTATCGTCATGCTTGTAGGAATGTGGGCTCTGAGAAACTTGCCGGACGGGACTGTACATGTGTTCAGTTCCTGTCTGGTTTGATTTGAGGAGCTCACATTCCTGTTTATGTTCTTCCCAAAGTGGCTGCGTGATAAGCAGTCCACTTTGCAATAAAAAACGTCATTTATTTGGCCTGTTTCAATTCTCTACTACATCGGACTTGTGTTGGTTATTGCATAAATATATATATATATATATATATATATATATATATATATATATATATATATATATATATATATATATATATTTACTTCAAAATGTACAAATAATAATAGTTGTAATCAGTTAGTTTTTCAATTTGTTGGATTACACGAATATAAATAAAGGCTCTTATTAAACTAACTGGTGTGAAGTAATATATTCATCATAAATTTGATGTTTTCTAAGCAAAGTGAATGTTTGGAAAATTATTAATTTATAGTATGGGCATATTGTTGCTGGAGCTTGGTATCGGGTGTAACAATTAAAATGGGTTCTTAACAAACAAACTAAGTTTTGACAGGAGCAATTATTATAGGGGCCTATGTTATAGTATGTGACACACATTACTTTAACATAACAATGGCAATGGTTAATTATCATTGTTGAATTAAATATAATAGCTTTCTGAAATACTAAATATTTTGGGAAAAGCTAATGTTGGCTGTTTTAACACCGTAAATGGACCTGGATCCTTCACAGGCATACGACTATAGGATAAAACCTTTATTTCCTGATCAACCTCGTGGATACAAAGCCAATAGTATAAAATTATATTTTAGATTAAGTAAGCAAGTAATATGGATTGGAAAGTTCAAAACGAACTGTCAGACAATTTTGGAGAGTGGCCCTTAATAACCCCGTTACCGGTCTTATTCTCAATCATGGAAGCGGATATAAATGTTGGGCGATGTATATTAATTACAGTACACTGTACATATAGCTAAGCTGCCGTGGAATATAATTATTATCCCACCATGTCCTACGTTTAATCGGCGACCGTGCATTATTACCTCAACATATCATAGTACATTGAATCTCCTGTATTCACAGTTGTGTCGGTAATGATCTCTACATGCCATCTTCCACGCCGGGTTAACATGTATACGTGGACATTACTTAATTATTATGTGGCACGTTGGCTCACACACGTTGGCTTGCATCTCATAATCATAAAATAGCCTTACAGTCACAATATCACAACATAGACTTGCAGTAACATAATCCATATTAGCGTCGGACTTATGGGTTTATTGAAGTACCGTTGCGATAGAACAAATGACGTACCATTACCATGCTTTAACGCACACCTGAAGACATTTTAATAGACCATTCTCGACCAAAGATTTATGTTATAAAGTCTGGCGGCTTATCGATTTCGTCATAACATATTTCGCGGGCGTTTGCATACAGATACGGTAGTTTGCAAGTGCGAATAACTGTTAAAAGAAATGGTCAAAAACATAATAGCAAAATATGTAATACATAGTGATATATCGTCCCACATGGTCGTTTATCCAGAGTAACAATACGTTAGAGTAAATTAAGTCGCTGGTTTCCGCCATTCTAATCGTTCTGCGGTTAGACGTGCAGCGGACTTTGATACGCTCCTCGTACGTATTTGTGGCTCATCAGAGTTGGAATTTGATGTACTAATGCGTTATTATTTATATGGAATTTGCACACCTTTGATGAACATTGGGTGCGTCAGACAATTTACGGGTGTATTATTTGAGGACAATTCTTAAGCCATTGCATACATTGAAACATGTGCGTTGTGACAGCTGTTCGCGTATTCGTTCATCAAAAAATGCAAGCAAATCATGCGCTATTCTAATATTCCGTCGATGGGGGATCAGGAGAGTTACCAAAACGCAAGACTGGCTCATTTAACTGTTCGAATGAAATAATCTGAATCGTTGTTAATGCCAGGCGCACATTGCTAAACTTTGTTGGGAATCGTGTTTCTATTCATCATTAAATGTATCAGTCGTCTGCAACTCAATGGAACTCGAGTCAGGTGTTGCTTTTGCCGGCGCAACACTTGTTTGACAATTTTATCACGGCAACAAATGTTGTGCACTTTGCGCTGACCCATTTTAACAATGTACGCCTGCATACATGTCAACTTGTGATGATAACAATTAATGGTATTATTAGACAGTCGATACTACCCCGTGAAGGCCAGGCAACTGATTGCCTTGAACGTGAGCAACAGACCGCTTCACCACTTCACATAATCCATACAAACAAACACAACAAAGGGATGCACAACAAAAGTATTTATATACTCTGAGCGACCGTTCGTTTTTACTGAGACGAAGGCAGCAAAGGTTTCCTTAGCCAACTCTGAGCAGTGCTCATGCAATGTCAATCGTGTCTACTACCGAAAAGACCCGCTCACATTCGGTATTACTGTGGGGCATGATCAGAATGAGATGCGCTGTCATTAGTTTTGAGAACGTGGCGAACATATATTGGCGTGCAGGGGTAGTCCGCTTCGCCATGACAGTTCAGAAAGCATCAACGCATGTCTGCGTCGGTGGCCATGGAAAAGGCCAATAAGCGAAACTTGGCTGTTACGATACTTAGATTATTTTGTTTAAACAAAATGTTTACCAATGTTGTTCAGTTGATGTTTGTGCTTGCCACTTGTTGTGATCATGACAACGATCCGCCTTTCGGATAAGCAGCACAGTTCACGAATAATAAACAGAGAATTAAAAACATTCTTGCAATTTTGTGTCAGTTGAACAATAAAATAACGGAGATTTCAATCTCCGGGACGGAGATTTTTGGGTACATCAATATGACGGAAACTCTGTACGAATGACGGAGAGTTGACATGTATGCGCCTTCTATTAGTCGTTTGACCTAAAAATTCGACAGGTTCGTGCTGTTGACATAATGAACCAGTCGTGCCAGCGTGTGTGCGTTCGTATAAACTCGTGCGTGCGTGCGTATAAGCTGGCCGCTTAACAGTGTTAGTGTTTCAGTAGTGACCCTGACAACTAAGAAATAGGCAATGCGTCAATAATTAGGTGTGGTCTCCCTGGTCATCTATGCCCATGGGTTACCAAGTAGCCATTTATCTCTTCGCTTCTTTACTTCTGGAACACTGACCTGCAACTTGTGCTCGTTCCATCTGATTGTCTCTGAGATATATGGTGTTTCCGCTTATAATAATATATTGGTTGTGCGTTGTGTCCAGATGCTTGGTTACTAAACAGGCCCAAGCCATTCCTCTGTTCGGAGGTTATAATGAGCACGTGAAGGCATTTGAAATATTGCAAATAGTGTGTAGGGTTCACGCATACAGAACTGAAGTGTGAATTGTATTAAAGTTATTAAAAACACATCATGCACTACATCCGCTTACTGTTTGTAACAGTGTCATGACATTTTAGAAAATGGAGACTCGCTTCATGATGCCATGTTCATTACGCGACTTCTTGGTGGTGTATTCACAAATTGAAGTGTATACAGGGTTGATGGTGTTTAAGTTATTGACATAAATAGTTTCTTCAAACTCAGTGAAAGTAGAATAACTAACGGATATGACGTAGCATTAGACAGCCAACATTGGATATAAGAAAGTAGCGAATAATGGAACACATAATGTATAAATGCTAGCAGTGTGAATGTGTTTAAAACATTATTGGTAAATACCCGGTATGTTAAATATCTGACAAGGGAACACTACTTGTGTTAAAGCTCATGATGAGTGTAACACAACGGATGTATTGAACGTATTTTAATACATACCGAAGTGGTGAATAAGAACATACAAGAGTGCGCGTTACAGACTCGCGGTAAAGCGATAATGGCTTCGCCGCGTCGACTGACAAGTCACTGGCGGAAGGTCTCGTTACCTAAAGGGAGACTACACCAATTCCCTCCTCTTTTTTTAGTCTGAAAACCCTTGGAGGACTTAGAGTCGAAGTTTGCTAGGAGGTACTTGTTGACGCTTACTACGTCGCGGTTCGTTGCGACACGGCGACGGGATGTCGTCTCTTTCAGTGTGACCTGTGTCGCTACCTTCAGGTTCAACATTGTTGTCGACACGAAGATAGTTCTCCTGAGACTGTGCAGTGTCTGGCTTCATGAAGCGGCGGTTGCGCCAATACACACGACCACTTGGCAATTTCACATGATAGTTGCGGTGTCGGCCAATCCCAATAATCACGCCTACTCTATCCCACTTTTAGTAATGGGATTTTGCAATATGACTTGTGTACCTATACGTAGTTGCGGTAGAGGACGAGACTGCCTGTTGTAGCGTTCTTCGTTTCGAGCGTGTGCTAGCGTCCTGCTCATCCGCCGTTTTTGTCACTTGCTTGCAAACGATTGCCGGTGTGCAAGTACTACTGATCGCAACGGATGTCCGAAGAGAATTTGTGCCGGGGAAAGACCTCCTGCACGATGATTATTGCGATATTCTAGGAGTCCTCGCTGGAAATTCTCGTCGTCTAGATCTCCTTTCACGGTTGTTGTTGCAATGAGTTTTTTCATTGCTTTTACAGCTGCTTCAGCATGTCCGTTGGATTGGTGGTAATGTGGTGTGGATGGTGCAGCACTAACACCCCAGCGTTTCAAGAACTGGTTAAACTGACGAGAAGCGAATTGAGGACCGCCATCAGATCTAAATCGCACCGGGACTCCGAGCTCCACAAATGCTCGTCGACATGCATAGATGGTGTGGCAAGATGCAATTGTCCCCTTTGGGAAATGAAAGACTACAGGCCACCCTGAAAGTCGATCCACATATACGAGAAAATATCGTCTTGCGTAGTGGAATAAGTTTGCTGATACATCTTCAAACACTCTCTTTGGTAGAGGTTCTGATCGCAGTGGCTCGTGTTGCTGAGAGGGTCGGTGTTCTTAGCAATTATTGCAACTTGCCACTGTCGTAGCGATGTCATTACTAATGTGTGTTCGCCCGCCGGATGTCTCATTTTCTGTAGCATCCTTTCCCGGCGATTTTGTTATAGTTGTTCGTGTTATGGCACGAATTGGTTTGGGGTAATCATTCGGCACGATTCCCAACTCTCGGCAAACATACCAAGCCAGCAGAAGTAATTTTTGCTCTTTGCAAATAAGAACCGTCTCTTTCATAGATTTTTTCCGCTGCATGAATGTGAAGGTCTACTGTGCCAACGCATTCGAATGATGTACCATTAGCAGCAATAACAGTGTCCTCTGGAGGGCGACATGTGTTCCCAATGTCTAATCCTATTTGTTTTAGGACATCAAGCCCTGCAACAGTGGCTTCGGTCCCTGTATCTGGTGTTGCCTGTGCTGTTGTGATGAAGCTGTCATCAGCATTATGGTGAAGATGTACCTTGATGCGTGGAGCACGACGGTGTTTTTTCTTTCCCAGAATGTCCAGCACGCGAATCTGACTCATTGTGGTTGACAGATTTTTGTTTTGACGGCAACACGTGACCCATTTTTTTGCAGATTGAACACTCACTGCGTCGTGCAGGACATTCATCACGCGTTTCATGAACCGATTTGCCACAATAACCACATATGTGGTTGTGTTTTGAAGTGGTGGTATTTCTAGTTTTACCACGTTGCCATGTTTTCTTGCCAACTTTGTCTATTTTCGTGTGGCCTTTGTCATTGTTCGCAATTGTAGCTTCATCATTCCTTACTGATTCATCACTCCTGCAGTCATCAACTGTTGTCTGCAGAGAAGGGGGAGGCGTGTATGTTAACAACTTTCGTCTTGTTTCTGGATCACGAATTCCCGACATAATTCGCGTGGTAAGACGATCGTCTATGCAATGCTGGCAAAGATCTGCGTTGTTGGCAATCTCTCGTAAGGCAATGTAAAATTGGTCGAATGGCTCGCCTTCCTCTTGCTTCCGTTCTTCTAGTGCGACCCTGTCCAGTGTAACATTTCGTTTGCCTCGAACATGTTCTTGGATTCGGTCTAAGATCGCTGTGACGGTTATAGCGTCATCATTGTCTATACCGATGGCCAACTGCAATGTAGCATGCATTTCAATAGAGAGACTGGTGCGCAACACGGCTCTCTGTTGGCGTGCTGGGAGACGGTCGAGCTGTTCTAGCTCTACGAAATCTTCCCAGGAGACGCATCGACAGTTCATGTCTTTCATCGCGTGCGCGCTCCCGTTCCTGTTCCAGCTGTTCGCGTTTATACTCGCGTTCTTCTTGCTTTGACAAGAAAGTGATAAGCCAGTCTGCTGCGTTTGTGGCGCCATAGCGCGGATCTTGGTTAATGTCAACGCTAGTGGCGCGCTCTCGCGGGTCTTTAGGAAGCTCCGCGGCACTAGGTTTACTGGTAGCTCGTGATTTTCGTTCCATTTCGTCTTAGTTCGACCTCGTGGTCTTTTGCCGATTGCGCCATGTTAAAGCTCATGATGAGTGTAACACAACGGATGTATTGAACGTGTTTTAATACATACCGAAGTGGTGAATAAGAACATACAAGAGTGCGCGTTACAGAGTCGTGGTAAAGCCTAAAGGGATAATGGCTTCGCCGCGTCGACTGACAAGTCACTGGCGGGAGGTCTCGTTACCTAAAGGGAGACTACACCAACTTGTCTAGCACAATTTGTAGTAAGTTGCTTTGAATACAAATATTGTTTAAATTTAAGAAATAATCAAATTACAAGTATCAGGGGATATAGTTGGGATTTGAAGTTGGCGTGGGGGTCGTTATAAGCGAGCAAGTAAAACGTGTCGTCATTGCAGGGAGAACTAAAGTGTTACAATAAAAGTAGTTGTGACGGCATAATAAATGTTCACAGGTATATAAAAAAAAATTCAAATCGATCAGATGATCATTTAAATGGTTCCACAGGATAGAGTGTCCTATAAAGTTTATAACACTTTTGGAATTTTTTTGATATCTACATTATTTCCGAAGTTGTTCCACTTTTTGATCTCTGAAAATTAGCATTGATGTCTATACAATTTGGTTCCATTTCTTGTGACCCGGAATGCTGAGGACTGTATTTCATTTATATGAAAATAGCAATAGTTTTTAATGTATTGAACATATTGATGTGAAATAAAAAGGTATATGACCCAGAAACTAATGTTAATAATATATGACCTTGACATGACCTAATTAGTTGACCTACATTTAACCTTTGACCTATTTACATGGAGTAATGGGATTATTTGGTTGTAATTAATTAGTAAATGGGTTTATTAAACCTTTATGGGATGGAAATTGTCAATGTATCTACTTCAGTGTCATGTGACTTGGTAAATCCATATTTTTGATGACCTAATTAATTGACCTACATTTTACATTTGACCTATTTACGTAGATTAATGGGCTAATTTAGCTGTTATTTAATAGGTAATTGGCCTATTTAACTTTTAATGGATGGAAAATGTCAATTTATCAACTTGAATACTATGTGACCATGTAATTTTACATTACCTAATTAGTTTACCTGCATTTCACACTTGACCTATTTACATGGAGTAATAGCATGGTAATAAGTTAGTCCACCCATACAGAGCTAGGGGCATCAAAATAATTGTATGTGTTTAGATTATATTACAGTTAATTGTACATATTTTACCATGTATTAATTATGAAAAGGTTATAGCATGTTATTCAAAAGCAACCTTTTATTTCTATATGCACATACGTTTCTTCAGACAATGTCAATGCCTATCTATGTTCGTCATATTTTTTATTTCTTGCAGGCAAATGCAATAGTGTGTCAATGTTCCACAAGCACACTGTCTCAGCATCAAGCACATGATTTTGTTTATCATGTTCGATGAGTGCATGGCAATAATTTCCATGTGTAAGAGTATAATGGTTATCGTAGACGACAGCACATTTGTCAAAACCATAATTGATCACTTTGATGTCGCTCATCGATGGACGATGAATCTATCTCAAATCATCATTGAAGAAAGGAACAGTTGTCCTGAGATGAAGTCTTATATGCTGTTGCAATAGTGCATGCAGTGTTATCTCCAAGGTGTTCATCATTCGATTCATTTGTATCAACAGCCGATTGTAATCCATATAAATCACAAACTAGCTGAAGTCTGTACACACAAGTTGCTGTTGAATACCTTTACCTGTAACACAAAATACTTTTGAATAATTAAATTAATAAATATATTATATATCTGATATAATCAGATGATAAAATATCAAAAGTACATTTTATAACAGTAAATTTTGCACAAATAAAAACTGGATCTTCTAAAATCCAAGATGTCAAATAATGTGTAAAATAAAATAATGATAATTAAGAAGATATTCAAGTTGGCATAAATGATCACTGCAAATCAAAATTAACAAAACACAAACAGTGGCAGATATTAAGTATAAAATATGCATAATCAAATATTAAAGTGAAAAGTATATGCAGCTTTAAAAAAATTATTACTTGACTTTTAACAGTAATCACTGGAAGGCGAGCGAACATATAGGTATATACAAATACACAACAATTTTGTTATTCATCATAAAGTATTCATTATCAATGCATACCTTAGAAACACTACACAACTCACACCAGTTATTACAATTTACACATTATATAATCAGTAAAAAAGGTATGCAGTAAAACGCAAAAAAAAAACCAATAAAACATAATTTCTGACTAGTAAATACTGCTACACAAACTACAGAAATACATATATATAACAAATGCTATAAACAAAATGTGCCAGCAATTAATTGTTGAAATGTGGATTGCTCGGATTCTTCGAAAAGATTTCAAATTCCAGTATTGCAGATGACGCCATGACGATGTCAAATCATCTTGCAGTAATTTATCTTTCGTAATTTTTAACATAAAAATATTGACGCATAGACAACAATAATACATTTATAATAACTTTTATCAACAAAACATGCAATTATTTAATCGCAGAAATACGGATGTCAACGGATTACGATGCGTCGAAAGGTCTTTACAATATACGTTCACGCGAAGCCACCGACCGTAGCTTCCGAACGACAAAACATGACAAATTAGCGCGCACCGGGTCATGTTGCCCACGTTTTTCTGAAAAACGGCAGTTGTCCACTGCAATAATATGCACATCATTTTAAAGCTAAGTAATAATTGTACTGTTCTTTTTTATTCCTATAAAATTCTTCTTTATATTATATGTACTTTTTAACAAGTTTAAGCAAAACAAAATTTACTTACCTTCGTGCAGTCACAAAAGCGTCGGAATAAAAAAATTCCCGCGCCCATAATGTAAAGAAGACATTCATTGGTCGATATGAAGTTAAACAAACTCGGCCACGTCATTTGCATACCGAGTATTTTGGCTTTTCCCGCGACCATGTGATGCGAGCGTCACGCCTTCGTACCAAATATGGGACACATAAAACGACGCTATTTTTGACGACAACGAAAAAGTGACGCCATCTAGCGGAACTTGATATAGAGATGTAAACTAGCGTTATGCAAAAAAGAGCCTTGATGTGTTTCTAATCAATTGTCAACACAAAATACTAAAAAAAATTGTACGTTGTTGAAATTTAAAGATATATTTACTGAACATTACGAGTTTACCAAATTAAATAAAGATGTGCAAACTACCTACATATGCCTATACGAGGGTGGTGTAAATGTATATGCTTCATGGTGAAATAATAGAAAGTGTCGGTGTTACAATAACCTCGGTGGAATATCCATATAAATAACATTTCATCAGAAGCAAAAATATCATTCATCAAATACAAATATATCCTTCGCAGAAACTAACAAGTTCCATCCATCAAAATAAAAACGTAAGCCTACGTTGTCCTTTTCAAACCCTATTATTGAAAGCAGCAATATTTGTTGGGATCCCCATACTCATATGCAAATAGAAACGTTAGATATTATTCAACGTCATGCAGTCCCGTATGTATTGCATTTTCATCACAATGTATCTAGTGTGACAGACATATTATACACATTAGGAAGGAGGAAGCCTAAACACTGCAGGGCAGATACTACGCTCTGCATGATAGTGTCTGGATGCATGGACGAGTAACATTTAGACACTTCATTATCCAATATGTTAGATGCATAAATAATTTAACTGTCTATTAGTTATTAGTTTTGTGATCCCTATCGGTCTGCCTGTACCCTCAGCACGTAAGAAAAAGAAAACGTTGTAGTGGGGTTGATATGATAAATAATCATGCATGCGCGGAGGTTGATACGTCGGAACGGGAACGTTATCAAACAATGCGACGTATGACGTAAAAGCGGGCATGTTGCGTGGCAACGTTTAAAAATAAAAAAATTAGTAGTAACTGTTGACGAAATTAACATAATCATTTATCGAGCTACCATGATTGTGATTGTGTCTTCTGAAGAGGTGAGTCGTAAACTCAATTGTTAGGCGTTTTAAAGGTTTTTCTCAAGACAATGTCACGTTTCTTCGCACGGCTGTTCATGCATAATATATTTTTGGAGATGACGGCTTCAGTTTCTGTATTATAGATGGGCTAGACTTAAAGCCCGGCGGTACATACGTTGCGACATGACTCAACACAACTCGCTACAAGATAATAAAATAAACTAAGTTAGTCATTTAGATTGTTGTAGCGAGTCGGGTCGTAATGTGTACGCCGCGGTTAAGAATATATATATATATTATATATATATATATATATATATATATATATATATATATATATATATATAATATATATATAATACCTAAATATATATATATATATATATATATACATACACACACACGCACGCACGCACACACACACACACACACACACACACACACACACACACACACACACACACACACACACATAACTCTAACAGCAGCATACCCCGACCATTTATCCAATATTTGCCGCGTTAGGCAGACCGCTGTTTTAAGCAGACCAAAGCCAGTCTGCTTAAAGATTTGATGTGTTATTTCACAACTAATACGTTTGAGTTTACCATTATCATTAATAGTGGACAAAGTTTAGCCGAACATGAAATAGCATGTGTAATTATTTCCAAAATAAATACAATTTTCTGTGATTTTTAGCATGTTTTTTCCAGAGCCTTGTATATTTTTAAAGTGCAAAATTTGTCGCGTACGGCAGACCGGGTAAAAATGCTTATAATTTAATATTCCTGCTATATATTGAACGAGGGGTCACCATTTCGTGTTTATTGCTTCGAAGCAATGTAAAATGTTTTATAATATTGTTCTTGGCCTCCGACTTCGCGTCTTCGCCTCGGCTTCGACTTGGCGTTCGTGTCGCAAAAAATCGCTAAATACTCAGTATATAAAGTTGAAAGTGATGCGCGTACTGACGTTTGCTGAAAACATATGTTCAAGTAATTTGTATAATGTGTGTTTAATTAATGATGTGTAGTTCGATTACTTTGACAAATGTTATTTGTCGTAAATCGACATCGCGAAACGACTTCCGGCATTGGATGGTGCCTGCGAAATGCGTCGTTGCCCGTTGGATATGTATTCGTAAGTATTTCACTCAAAATCAACTTTGCTAATATTTTGTTCATACTCAGTGGATTAACATTTGGTTAGGGTAATTGTAATTACTTTATGTCAAGTAACCACAACATGTAGTTGATTCAGGTTCTGAATTAATGCCGTACGTAATTGTAATTACTTTCTTTCTTGTAACTGTAACGTAGTTTGTTCTGGTTCTGAGATAATGCCATTATTATAATTGATCTATTTCAAGTATCTACAACATGCAGTCCACTCAGTTTCTTGACATGATGACGTAACTGTAATTGGTATTTCTTACCGTGTAATTAAAAATCACATCAATTATGTTATATATGATTTTATATATGATATAACAAAATATACAATTTTAGTAATCATATTTAAAAATACACTGAATTTACTTAAATGTGTGTTTCAATCAGAAGATATGGTTAAAATAAAATGCATTGTCCAAAATAGTGTTCACTTTGAATATCATGCAACATGAGTTACAGCTAATTTATATAACAAAATATATATTTATTTACATGTATATTATATGGTAGTCAAACTACATTAATAGAAGCAACCTTATGGATGCAGATCTTGTTTTAAACATGCTGAAAACTTATTTTGTCAATTTAATCACATTGTGTATTGTTGATGGTTGATAATTTGTTGCCGCCTTATAACCTATACACATTTTTATTGTGTGTGCACACTCAACTTATTGTAAATGTGTTTAGCAAACATACTACACATATCAACTCTTAGTTATAACAGCCATTACAACCAATGCCGTTTTAGCAAGTATTCTGATACGTATCATATCTTTACAGCCCTACATTTGTTGTAGACCTGGAAGCTCATTTAATAATAAAAATATTTTTTTTGTTTTAATTCACTTTATTTATTTTTCAGTTGCTGCAAGCCATCAGAAAAACCAACAAAATGTAAAGGTATCTTGTCATGTTCAGGGTTGTTTGATTTAAATCATTTGATTTAAATCATTGATTTAAATCATGATTTAAATCGCTCCAAAAAAATAATTGATTAATGATTTTTTTTAATATAACATGTTTGAAAGAGTTTAAAAATTTAAACATCTATATAAATATATATATACAATATTAAAAAATAAATAAATAAAATAAAATAAATAAAAAAACCAAATAAATCCAATTTAAATTTTTTAAATCCGTTTTTTTAAAATAAAAATCATGATATTTTCAACCCTGGTCATGTTATTAACTAGTGTAACATATATGACACATAGATACTGTGGCAGATATGATCCTTTACTTTACCAAAAAGATGGTCTGTATAATGATACTCATCTCAAATATGCACTGAGTATAACTTGGTATGATAACTAATTTGCAACATCATTATCTAAGAATATAAAACTCAAAGCTACGAATAATTTTTTTTATTTAGTTTAATCCATTTCTGTTGTCTGTCATAAATCATGCCACTTGGGGTCTTTTTTAGCAATCAATGAAATGTGAATCAGTAATTATTATTATTATGGACACCTTGTAAATATGTTAATATTGGCGAGGTAGTATAACGCTTCCAATTGAACATATCACTATACGTTTGTCAATTTCTAAAATTTGTACTAGTTGGTAATAAGAATTGTGCACATTGTCGTACATTATGTTCTTTATCCATCAATCACTGGCATAAAAAACTTGGTAGTTTATAGTATAGTGCAATTTCTAACATTTGTATTTTTTTGAGAATAAGAATTGTACACATTGTCGTACGTTAAGTTCTTTATCCATCAATCACTGGCACTGAATACTCGATAGTGTATACCGGTAGTATAGTGCAATAGTTCCCTAGATCTTATCTTGTTTAAGGCAAAATATCAACAACTGCTGGCAAAGATATGCAGCAAATGAGTCCTGATATGTTTATGATAAGATACACTATTAAGAGTTAATACAAAAATATATATACAAACCATTGAAATATATTAATTTCAAGTAATTTCTACCAACAATAAAATGATTTATGTATATCACATATATTGTCATAAAAAAGTAATGTCAATCCTACAGAATATCATTTTACTGAAATGACATTCTTTCTTACATTAAAGCATATTAAAAAAAAAATTTCACAGAAGTGTGATGACATTGAAATACCAGATGGATCACAAGAGGACGATGACATGGAAACCTCATCAGTTAATCAAACACAGGTGATGATTCTCATTTAACACCTGAATCAGTGGAAACCCTCAACATGCTATAAACAGGCCACTCTTAAACTGGTTTGAAGTATGTTTAATCAAGATTAACCACGTACTTATACAATATAAATATGTAGAGTACAGGGGGTGGGGATCAAACATTCCTTTTTTAATACAACATAGTTTCCTTTCTCGGCATGTGCTAGAACCAAACAAGGGAGAGAGTGTATTAGATATAACTTTGTCCTTACTAAATGAATTAATTGAAAATGTTAAGATAAATATAAGGACATAAAAGTAAAATAAGAAACGAATAATAAAAAGCATTACAGGAGAAACTTCCACAAAGGTAGATAAAGATATGAGGAATTATTTAGCAAAGATAGACTGGAATAACACACTGAATAATAAGACAGCAATATAATGCTGAACTATTTTAAAACGTGAAATTGAGTGCATCATTGATTCGTTTTAATTATGGAGCAACCCGCCCTCCTGAGATATGTGTCAATCCTGTTTTTAAACATATTCATGCTGCTAGCAGTTCTACAATCTGTAGACAATTTGTTCCATTTATTTATTGTCCTGTATGAAAGAGTACTTCCTGATATCCAATCTACACTGATCCTTTACTAATTTTACCTCATATCCTCTAGTTCTGCTATTTTTCTTGAGTGAGAAAAAACTATTTCTATCAATATTTCATACCCATTCAATATCTTAAAAACTTCAATCTGATCTCCTCTTAACCTCCTTGTCTCTAGAGTTGTTAAACCACATTCTTTCAAGCGTTCTTCATAGCTAAGATCTCTCAGTCCTGGAATAATTTGAGTTGCTCTCCTCTGTAAGCGTTCATGCGTATCTATATTCTTCTTACGATATGGTCTCCACACTTGTATACAGTATTCTAAATGAGGTCTAACTACTGCTTTATACATAGGTAAAATTACCTTTTTTTGTATGTTATGTTTCTCTTAATCAACCCAAGAATTGTATTACTCTTTGAAGCTGTAATACCACACTGCTCTGAAACTTTCATATCAGCGCTTATTGTAACTCCTAAGTCCTTTTCATTTATAATAGTACCCAGAACAATATCTCCAATTTTATACTTTACATCCAAGTTCCCATGTCCTGTATGTAGCCATTTCCAAAAATTTTACATCTGCCATTTCTCAGACCATTTCACTATTCTGTCTGGATCGTTTTGTAAATGTTGTTTAACACCGTCAGTGTTAACCTATCTAAACACTTGTGTCATCCCCACATTTCAGTACATTACTTGTTATATTGCCATCTAAGTCATTGATATAATAAAGAATAATAAAGGTCCTAATCCTGATCCTTGTGGTACCCCACTCAAAACTTATTTCCAGAAACTTCTCCATCTACTACAACACGCTGTCTTCTGTCAGTCAGCCATTGTTCTATCCAGTCAATTATGCCATCCCCGATACCATGGGCTTTTAATTTAAATAGTATTTTTCATGTTGTACTTTATCAAAAGCGTTTTGAAAATCTAAGTAGATAATATCTAATGGCTATCCCTCGTATGTCCACTTGGTGATTTCTTCCAAAAAACATATTTGTTAAGTATGATCTCGCTTTTAGGAATCCATGTTGATATGAATTTAATAATTTATGCCTAACAAGGAAGTCCACCATATGGTCTTTAGTTAACCTTTCTAATAATTTACAAATTACTGACTTTAAACTCACTGGCCTGTAATTATCTGACTTATTTCTTAAAACCTTTTTAAATAATCGTATGTTTGTTTCTTTCCATTCAAATGGAACAACTTCCTCTTTTAATGACAAGTTAAACACTCTTGCAAGTGGTATACTGATTTGATCTACTGTTTCCATTAGAAGTTTTGGAGGAATTCCATCCACTTCGGTGATTTATTATCCTTAATTTCCTTTATTTTCTTAGCTACCATTTCTGGAGTTACGATTAACGGCCCTAAATAGTCATATTTACCCTCCTGAAATTTAGCATCTGGAACTGGTAGCTCTTCCATTGGACCCTTTCCATCACATTCAGTCCTGCAGCCTTGTCACCTGGCAGACTGTTATCATTCTGTCTCACCCATCAACCGGTCACCTTTCCCTCCCATTTCCTGGCTAAATTGCGCTCCTGTCACCTTCCCTCTTGACACCTTTCCTCCTGTCTCCCTCAGTCCCATCGCTTTCACTCTCGTCTCCTTCCCTACCGTCTCCTTCGCTCCTGTGTCCCCCAGGTACCCATGTACACAGCTGATACTCATGAGGGAGAGCAAAAACAACATTTCAGGAAGTATTCGTTACTGAGTTGTTGGACCTGAAACATTTCTCAAAATGATAATGCCAGTAATTTGTGTACAAAACCAGTTATATATGAGAACGCGGTAGCGCAGTGGCTAGAGCTTCGGACTCTCAGTCAAGAGATTCCGGCTTCTAAGACAGTGTATATTTGTGCATACATAGTCGTCACGCATTAATTGCAGCATGGCTGAATGCTTCCCAGAGAAGTTGAGATGGCGTTCTAACGAACAGGTCTGCCAGGGGGTGAAGTGTAAAGCACTTTCAGCAGTCCTAATGACTAGATATCGCGCTATATAAGAGCATGCCCTTACTTTTTAACTTTCTTAACCTGTTTTGGTATTAACCCAAATTCCGGTTACGGGACTTGCTTGGCAACCCTGCTTCAAGCAGTTAACTTGTGATAAATTACCAAATAAATGATAAATAAATAATGATGAATAGGTACAACTAAAATAAATTAGAACATTTTATTAAACTTACTTCCTGTAAATGGCTTGGCGACTCAATTTTGGGGTTAAGACCCGCTATACTAGAAGGTCACAAAATTATTAATCTCAGAAACTACTAGGAAGTAGGAAGCTAAAATTTCAGATTTGTTCAATTGGGTATTTGGGGAATATCTGGTAAAAATAGTGAACATTGTGCTCACAAAAAGGAAACAATTCCTTTGATGTGCCAGTAACGAGTAGGCCAAGTGGGTAAATCCATGAGTAGGGAAAGAGAATGTAGGTCTTAATTGGTCAGAAGACAAACTGAGAAACCCCTAATTAGCCAGAAAACCACATTGGGCAAATTGGGACTTGGGCAAAATTAGCATGAATAGTGTTAGTTATTTTTTATAGCAATTGATGTTATTAAATGTGTAAACAACGACAAGTAAAGTGCTTTGAATGGTGCCTTCCATCAACTCAAGTACATAGACTTATAAAATAAAAAATAACAGTCCACTTGCATCTAATCAGCAATTTTACCAACATAAATGTAACTATAAGTTTAATTAAATTGAAGTTAAAATGTTATGAATTGGTGTGAGGTTAATATATTTTTATTTGGAAATATCTTAATTCATGGTAATGTAACTAACTTTTTTTAGTTAATTGTTCCTTGTCTGATATATTCAAATTCAAAACAACACTTGCACTGACAATCTGTTGTCTTCTAGTTAAATTTGTTAAAGTAGTGTTTGTACGTTTTAGTTGCATCACCTAATTATGATATTATCTCAACAATGTGCAGTTATGCCCATTTTGTGGAATTACCTCTGCTTTTGGGGTATTTTCTAGAATGTCATTGTAAGGTAGCAGTAATATGGGTTTCTCAAGTGTCATGAATACAACATTGTATTAATCAGCATGACTCATCTTTAAAACCTTAGTTCTTAGCCAGTCACTGGGTTCAAATAGCAAATTATCTATGCATATTTTATATTTGAATGTTTTCATTTGTAAAAAAAACATGTGAATACAGTAATACATTTTTAAGTAGACGATATAGTTTTCATTTTATATTACAGTATCGCTGCTGCAGATGAACTATGGAATGTGGAAACACATTGTCTTCAACTCTTGTTTGAAGACCGTTCTCACAGTGTGTATGTAGCATGTAGAGATCCCAGCATCATCGCATTGAATACGATTGTGAGTACACTTGCTGTGAGAGAGCAAGCTTTGATGTACATGATCTTATATGGACAAGGCAGCAGGGAACTGGAAACACACCTACCGACATGTGACAATTCCACAATCAGAATTTTAACATATATCAATTAAATCTATTTATTTTAAGTTTGTAATAAACATAATTATTGTATTTACTAAACATTCTATTATAAATTTGCATAGAATATCATCTTTTTATGATGTGTAATTTCGAAAGAAAAGCAGATGCTGAGCTGCCCTGAGTGGATTGTGTTAGTCATCTCATGCTGATGACATTGCAATGCTTGTTCCATAAACTAAGGGGATGCAAAGATTGTTAGATGTTTCTTATACTCAAGGATGTGACACTGACAATTATATACTCTTTAACAGAGTAAGGTCTAGGATAATGTTCTATGATTGATATTAAGCTTGGTGACGTAGTATTGAATGCAATTATGAAAATCTTGGACATCATTTGTGATGAAAATGATATAAAATACAAAGTAGTCTTTAGTGGAGATGTAATATTGTTTCTACTCAGGCAATTCTACTTCTGCACAACGAAGGGGAAGAACAAGCTCTTTGCAACTTAAATATATTGCAGTAAATTCCATACGGTGTATTTTTGTTCATTATGGGCTAATTATAGGTAGGACAGCCAGATGTGCAGCTTTTTATCATTTCTTATTACATTGCATTTAGCATTTTGTACAGCCTACCTAGATGAAATGTAGTGCTAGTCTTAGTCTTGCTATCCAAGCATTGGTTGTTGTAATATTCAGATTATAAAAAAGTATTAGTGCAAGCTGTTTTTTGTATTCAGGATATCTGCATCCACGAACAACTTTGTTCAAAGTACTGGAAATAGGTACGAGTACAACTCCTCTGAACTTTGCATGAAATGGGTACTTGCAGTGTATACACTCTTGTAATCTAGTACAGTGTAGTATTATTGTTATGTTGACATGATGTATATTCCTGTACTGTTTTGTATGAAATAAATGACTGATTGAATTGATGACTGATTGAAGTGATTAAAAATAATATAGCTCTTCAATATATTACTTCATAAATTCCCTACTATTGTAATTGGTGGTACTAAAACATGGATTAAATGGTGCTCTGTTTGTTTTTCAATGCTGTTTGTGTCCTAATAATTGGTGAGAGGTTGGCCCTCAAAATAGGAGGGAGATGGGATGTTGATACCCCAGCTACACCCCCTCCTGACCACCTCAAGACAAGTGAAATTGGATTGTATATACCTGTAGTATTCATGCATACCATGTATTTGGAATAAAAAGATTTTCAATGAAAGAACAAACTAGCATTTTACCAGGATGATTTATTAAAACAACAGTAGCACCATTAAAATAATTGTGGGTATTAATTTGTTAAAACATAACAGTAAAATGTGAATGACAATGCCATGGTGGTTTATAAATTCAGTAACATGGGTTCATATGCTAGGCATGGTGTTTATACATATAATTTTGCACAAGCTAACACGCTTACTAGCCAGTTTTGATATTTATTACCACTACTTAACTTAATGAATTATACAAAATTTTATGTAAACGAAAAAAATATCACTGGTATACTTGACAACCCTCCCAGATGTGTTGTTAAACTCCCAGAAAAGAAGAAAATCCCGGATTGTAGGTTTTTGTGTGCAGTTTAAAGTTTCTGGTGAGCCTCAATGAGAGGAACAGTTGGATGTTCCAAGGGGGTGCAGTTGGAAGTTTTTGGTGACCCTCAAGGCCCGTCAAGGGGGTGCATTTGGAGGTCCCAATGGCGTGCAGCTAAAGGTTTTTGTGAGCCTCAAGGGGGGTGCAGTTCGAGGCTTTTGGTGGGCCTGAAATCTCCTGGACTTCGAAACTCAAGTTTTCAGGTATACTACGGATTAAAGCTATGATATACTAGTAGTATAGGTACGTAAACATGTCATATAACTATCGCTCAGCAGACTTGTATTACAAGGCAACATTTTACGAATTGTGAAAACTATTCATTAATAATTTAGGGTAGGATTAATGTTCATATACCATCCGATGTGATCGCAGCCAACCGAATTTTTTTCGAAGAATCAATCCTCGCAGCCACTGCCAGGCTAGGAAGTGTCCGAGACTGAGTACCGTCCCGCGTATTTCCGTCAATCACTAATTAAATAATTAATAACAACAATATAATATACTGTTAACTTACTATAATTATATTCATATAATGCATAATATACTAAATGTTCATAGGGTAAACACTTCGGCAATTCCTATGGGCTAGCGAATTGATAATAACCACAGACAGATTAATTATTATTTATGTTGTCTTCCATGTCTATGTCTTCCAATAACTCGTCCTTGGACCTTGCATAAAATACTGCTCTGTCCGCGATGCCGTCGACGGCCCCAGTATCACTATTGTACTATACTGTACATTAAATATAGTTTTTTTTATCGTATTGAGACATCCCTTGTTAAAACAGAACTTTACTGGCGTCAGCCTTCGACTTCGTTTACATTTCGCAAGTGTTTATGTGACAAAAAAGGCTAACAAAATATATACAACTTCCGGTCTCGCTCCGGTCTGCATAAGTCGGCATCTGTGCATAAAGTTTTAAAGCAGACCGCATTTTTTTTATATATGTCATTCTTTGAAATATTCCAATGAACCTTTAGTATATGTTCTAAATTTGTTCCAACTTCACATCGTTGGAAAATCTACTAATTAAAATATATGCCCGGTCCTCTTAAAGCGGGCACTGGCAGCCACTTGTCGACGTATGCTGATTTTAGAATTATATATATATATACATATACATACATATATATATATATATATATATATATATATATATATATATATATATATATACTTTTTGCTACGGCACGTTATTTAAAAAATATTATTTTCAAAGGTAAAACGATTTTTCGTTTGGTTTCGTTAAAATTATAATTATATCTATAATAATGAAGTTATATGTATGCAAAAAATGCTAATCCAAATATTATTAAGTTAACAAATTCCGATGAAAAGACAAGCACATGTGTGACAAACATGTATTTACCTATTTTCAGACAATGTTACCTTGTGTGTTACTGTTCGTGCTACTGCTTCTTGGACCAGTGCGGGGTGGACAGTATGAGGATCTCCCGAGCCGAACAACTTGGATCTTATCACATAATCCCAAAATAGCCTACATACGTAAGTGATCTAGTCAAATTAACCAAACAATAACTATTATTATAATTGCTATAAGTATAATTATTGAGTGTGTTCTTGCGTGCATATATATATATATATATATATATATATATATATATATCTACATATGTATACATATATATATATATATATATATGTATTATATATATATATTATATATATATATATATATATATATATATATATATATATATATAATGTATTATATATATATATATATATATATATATATATATATATATATATATAAATATAAATATATATATAATACATATGTATATATATATATATATATATATATATATATATATATATATATATATGTATATATATATATATATATATATATATTATATATATATATATATATATATGTATATATATATATATATATATATATATATATATATATATATATATATATATATATATATGTATGTATATATATATTACTAGAAAAATAAGTTTTCCAGTAGTGTGTCCTTCTTGGCACGAACGGTGTTCCTTGACGACATATACAGCAAATACTTATTTTGCTTTTCATCTTTGGTATGGAGCCAGTCGTCTCCTCCATTAGGGCCACTCCTCTTTCCGATGCATCTTAAAAAAATGTCTTTCATCGTCTTTGAAATAGTATCTCCTCTCGTGTAACTCTCGTCGTGTATCCAGTTCTCTGGGTCAAGGTTGAACAAGAAACCACGAGGAAGGCCGAAGATTTTAAAGAAGCGGGTGCGAAATCCACGAGCGCTCGTTTCACAATGTCTATCTCTTCAAGAGTCGCTCGCTTCATTCGCTCGTTATTCCCTTTATTTCGCAGGGCATGCACCATCCGTCGCATTGTCTCTACATCGATCCGCAGGGCTAATCTCCGCGGAAAATAATCACCAACTCTAGAATTTCTGATTAATCGTCTCTAGGTTGCTGAGTTCGCAGCTATTCTCCAGCAAACAATGACATGCCTTGCCCTAATTCGGAAGCAGCTATTGCCGTGCTTTATAGCCAAGTGCTATTCTGAAGCTATTTTGTCTATGCAACACCATTGCTCTTTACAATTCACGAAGAATAAGTATATCGTGGCCACTGGACCATCGCAGACAAAATGAGAAAACAGCCTGCAGGATGAGTTCGGAATTGTTTTAGTGTTTCTATCATCTCAACGCGAAGTTTGGCCCGTTGTCACTTGATGGAAAACTTTAATTTATAGTGAATTCAAAACATCATGGACGAACGAACGTATTCAGCAGTAAGGTAGCCATTGCTCTTTACCTATCAAGAAGAAGAAGTATATCGGGGCCACTGGACCATCACAGACAAACTGAGAAAACAGCCTGCAGGAAATATGATGTCGACACCCACAACTGAGGAATCCTTTACCAGTTTCTCCTGTAGGAAGGAGGGTACATGCATAATTTGGTTGTTCAATGTTGGATACGGTCGTAATAAAACACATGACCCTGTCCATTTCTTCCAAGTTCCAATATTGTATTGGTGTCATTACTGCTGTCGCCATATCGTCACCTGTTCATCTGCCCAAGTAGGGAAGTCTGATTCTCTTCTTGGGAAACGTGGATAGGCAGCCGTTATACGTTATCTTTTCCTGTTATTTGTATCGGAACTTTACCATCCCAATGGACAGTCAGTGGAGCACGGGACTGCTTGATGCATTTTTGTTGTGTTTCTACCATCTCAACGCGAAGTTTGGCACGTTGTCGCTTGATGGAAAACTTTAATTTATAGTGAATTCAGAACATCATGGGCGAATGAACATATTTAGCCGTAAGGTAGCCATTCGGACGCTTACTTTTGTAGGTCCAACGTTGAAGCGAGATATTTAATACATTTTGCGCGCTCTCCATGCCCCTTCGGATTTTTCAGAAGTCAACAAAACTGCTCCATTGCGTCGCTCGTGTTGCTCTTTCTCATTCATTTGACGACGCTGCTAACCTTTGTGACGGTTTCTAGTATTTGCCTCCTTTTTGACTAAAGGGTGGCATCAAATCATCAAACATAGAAATGGCTCCAGTCACACGAGAAGGGTCAGGTGACAAATAAAGATGACAACAAGTCAAACAACATATATAAAATCTATATATATATAATATATATATATATATATATATATATATATATATATATATATATATATATATATATATATATATATATATATATATATATATATATTGTGGGACTCAGTTGGTACACACACACACATTCTGATTTTCTGCGGAGCCGTCCCACAATGTCTAAATAACTTAAGCGGACGGCCAGGAGACCAGAAGGCAAGAACAAAATGTGCTAGCCTAATGTGATTGGTTTTACGGTAACAAGCTCGCCTCCCGCATAAAATAAACCGTTTTATATAAGTAGTCTACAACGTAGGGGCACATATCTTTACAGAGCATGATTACTGCGAACTGCCAAAAATTCGTTGTCCGTGCCGAGTAAGGATACTCAGATACTACTTCGATAGGTTGAAGCAGAAGTGCAGCCCATTCCATTACGGCGGTTGCGGCGGAAACAAGAACAATTTTAAATCCATCGGTGACTGCCAAAGCAAATGTCGCGGTGTCATTTATGATACTGCATCAAGCAGACGCACACGTCATAGTAAGTGGCCGACATAACTTGTATTTGTATTTTTCATATGTGCATGCAGATATGCAAACATACACATATACAGACAATACGCCTATATATCTTCGACACAATTTGCTTGTTTGCATTGTTTCTATTACACACTTTTATTGTTTCTTTATCGCTTCCCTTGTTTTTTTCCAAAATAACACATTGATTAATAATGCCCATAGTATCATATTTAAAGAAGTTCTAGCATTGTATTGCTGTGTTATCGTTCAGTGCTTCATTTAAATTTACCTTTGCTCAGTATTTTCTCATATCTTTCTCCTCTATTGCTTTTTAAATGTATTTGATTTAACTTTTTTAATATTATCATATATTTTATTATGATCAATGTGACCCCATTGATCGTATATGTTAACATTGTCAACTATTTACTTTTGTGAGGACAACACTATATAATACGTTCTTTCCCCCGATTAGTTCCAGCACATGTTGAATGAGGATATTACCATGTATTAAAATTATAAATTGCCGTTATTCACCACCTATTCCCTCAACAAATGTCCATTGTCTATGACCGTGCATGGTTAAAACCCCAATTGTGGTACATTCCCCAGTTCCATTTCAATCTGTTTCACCTAATTTTATTTCGCAAGCTTGAATATATTCTTAAAATTAACATTTCGTAGAAATATATATCTCAATGTAAACAATGGTAACCATATTGTAGTTGTGCGTTACATTGTGTTTTACTAATGTTGTCCAGGCCAGGCATCACTAGTTGAGTACGCACGACTTATAGACGCCGTCTCTACGCACTTCCCTGGAGATTACGAGAAATTAGCTAGCTTATCGGACGTCGATCGTTAGTCTTTTTTTCCAAATATGACCAAAACGCCATTTAACGTAGGGTTGTGAAATGGTGTTGTACAATTATTATTAAAAGTAGTAGTAGTAGTTGTAGTAGTAGTAGTAGTAGTAGTAGTAGTAGTAGTAGTAGTAGTAGTAGTAGTAGTAGTAGTAGTAGTAGTAGTAGTAGTAGTAGTAGTAGTAGTAGTAGTAGTAGTAGTATTAGCAGCAGCAGCAGCAGTAGTATATAAATGTACAAAATAAATATACATTTACGTTGTCATATTTACATGTAATGATAGTGTGATAAAAAAGCCATTATACACATATTATTATTATACGCGTTACATGCAATGGTAATGTAATGTTATCAACGAACTATCTATCCTAAATTTATAAATACATTACTGGAACCCGGCAATATTATGTTGTAACTGAACTGAACATGTTCGCAGTGGAAGTTGGCAACGACAACAACATAATTGGCGGTGATGATGATAAAAGCGGCGGTGTCGACTACGAAAGTGGTGGTGATGACGACGATAGTAACGGTGATGACGACGAAAGTGACGGTAGAGACGACGAAAGCAGCGGTGATGACGACGAAAGCGGCTTTGGCGACGACGAAAGAGACGGTGATGACGACGAAAGCGGCGGTGGCAACCATGAAAGTGGTGGCGATGTTAAATGCAAGTATTTAATACATGGATATGTTATACACGTCGGGTGCTTACATTGGATTATCAATATTATATATGATATGTAATTATGCCGAAAACATCTTAGTGTTGTTTATATTTTCATTTTCTTTGTGCATAAATTTGATTATCTCATGAAAGTTGTTCCACTAATATATGCAGTGTAAACAAACATACCAGTGACGTCGCATGGTCTGTTGTGAACGTATTTTGAAAATGTACTTTGACAATACACAGCGCTATATGTATGAGTCACAATTGATCCTAGCCTAAAACGATATAATAATGCTAGTTATTATTATGTCGGCTGTACGTCCAACGGCGGTGATATGTTTGAAGTCTGGGTGAGGCTGGCACCGATACCGGTCATCGATTTTGGTGTTTGGGAGAAAAAAGACTACTCTGTCATAAGTAGTGTATTCCATAGGGCTTTTCAAAGTCTTCTACGTTTCATTAAATTTACTTTTATCATCACCATCATCAGTATGATCAACAGCAGCAATGCATGGCTAAGTTGCAGATTCTTAAACAAGGGAGATTACGTGGTAGTTTGCTTGCCTGGGGCCAAAATAGAGGCGATAACTGAGAGGGTAGAAAACATCGTGGGTTCGGGCAAGGGTGGATCTGTTTTAGTACACGTAGGGAAAAATAACGCAGAGAGGGAGTGTGCAACTGCCATATTTAGGAAATACAGGAATTTGGTCAGAACACTAAAGCAGACGCGGGTTGAGCAGGTAATACTGTCAGGGATTTTACCAGTAATAGGAAGGAGGGGTCATATATATATATATATATATATATATATATATATCGAAATTGCCGGGGGATGGCAATTAACATGATAGTCGAGAAGCTATGTAGGGAAGAGGAAGTTGGTTTTGTGGGGAAGTTTTGTTGAAAGGGCGGATATGTACATGAAGGACGGGCTTCATCAAAGTGGAAAGGGGCAGCAGTATTTACTGATGGACTCTCAACCGCAGTAGACAGTGGCAATGGTAGCATATCAAATATTTTTGGTAGTAAACACTATTTAAACTAGAAGCGCAGAGGGGTTACTTAGATATGCCTCAGGCAGGACAAGAGGCCACTAGTCCAGATAAACAAATAAAATAATGTCACAAAAACATGTCTGAAGCAGGTTATATATGCGTGTGTTTAAATGCTAGGATTATAGTAAATAAGAAAAACGAATTAAACATTATGGTAGAAGATATCGACCTTCGCATAAGTGGTATTACCGAATCATGAGCCAACACAGACATTACAGATGCTGAACTAGGATTGTCAGGATACGAAATGTTTAGGAGAGATCGAATAGGAAGAAGAGGAGGGGGAGTTATTTTATATGTTAAATAATCTATTCAGGCTTAGAAAGCGAAGCAGATTACGATGAAGTTGTTTGGTGCAAAATAGTTTCAGGAAATAAAAAAATAACTATTGGATTAGTTTACTGAAGTCCAAACATAAACGAAGAGGATAACACAAAAATACAAAATGCTATAAAAAAAAGTTAGTAAAGGGGAATGTATCATAATGGGAGATTTTAACCATGGACACATACAATGGAAATCTCTAGCGAGTACAGAGGGTGAGGACCAACAATTTATATTTTTAATTCAAGAGAGCTTCCTTACTCAGCACGTTCTAGAACCAACCAATGGAGAAAATGTATTATATATAGTTTTGTCATAACAAAAAGAATTAGTGGACAATGTAAAAATACATGAACCATTGGGTAACAATGACCACAATTAAATACATTTTGACATCAATGTAAAATCAGAAAGTAAAATTAAAAAACGTATAGGAGAAACTTCCACAAAGGTAACTATAAAGATATGAGAAAATACTTAGCTAAGCTAGATTGGAATAACATGCTGATAAATAAGACCGCAATTGAATGTTGGAATATTCTAAAATATGAAATTGAGAGTATCATCGATAAATTTGTTCCCATGAAAAAAACAAGGAAAACGGTCTAGAAAGAAACACTTGTCAAAAGAAGCTTTTAGAAAAATAGTGTTTAAGCAAACTATGTGGAAGGTTTATAGGCGTACCAGAAAGGATGAAGACTATGCAAATTACAAAGAGGCACTTAACCTAGCTACAACTGAAATTATAAAATCTAAAAGAACCTTTAAACAAAAATGGCAGGTAATATAAAAAAATACAGCAAGAGTATATATGCTTGTGTAAGGAGTAAACAGAAAGTTCGAGATGAGGTCGAACCACTGTAAAACAGCAGTGGAAACATAATTACAGACGGGTTTCAAATGGCAGAGGTCCTGAATGAATATTTCAGCTCAGTTTTTACCACAGAAGAGATCACCTCACTTCCAGTTCCATTTATTAAAATTTGAGGGCAATGCATCAGAACATTTAGGGCATTTATTTGTAACTCCTGAAATTATAGCAAAGAAAATTAAGAAGATGAAAGATAATAAATAACCTGGAGTTTATGGGATACCACCAAAACTGCTTCAAGAAATTATTGAGCAAATTAGTACAACACTTGCAAAATTGTTTAACTTGTCACTAGAAGAAGGAATAATTCCTTCAGAATGGAATGAGGCAAACATTACGTCGCTATTTAAGAAGGGATCGAGGAACAAGCTAGACAATTACAAACCAGTGAGTTTAACATCAGTTGTATGTAAATTACTCGAAACATTAATTAGAGACCACATGGGGGAATTCCTTGCAAAACACAAATGAATAAATAAATATCAACCTGGGTTCCTAAACGCAAGGTCATGTCTAACCAATCTCTTATGTTTTTTTGAAGAAATTACAAAAGGGGTAGATGACGGGTCACCAGTGAATGTTGTCTATTTAGATTTTCAGAAAGCTTTCGATAAAGTGCCACATCATAGTTTGTTACTTAAACTTAAAGCCCATGGTATATGTAATGATGCAATCAACTGGGTAGACAAGTGGCTTACACACAGTAGACAGAGAGTAATAGTAGATGGTGAGATATCAAACTGGAAATCCGTTTTGAATGGGGTACCACAGGGATCAGTATTAGGCCCTATACTATTTTTAATATATATAAATGATTTGGAAGATTACATATCTGGCAAAGTACTCAAATTTTCAGATGACATAAAAGTATTCAGAAAGGTTAGTAATGATAGAGAAAAACAAAGTGTACAGGATGATCTAGATAAATTAGTTAAATGGTCAGAAAAATTGCATATGTTATTAAATTTTGGGAAGTGTAAATGTATACACATAGGACATGGAAACATGGACGAAGAATATGAAATGGGGATGCTGTACTAGGTAGAATCACACAAGAAAAGGACTTAGGAGTAACATGTAGTGGTGACATGAACATTTCAGAGCAATGTGGGATTGGAAATGAAATTCTAGGTTTAATTAGGAGAACTATATTGTATAAGGAGAAACAGCTAATTGTACCCCTGTACAAAGCAATAGTTAGACCACATTTGGAATATTGTATTCAAGCATGGATGCCATATCGTAAAACGGACATAGACAAGTTAGAAAGAATACAACGAAGAGCAACTAAAATGATTCCAGAATTGAGAAACCTTAGTTACGATAGTCGCTTATTACAATGTGGTTTGACAATACTAGAGACCAGGAGACTAAGAGGAGACCAAATAGAAGTGTTTAAAATAGAGAATGGTTATGAAGATGTTGATAGGAATATGTTCTTCAAACTGAAAGAAGGCAGTAGAACCAGAGGACACAAATCAGCATTACTTAAGGAGCAGTGTATATTGGACATGAGAAAGTACTCTTTCTCACAGAGGGTGATAAATTAATGGAACAAACTGCCAAATGATTGTGTTAATTCTAGTAGTGTGAATATGTTTAAACATAGAATTGACATATATTTGATAAGGGCGGGCTACACTACTCTCGATAAACCAATGGCTTCCGTGGCCACTTGCCATCTGAAAATTGTTGTTTGGGATGGCAGTCTTGTTAAATGTTGTTTACCTTGTTAAAGTTTTACGGAAACCTACGATTCACCTGCCTGCAATTAGTTTCAGTTTCATATTTGTGGTAGCGGGTGATGAACCACACTCAAACCACACTGCGATATATGTTTTTTCATAACTAATCTCACTCTCTCAATTGACAACTCATTGATTAATATATACAATTAGGTTTTTTCTGTATTATGTACCAGAAGTAAAAAATTAGTATTAATAATTAACTTCTATGGCGCCTATGTCATCAGGAACCTGAGCTCAGAGGAACAACAAAATAGAACCATTAAGCATAATCATGAACAGGGACTCGCAAAAGTCATTATCAGAACGAGGGACAATGGAAGATTTATGGTGGAAATGCAATTTGGAATAAATATTTTTTTTCGGAAAATAACTAGTTTCAGATGTTTTCAAAATGATGGGGAGTTCATTCCAGACCCTAGGCGCAGCGACAGAGAAAGCAAGTTTACCGAAGTTTTGTTTTAGGCGCAATAAGTTGTGAAATTGATGAACTGAGCTGACTAGGTATATTTGAAAGATGCAGGAGACTAGCCAAGTAGGGTGGTTGTTGTACAGATAAAGCACGATATGCAAGAGTGGCAGCTTAAAATTAGTTCGATAAAAAATTGGAACTCAATGTAACTGTAGTGGTAGTGGTTGTGAAAACCGAGGCGCCCTGAGAACCACACGTGCCAGACAATGTTGTATTCATTGGAGTTTAGCCAAGTCTCTTTTAGCAATGTTATTTAGTAGTGAATTTCAATTGTCAAGGCGGCTACTAATTAATGCTACTGATATTGTTTTAGCAGTAGATATAGATGTGTGACGCCGAATTCGACGGAGATCACGTATATTATAGAAACAGGATTTACATACTTGAGAAATATGCTGGCGAAAGTTTAAGTCACTATCAAAGACAACACCTAGATTACGAACAGTATCTGATATGAATATATCACTGCCAAGCAGTTTAACTGGAAAATGGTTGATGACACTATTTCGTTGTTGTTTAGATTTGTCATATACAGACTCGGCTTGGCGTTAGCACAGTAACACTGAACAGTTATTATAAGATACTGAAGGAAGCGCACGAATTTAAAATAGGATAGGAAACAAACCAGAAATTAAAAAAATACATTTAAAAATAATAACGGTGATAGAACTAACATGAATATTAGTCGTAAATAAAGTTACATCGAAGATGTTGTCATTTAATGAACATTTTTAGAAAGGGGTGACAAATTACGTGGATAAGATCCTAACACAGGAAGAATATTTGGCACGACACGGATTGGGAAATGATGTACTGAATCACCAATTGCATTATTCAATGAGTATCCTACTTCGTGTTCGTGTTTGCTCAATCTATATTTTGTAGTAGTGATATACAGCTACAATGCATGTGGCTGACATATGTCAAGTTTTGTTATAAGCATTGCACCTCCTACAATGCAGTCAACACATGGAAACACTACATTGACGGAATTCCAAGCAAAAGTGCTGACACGCAGTCTTTTAGGAAACCGTTTTACATCTTAAAGACTTATGTTGCAGGTGTGCGGAAAAAAGTGTAGACTCACGTACAACTGGAACGGAAAAGAAAGACAGGAATTTAATTGAGAAGCCAATCAATTTCGTAAAATGTATGTTGCACGCAATAAAGCTGTTTTGCGCGTAGCTTGTGTGTACGTGTTATTAATAATAATGATCTAGCCCATCTTAGATGTTTCCTTTCCCCAACTGCAACTCGTGGTTGCCCAACAACATATAAATTATATTTACCGTGCTACGTATATAGCGGATGTCCACACATTCAATGTTATATAGGTCATTCCATAATTTCGGTACAGTTTTAAGACATTTCTGTTCCATATGGAATGGTGCATCTCAACACACCGGGATGCTATATATTATTACCTTCACAATCATGTTGTCTTTACATGTACATTACATGTACATTGAACGGAAAATGTGATCGTTTCAGCAAGCAGCAATTTCTTAAATAGCCACGTCCTTATGGTACAATTGGTTAGTAGATGTGAAGGCATGCCATTGTCCCGAGGCAAATGTCACAAGATTCTACCGCTGATCTAACAACATGGTTGTTCCATTTCCTATATGATTCTGACAAACTGTGAGATGGAATTGACTAAGCCACATTTTGCCTCAGCATAGTTATTGTTGATCAAGAAGAACTGGTCTCCTTTAGCCACATAGTACATTTAGGACAACCCCTCTATTTTAATTTCTTACAAATGTACCCAGCTATGTAAGCCAATGTGTTACCTTCTTGGACACTCACTGTCTTGTCAATTGGGGTGTTTTCTGGAACTTCATTGACTGTCCACATTGTCTTCACCGACGCTGGCAGACGTAAATCTGACGACCAACTGGAACTGCCTCGCCCATCAAAGGGACCACGTGACAGGAAATACCCAATCGGCAGCTTTCTCTGACACCTTCCTCCAGTGTCGTGTCTTCGACAACGACGGCGCACACGGTACTCTTGGCCTGCATGCTTCCGTCTTATTGGCCGATTTGGTCACTCGAGCCAGGGTAGGTCTAGAATATAAAACGTAGTGGCACTTCTATCAAAAATTTAATTTTTTTATTCAGTGAACTTTGTTTCTGGTGATAAGACAGCATGATCCAGAGGAACGTCGTCCATTGGCAATAGGATGTGAGGAATATATTGATAAGGTGCATGGTGACGAATTGTCACACTTAGGCCAATCAAAATTGTACTCAAATTGAAACATTCCTATTACATTTGCATAAAGATATTCTACTCATGAATAGACAAACACTGACATTTGCTCCGTGTCTTTGCTGAGTTAGCAGCAGACTGCTCCTAGCAGTGCACATTAGAATTAGCAAAATATGATGGTGGATTGCCGACAGTGAATATTATAAAACCATTATCACAAATATGTTTTAAACATCACCATCATAAATAGTATATCATCGTTATAATAACAATTATAAAATCATAATCATTCTGCAATGATGTGTGTTCTGCCAGGAGCAACTTGTATACTGAAAGTAATTATCATGGACTGGGACGCATTTATGCAAAATTTATGCAAGACGATAAAATAACATTTAATGTCAACTACCAGAAAGGGTGATCAGTCTAGCCACAGTGTTTGCGCCGTTAAAATCGGTTCTCCTGTGATTTGCTTAGACCGAATAATACAGAATTTCCCGGTTTGTCCGGTTTGCATATGATGAACGCATGAGTTACATAGTTCCGCAACTATGATATAAATAAAATAAAATGTATCCTATCCTTATCCTGATAGACTTGCGAATCGGGTCAATATGGAAAATCGGGTCGAATGTACAGGCTGATGGGAGTGATTATGGCGTAAAAGGAAGATGAACGTTCTTACATAGCACGGAATCCGGTCGTTTTGACTGCTCAAAACACTTTACACTTCTCCCTTTGCAGACCTCTTCATTCCAACACCAACTCGACTTCTCTAGGATGCACACAGCCACACTCCAATTACTCGCAACACCAGTAGTAGTGATGCTTTGTTGACCCAAATGAAATAATTATAAAGTGTTAATAAAATGAAGCACATAAACACAATGAAATTAGACTAATTAAACTATTATAATCAAAATAACTATGTGAAGTCACTGGCAGCATAACTGAATTGATGCTGAATGGGTTCTAACCACACAGAGCATAGGTATACACAATCTGCAGCATATATTAACTGATATACTTTTACTTATAAGTCAAGCCATTGTTCAATACCTGTGTTTTCTTTGTCCTGTGCACTTATTCATGCTTTTGAGTAAATTAACAATAAAAATGTGTATCAAGTTCAGCAGTGTTAAATAGAACGTTTTGTGTCTGACTCGCTATTAATTATTTTAATTAATATATGTAAAAAATTCGGACATGACATATATAAATTTACCGTCATTGTCTATATTATTGAACGGACATATACTGGACACGAATTTAATACAATACCAGTGTTCACAACAACCTCGTGCATTTTGTTTGCTGAATCTGATTCAATTAATGTGATAACCCTTTAAAAGTAATACACTGTGAAACGGTAGAACAACTATACACTATCTTTGTACATATCTGACAACAAGAGTTATCTTTATCCATTGTTGATCAGTGTGGACATATATTTCTGATGTGATTAAAAATGTGCAAACTAAATTAAATAGTACATTTTACACAGTGTTAGCCTGAGTACAGCATGTGGATTTGATTAATGTTAACATGATAACTGACTCTTTGGCGTCTCTGGGTTATTTTTTAATACAGTAATACTATTATAATTTTCTCTAGTAGTGGCTAGTAATTACTTATTTTTGCTATGCGGATAATGCAAAATGCACTAACTTAAAGGCTACCTGCAGTAAGATTGCAATAATGACTTTCAACTGGCCATCAAGGCAGCTTATAGTAAACAACATTCATCTAACAAAATATTAGCAGCATCCTTCAAGTTAATTAGTTACCAGAGCCAGACTAAGTATAACCATCTTGCACCACTCCAGTGCAGTCCGCGAAATCTAGGTCATGAACCCCTTGACGTCAGAACAGGCGGAAACAGCTGAACCTGCTGCGCGTGCAGCCGTATTGTGCGCCATTGTTTATACATTCTTTTCGTCGATTAATTGATAACACATGATATTTCTCATTGTAAAATCGGATAGGTTGGAAATCTTACACATATTCAGCACTTGGCGATCTTTTACTTTCTGACCTAACTATGAAAACTACCACCTACAGCACCCAAACGTCTCCACATATATCTACTATACATATACACATGGCCAAACAAAAGAACATTTACTTTCTCAAACGATAAACATTAAAAAAAAAATTTAACCAAAACATCGCCATCTCCTACGGCGCCTACGCGTAGCCACTGATCTATATATAACTGGATGGCGCGTAGGCCTGAAAATTTGACCCCACCGTGCCGCCATATTGGATAGATCAGTGCTGTCAATCGGTAGGCAATCGCAGTGTTAAAACGCTCAACTTTGATGATAAATTGCTGCCTGTATACAAGAATACTTTTGTATTTTATGATTCATAGGATATTGTTAGAGGTTAGTGATTAATAATATTATGTTAAGCGTCACAAAGTGAACGTTCCTATTTAAGTATTAATATTTTAAAGTCGACATAGCATAGGCATAGCGGCTAGCCAGGCTATATCGGGTTATTGGGAATATCGGCTGTGATATAATCTATGTGCAAGCTTACCGATTCCTCAACTTCAAGGCTCAATGATCAGAACATCGTCTTCAGTATCTAATAATACTCAATAAGTTCCATTTTGTATATTCTAAATATTGCTTAATGTTGTAAAGTTGAGTGATTTGCGCCGTCATTTCAAAGTCCCCGAAAATGTCGATGAGTGCACTGCCACGCACTGGTTGCGGCAATTATTGGTATACTTACGAGGATATGCCTTTTTTGACGAACATCTTAAGGAACATTTTTAGAATGGCTCTATATATTATAGATGAGTCAAAATTATTTCATCGATTGAATGCAAACAAATTGTTAGTATTTTTTGGTGATGTACTTACTATTACAGAACAACGAAAAGACGTTTCATTTCCTAAAAGACGCCACTGCACAAAAATGCTACGTATGGCAAGACATTTATTCATGTACTGTAGATCCAAGTACAAGGAAAAATAGTTTTTTTTCACCTGATCTAATATATCTAGCTATCAGAATAACGAAAGTATTATCAAACTGTTGTGTTTATTTTGTTTTGAATAAACTGCTATCATTATATATCAAATAATTGTACTAGATTCTGAGAGTGAACTTATGCCATTGTCTTCCTTACGTTACACTATTTTGTTCTAAAGTTGAATTTAGTTTTCTATCTCCCTATATATCTTGTTGTCTCTCTCCCCATCACATACGCGCACGCACGCACGCACGCACGCACGCACGCACACTCACCCTCCCTCCCTTCTCCCTTAGGGAATATTAAGAAAAAGTACTGTTATGCATTATATTTTCAGAATGGCTGCTTACCAAGACAGCACTAGTATGAGTACTAATAGGCTCACTTTATTACTAGTTGGGCACCGTTTCGTGCATTTTCGTGCAGTATGCAGCAGCAAGTGTGCTGGAAATACAAACATTGCTGTGTTGCTGTACCTTACAAACATTGCTGCACTGCTGTGAAAATATAAACATTGCTGGGTTGCTATACCTGCTGGATCTTACAAACATTGCTGCACTGCTGTGGAATTACACACACTGCTGTGTCGCTGTATCTGAAGGACTTTACAAAAAAAATGCTGCACTGCTGTGGAATTACAAACATTACTATGTTGCTGTATCTGCAGGACTTTACAAACATTGCTTCACTGCTGTGGAATTACAAACATTGATGTGTTGCTGTATCTGAAGGACTTTACAAAAATGCTGCCCTGCTGCAGAATTACAAACATTACTATGTTGCTGTATCTGCAGGACTTTACAAACATTGCTGCACTGCTGTGGAATTGCAAACATTGATGTGTTGCTGTATCTGAAGGACTTTACAAAAAATGCTGCACTGCTGTGGAATTACAAACATTACTATGTTGCTGTATCTGCAGGATTTTACAAAAAATGCTGCACTGCTGTGGAATTACAAACATTACTATGTTGCTCTATCTGCAGGACTTTACAAACATTGCTGCACTGCTGTGGAATTACAAACTTTGCTATGTTGCTCTACCTGCTGGTCCTTACAAACATTGCTGCACTGCTGTGGAATTACAAATATTGCTGTACCTGCAATAATTGCTATTTTTTATATCTGCAGGACCTTACAAACATTGTTACACTGGATTTATGAACATTTATACAATATACCTGCATGAAAACCAGTATGGACTTCTGAACATTATCTTCCATGAAATTATGACTGTTGCTGCATGGCTGGAATGTTATAATAAATTGTCTTGATAATTGTGCAGTGACATTATGTTCCATCCATTAATTCCCCATCTATTTACCTATTACGACATACTAGTTACAATAACTTTCTATAATACAAGGTCATACCGTATTCAAGTAGATGTATTGACAATTTTTATTCCCCCAAAAGTTTAACTGATCCGGTATATAATAAATTACAGCTAAATTATTCCATTAATCTTGGTATATAGGTCAAATGTTAAATGTATGTCAACTAATTAGGTTATGTCAAAATAAGTAAACACTAGGCCACATAGTATTCAAGTTAACAATTTGACCATTTCCATCCACCAAAAGTTAAATAGGCCTATTACCAAATTTCTTACAGCTAAACTGCCATTAATCCACGTATCCAAGTCAAATGTGCCTCTGTCTGTCCCTGTATTGCTCTCTTTCATAATCTTTATCTTTCTGACTTCTGCCATTAATACACGTATATAAGTCAAATGTGTCTCGGTCTGTCCCTGTCTCGCTCACTCGTTCATACTCTCCCTATCTTTCTGACCTGATTATGTGATTTTAGACCTACATTTAATAAACAGTCATAAGGATAGATGACAGTCAATTTATGTTTTTAATTTGTTTCATATAAGCAGCTTTAGAAATCATGAATGACACAAATGGTATCAACATAATGCTGTAATATAGACATATGCTTAATGCATTATGTACATGTATTACCCAGGATCCCCAAATTACATCACTGGTTGTTGTACCCCATGGGTAAATAATTTTATTAGATGTGACATCAGCATTCAACCCACGAAGAACAGCCCAATGCATGTAAGAAAACTGGGTGGTATAAATGTGAACAAACTAGAACAAGAATCTTAAAAGTTGAACTAAAATTTATTTAAATAAAAGTACATGTATCATGTATATTCCTGTCTTGTCAAGTCGATATGTCACTGAGTAGTGGTCAGACACTTGCATCACTGCAAGGAAATGGTAACCACACCGTCACTCCCCAGCATCAAGAGTGCAAACCAACCAATTCTCCTAAGTAGTAACATTAGTGTACTAAAGCCCCTATACAACTAAGATAATTGTATACCATAAGCTAAAGATAATATGATTCCAAACAGGCACACTAGGTGTCAGTACAGCTAACCAATTAAATCAACACACATGCTATCTTAGTTATGTATTGGCAAGATACCCATATGGTAGCACCCTCACTGATGTTTTAGCAGTACTAATTTCGATAACCTCTTTCTAATCTTTCACCTTGCAACACATCTGTGTGTTGCTTCCCAAGATGACACATTTTGATCTTTGAATAACACTGGGAACAACATTTGATTAGAGAAAACATATGGTTACTGAGACAGGTTGAATCAAACATATGGTTATTCAATGATTCAAATACATTGACCTCTGCACACACCTGCAAGACTGCTGTTGAAATGGTACTAGGTTGCCCTGGATCCTGGGGAAGATTGCACAATTTTATCAGTCCTATTGATAAAATTATCCTCAAAATGTGCTGAACAAATGTTGCTAAATTTGGTTGGCTTGAAACCTTCACGCCACAAATTAACCAACCATATGCGGTGTTGTTCAGGTGCTGTGGTCACATCGGGAAGCCTGAAATGACATAGAGGAGGAATACAATAAGAAATGAAAACGAACTGGTGACTGAAAATGAAGGATGAATTGTGATTTGTGTTGCAGAATGGCGACACTATTTATAATAGGTCACGTAAGGCGTGTGGCCAAACGCATAGAAATATTAATACTTAAATTATATAATTAATTCAGCATCATGCTATCCAGCATTTACAATTATTAATTCATTATAGTATAACATACAAGTCCTCGGCCTGAGGTTTGAGCGATAAAATGCGCTATTGCCATTAAAGGGCAAATTAAATAAGTGTGTGATTAATTAAATTAACACAAAATATTTTTGCAATATAATTGGTCAAATTTATATTAATGTGGTGTATAGTCAGACTGATAAATGGCATCACAAACATTGATTCTTAAACGTAATAGAAGCGTAGTCTAGGCTAGGGCAGGCCGTAGGCGTGGCCAAAAATGTAAACACTGTCACTGCCCATCACAAAATGCAACATAAAATACAATGTACGAAAAGTCAGAAAATATTTACGCATGGAATGAGATCCCATGGTCCTTACGTAGCTTTGCAGATCATCGATTTGAGCACCCGAATGCACAACAGCATGTAATTTTTCCGGTTATTCGGTTCAAACACACACGCACGCACGCACGCACGCACGCACACATGTTAATCTATAGCGATGCAGCGTTTAGGTGATCTATCCAATATGGCGGCTTTGGACTTCCGCAGGCGTCACCTGGCGCCATACAAATGAATACGGCGTGCGCCATCCAGTTATATATAGGTCTGTGCCATTAAAATCTTAAAGTTTTACCTAAACTCCGTGCGGTGCCGCTGATATATTACAATTATGTATTTTTGTGTTTTAATTGTGAGTGCGTGCCTCATTGTGTGTAATCATGTATATGTTTCAGTATTAGTTGTATGTTGTGTGTGCTATATATGACATGTCATATTCTTAGATAATAATTAGTTTTATTCATATTATCACCATATTGTTTATATATATATATATATATATATATATATATATATATATATATATATATATATATATATATATATATATATATATAAAAGTATACATGCATACATACATTACATATATATATACACGTGCATCATGTTTGCCTAATTTATTTAACTCATTCATTTCATAAACTATGTATTTTAAGCATGTTCGCTATATAAGTGTACTTATTATTATTACATATGTGTGCGTGCGTGCGTGCGTGCGTGCGTGCGTGCGTGCGTTCTGCAACTAGTCAAATGTTATAAGTTGAAGTTATTGTAAATTAAATAAATGGTGATGATTACATGTATTAATATTGAGTGATGTTTGGGTGTGATGCTGTTTTAATAGTATATTATTTATGTTTAAAACATCTACATGCTGAATAAAAGACCGCTAATTCCTGAAGGATGCGTTATATGCTGCAATCTACGCGCATGTGTCTTATTTTGTGTTTAACTTCATACTGATTATGGGAGGTGATAACCGTTGATCTCTAAAGAAATCAGTGGTATCAACATAAACATACTAGCAACGTATTTTGTGACAAAGTAATAATGCTATTTTGTTTAGGTCATTTGTATTAGGTTCGACAGTACGCTTTAAAGTGTGCGTTAATACTGGTGCCAACGTAATTACTGTATTTAAAAAGCAATTGGTATTAAAATTGCGTCATAAATCTGGACAAAGTCCATTCAGAGACACTTAAAATAAATCTTAAAAATATAACACAATCTGATGATAATATGAATAAAACTAATTATCTAAGAACATGACATGTCACATATAGCAAAAATTCAAATGGTACTGAGATGTACATAATTACAAGCAATGAAGCACGCACGTACGCACGCCCCCACGCACAATTAAAACAAAAATGCATAGTTGTACTATGTTTGATTTCAATCAGCAGCGCCCCCGCACAGCAGCGCCACCGCGTTGAGCGTCGGTAAAACCAGAGCTAGTGTATACACTAGCTCTGGTAAAACTGAACGACGCCTTGTCATGTGCATCGATTTTACGGTAGCCTTGGCGCTACGCGTAGGCGCCGTAGGAGAGGGCGATATGTTAATTTAATTATTTTATCGTTTTGAAAAAGTAAATGTAATTTTGTTTGGCCTCGTGACATGTGTATATGTATAGTATATATATGAGGAGAAGTTTGGGTGCTCTAGGTGATCATTTTCATGGTTAGGTCAGAAAGTAAAATATCGCCTAGCACTTGCTTATACGAAACATTTAAGATACGAATGTGTCAAGTTACGACAACGCAACAGGTCGCGTAACTTTTGCGTACGTTCTTCGCCCTGTATTCAGTTCAGATTTCGATTTCGTCGTAACCGAGTGTTGCATTTGATAATGCATTTATGGGTATCGACGACATCCAGGTGTGTACCAATTAAGCATTTTGTATTTTTTTAATGTACCGTGCATCTGCAGTGTTTTCAAAGCGGCACCCAAGCCTTACCAATACCATGGCAATGCATAACGTCGCATGAAAACAATCAACAAACGGGACCGATTATTAATTGACTGCGTTGATTGATAGATTGAATGCGTATTATAATGCAATTATGTAGGCAAGTTTAAACACCCTTGAACTGTTATTTATATTACACTATCCACTATATTGAGGGTGTGTGGCAAGTGTTTCAACTTTCCATCTCTCACCTGTTTTTGTGGACTAACCTCACATCAATTTTGAGAGTCCACCTCTCATAAATCTTACCTCCCACCTATATGTGTCCATTGGAATTGCTGACTTGTGTGTGCTCGAATGACTATTGTATGTAAAAAAAAAACTTTTCTTCTTATAATAATGCCTTGATGTGGTTAATTTAGCGGTTGTTTTTATAAACTATTACCTCAAAGGAAAATAATTAATTGTAGGAAGACTCAAAATTATTTTGAGCTTATCAAAAAGGACCATCATATATTACCCCTCTAATACAGCGTGTTGTTGCTCAGCATTTCATTGGCCGATATATAGTGGATGACATAATTATAAAGTAAACTACCAAAGAAATATGGTAAATTACAAATCCTGAATACTGGTTATTTATTATTAGTTTCACAAACAAAAACACACGCGGCTCTGCATTTCATTAGCCCCCCTTCATATAGTATACTGAGCGCACTACCTTACATTTAATGTTCTCCCTGGTTTTCTGTCTTTGGGTGTGGCAAGTAGATTTACTTGTGTTGGGTGTGTGCTGTAATTATAAAACTATTCATGATACATATATTTATTGCTAATTGTGTAACAAAATGTTTCACCACCCCACGAGGCATATGCTTTGTTGCGAAATAGTGTGAATAATGCGTATGTCATTATATATGTGTATTGCAGTGACATAAATTTTATTATTACACACTATTACTTTAAACATTATGTAGTTTTATTTTACATGCAGTATGTAATTTATTACAATTACCTATGGCTAAGGGCTTTGTCACTTTGACAGCTGTATGTGCCCCTTCATACTAATTTCTGCACATTTGTGATTGTACATAGTTTAGTTGGTAGACTTCATATAATCATTGTTGACGTTGTCAGCGGTCACCCATTAACTTATTTTTAGAGTATAGCCAATGCAATTTGGGAGGACAAAAATTAATTTCGAGTAGCCTTTAAATGACGCATAACGTGTGCATATAATTAATGTCAAATATATATACCACTGACACAATCACTGAACGAACGTATAGCGAGTCCATGGGCCTGGCATGGACCGGTTACGCAAGCAGTTTATATACTCTACATGGATTACCCAATTGGAACTGTCCTGATTCAGGATATTGCCGTCTATTCCCGTCTACAGTCCAGACATAATTTAGTTTGCGGCTCTTTTTTGCCTTTCAACATTCGTGTTTTGCTAAGTAGCACGATGATAACACTAAAATCGTCCAGAGCAAATAGTGAGCGGTATAACACTTATTATTTATGGTGAACAAATACAAGTTACAACGTCAATGCGTAAACATAAAAATGTATTACCAATTCTGAGATTGTGATTTCCTGCGTGTACACTGTGTCATAATTGATTCACAGGACACTGTATGTTCATTGACATTGCAGCAATGTTAACAGTTCACTGTCTCAAATATACGTCATTAAAGTAAACTGTCGATACTCACACGAAACATACACAGTATTAGGTCCAGTGCCAGTGGCAGTGCAGTTAACAGCTTACTCGATGTTATATTACACGAAGTTCAGATTGTGCCTGTAGGTGCAGCAAAGGTACACATGATCAAAGCAGGTTTGATGTAAATGATGTAATACTATGCCAAATGGTGCTATGCATACCATGGGCATGGACAGCCAAGCCCAAGCTTAAGTCAAGAGCAAGGCCCAAGGCTAATCACAAAACATAAGTTGTCATGCTTTGGGCACATCAAGTAACTCTTAGTCTAATTTAGAATGCTGATCCTTGTGCAAACGTTTATTTTTTTATGAAAATGGCACATTCAATTGGGTATAACATAGACTAGTGTAGCAAATTTGGCCCCGGCATAAATTTGGTGTAGTCATCTTTGTAGTTTTTAACTATGCCATTAGTCAGAACAAAAGTTATAAACATGTTTGCGTTGCTGCGATTTTTGAGGATATACGATCGTTGAGGCGGGCAGATTCTCTGTCGGATGACATGAACTATGCAGTCGACACCTACAACACAGGTCTGACTGCTATCATCGACAAACATGCACCGATCAAGACACGGACCGTGGACGTACGACCTGACACGCCGTGGTACATTCGACGACATATGATCATAAAAGACGAAAGCTGGAATTCAAATGGCGGAAGTCTAGCATGGGGATTGACATATTGGTTTACTGCCATCAGCGCCAAATTGTCACAACGATTATACACGCTGCAAAACTGGAATAACACAGGAAACAAATCACCTATGCATCTGGTGACCAGATGCAACTATTTAAGATTGTTGCGAAGCTGCTTCACGCTGATAACGATACACTACTTCCGCCGTGCGAATCATTTGACACGCTGGCAATGCTTTTCTCCGACTTCTTCTGTTAAAAGATCTCGACAATTATATCCGGACTTACTCACAACGCCATCTATGTCGATGGCTTCGTTGGGAAAGCGCTGCCATTATGGCAGTTGACTTTTTTGAGCCTGCCACTCTGGCTGAAATCAGTAACCTGCTGCAGTCATCGCGGGTGAAATCGTGTGAATTTGATCCCTTTCCGGTTTGGCTTCTCAGAAACTGTGCGCATGAGGTGGTTCCTTTGCTCATGGCTGTCATAGACCTTTGTCTGTTATATAGCGTAGTGCCAGATCGTCTGGAGAAAGACCACGTCAGGCCATTATTAAAAAATGGACCTGGAAAAATCGGTTCTGAATAACTACATAATCGTCTCGAATCTGCCCTATTTATCTAAGATAATAGAACGTATTTTACCAACGAAACTGTCGGCTCACGTGTCTCAGCGAGCCCTGTCAAAGCGCATACAAATCTAATGACAGCGTTGAGACGGCTTTATTATGCGTGCAGAACGACATCTGGAAAGCAATGGATAATCAAATAGTCACTATTCCGGTGCTGCTTGTCCTATAACTGATTGATGACAAAACGGAGGTCGGTTTTGCGCACCAGCTGAACAAAATCGAGCTTCATGCAGTACACATCGTCGATAGTTTGTTCACGCTGTATCATAATGTGCTGAATATTAGTGCACAGTTCGTCCAGACCATGACAGTGGAGTCGCATATTACTGCTTTTTGCATATCTGCTATGTATCTTCTACGCAATATTGCAAGGATTGGGCGCTACCTAACCCATAGTGCTACAGAGCAAATTGTGCACGCATTTGTGACAAGCAGACTCGAAGTTGGCAATGCGTTGCTGTACCGACACCGATTCAAACAAATCCAACGACTCAAAAGAGTGCATGATTGGGCGGCCCGCTTCATGGGTGGTGCCACGAAGCGACACCGTTACTGAGCTACACTGGGTGTCAATAGCAGTGCGAGTTGAATTCAATATACTACTCCTCGTACACAAAGCATTCAATGGGCGTGCACCGGACTACGTCGCCAAATATATCAGCTGACGTCTGCCACCTAGATCGTTGCGCTCGAGTGAACTTAATATGCTTTGTGTCCCGCGAGCTAAACGGATTTGGGGAGACCGATAAATCGGCATCGCAGCCCCGACTTTGCTGGAACCTGTTGCCGCAACGTTTGACATTAATAGGTCTTTCAGAAGTTATTTTTAAATCGCAGTTAAAGGCATGTTGTTCGGCGCCATAAGCATCAACTTTTGGAATGGGGCCTTATACATTTGACAATTGAAAGATTGATTGATTGATCAGAAACGTCGTTTTGTCGTTGACCTTTTTCCGATTCGACAAGTCGACTAGGACGGCCTGCCACTGCTGGTGTCCAACGCCCACTACTACGCGTCGACACTTGAAACGATGACTCGCCGTTTGGTGATGGTCGTACGCGTCCTGTTCCGACAACCAACGCTACAAGTCTTTCAAAGGCGTGCGACAAAACACAGAACACAGCCTTAACTCCCGACCAGTTTCGAAGTAGATACATTTAATAACTCACTTTCGTTGACGCGACGTCCCATTGGGTCGTATTGTCACGTACAGCGATACCACCCTCGCACCGGAACACACACGAGCTAATTACTGTCTAGCGAGGAGTACGTTATTATGCAGCGCGATACACACCACCAGATCCACTACGACGACCGTTCGGCGTCCTATTGTAGTCATAGCCAAATGCTGCATCGTCGAACCGTGCACACGTCTTTAATAGGTAACCCAGCGGGGCGGCTACATAAGCGACTGCGACCGAGGGGCGCGACCGCTTCTCGATCAAAGTAGCATTTTGTCTTTGCAATGTTTGTGGTCGCAGTTACTGAGCAGTCGCAGTTACTGACAAGCTTCATCGGTACGATGAGTCGCTTCAGATGACGCGCTAAAATCTCCCACGTTATTAAAAAAATTTTCGTAGAACGCCGTCCACCAGATCCGCCATGTTACCCCCGATTACGACCACGCCTTCGTGTAAGAACTCGCCTCGATCGCACCGTGCGATCGCGTGGTCTGCTTTCAGCTGTTCCACCAAGCGATGAGCTTTCTGTTTAATTTTTCCTCTACACCACCTGCCGCCGCGGCCGGCACTGCTGCCTCCACCGCCGCCGCTTCTGTCGGTCCTATCGTCTCGCCCTCGACCAGCGCCGGTGCCTTGTCGTCGCTCACTACGGCCACTCGTAGCAGCTGTTGCATGCGTTTATCGACAAAATCGTTGTTCTGGTGAAAGAACTAGCTGTACAGATTCACCATCTCCCGTTCATGCAAGTCGTTATGCTCGAGGATGGCTTTCGTATATTCGTCCAGTCGATGCATGATATGCCCGACTGTGTGTGTTAGTGGTTGTATTAGTAGAACGCTCTCCAACAACCGCGATTCTACCAAGGCCAGCTTCTTCGCGTGCTCCATTAGGGGTGGAGTAAATGCTTGGTCAGTGGAAAAATAATTCAGGTCGCTAACGGTGTTTGAGTCTTTTCACTTTGAGGCCTATTTGTTTTTATAAAAATACACAGAGGGAATCTTTGGCACATTGATATTAATACCTATTTTTTAAGACAATACACCAAACAAATATTTGGCCCATTGATATTAAGACATAATGCGTGCGCATAGAGGAAACGGCAACCTCCTTTGTCTCGCCGGCTCAATGGCTTCCAAAGGAAATACCGAAATGTACGGTCTGTAAGGCTGACTAAAAGAGGCAAACGCGTGGATCAAAAAAGGAACAGGTCTGGAGCCAGGAGAGTTCTCAAGCTATGCTCATCACCGGGGTAGATGGAGGGTAGTTTATAGCGAGGTTACGATGCGCGCACACATGCGACCGACGATCTAGGAATGAATGACAGTGAATGAGCACAGTGGCGGTGAAAACAAGAAGACAAACACGGAATTATTGTATTATGCATTAACTTTGGAAAATCAAAGTCAACATTATATTAACGATTGTCTCTTCCACGCACCGAATTAATCTCGATGCTTGAACTTTCACTTCATGTAGCGATCATTCTTTGATTTGAATATGTTCCAGTTTCCTCCACATCCACCGTAGATGAACTTCTCGAACGAACATTTCACCCAGTTATAGTATCACCTCTCGATGTACGCGCGCCCCAGCCACTAACCAGCGGCAAGAAGCAGCTAAGCGGTCAATGGGCTAAGTTTGAGAGATGAAAAATATACAGTCTTTAAATATTTTGAGTTAGGCGCAGGTATCTCATCTGAGCTGATTGCATTTCCATCTGGTTAGTTGTAACCATATGTGGTGACTAGAATTCTGCTCGTTTTCATCGTTTAAAGATATATTTTGAGGTGTTTGATTTGGGTGATTTCATGCTTTACTGAAGGGGTGCAAGTTTTAATTGCATGTAACTAATTGTTGAACGCCGTGGACAAAATGATATTACATTGGTTTATGACAATCTTGATATACATTAGCATTTATCTTTGTCATTTATTTATACAGCATACTGCATATAACAGTCAATTTATTTAAATTAGTTTCGTCGGTGTAGGATGAAAGCGAATGTAAGCGTAACGCTCTCTCTGTCTATTTGTATCTTTGTCTCTCTGCCTCTGTCTCTTCTCTGTCTGTCTGTATTAATTTATTTATATCTGTCAACTTACGGTCTGTTGCAATGTTCAACACAAAACTATAAAAGCATTAATTTTACAATACATACATGTATATGCTTATCACATATACGTGTATGTGTTAACATAAATTATATAACAACGTCCGGGTGGGTAAAACACTGTGTGGAAGTGTGTGTACTTGATATATATTATGAAACAAGTATACATACCCGCACACACACCCGGACGCACGCACACAAATAAACAAGCACACTCACAGGCACATCCACACACGGCCACACACACACACACACACACACACACACACACACACACACACACACACACACACACACACACACACACACACACACACACACACACACACACACACACACACACACACACACACACACACACACACACACACACACACACACACACACACACACACACACACACACACACACACACACACACACACACACCAACCTCGTATCATGTCATAATAATAATGTAGGCCCGATTATAGAACATAGATAGGCTTCGCGGAATATTTCTATATATATCCCATACATATGGATTATCATTGTTTTCACGAAGCTTGATTTGTTTTGGAAGTGTCATGACTGTAGTGTGTTATATTACGTTCGAGTGTATGTGCATCCAAGCGTTCGTGCGGGTGTGTTTATCCGCACGGTATGTGGATGTGTGCATTTGTATTGATAATGGAGCGAGCTTTCGACTCGGTGTGTGATGTCTGTGAATCTGATGTTCTGGGGTTGGCACCCGACAACTCCATAATTATATCGACGTTAGCAGCGTCCGTAATGTAGATGGGGGATTACGCGCCTACGTGCGTGTGTGTAATTCAAGTGTTTACACAAGGCACTTAATTTGTGGCAGTTGCAGTAACTGGGTGGACTTCGTCAAGTCTGGGTGCGAGAAGTCCTGGGCTGAGGTCCAGGCAGATAGTTTTAGTTTTGAGTGTAGGGGATGTACGAAGATGAAGGAACTAGAGGTGGAGTTGGAAGAGCTGAGGCTGCTCGTTGTGGCAATGGTGGTAAGGGAACAGGGAGGTTGTGCCAGTAGTTCCGGTGGGGGAACAGTAGATGATAAAGTGGGGAAAGACACAAGAGATGCTAGGGAGAGCTCACCGCAGCCTGGGAGGAAGCTGAGAGGAGGGAAGGAGACAGGTCGTAGGGAGACAGGATGTAAGGAGACGGGAAGGAAAGGAACGGGAGGGAAGACAACCGGAGCGAAGGAGAGGGGAGTAGGGGAGACAGGAGGGAAGGAGAAGGGAGTGGGGGAGACAGGAGGGAAGGAGAAGGGAGTGGGGGAGACGGGAGGGAAAACAACCGGAGTGAAGGAGAGGGAAGTGGGGGAGACAAGAGCAAAGGAGTGGGAAGTGGGGGAGACAGGAGCGAAGGAGACAGGAGGGAAGGGGTCAGGACAGAATGTGATGGAGGGGATCGAACGGAAGAGTTATTCTGCAGCAGTGATAGAGGGGGTGAGGAAGAGAGCGAGGGTGTTTGTGGGGGATTCGATAGTTAGGAAGACCGACAGAGTCTTAAACAAGGGAGATGATGTGGTGGTCTGCTTGCCTGGAGCCAAAATAGAGGCGATAACTGAGAGGGTAAAAAACATTGTAGGCTCGGGTAAGGGTGGATCTGTTTTAGTACACGTAGGGACAAATAACGTAGAGAGGGAGGGTACAACTGCCATAGTTAGGAAATATAGGCAGTTGGTCAGAACACTAAAACAGACGCGGGTTGAGCAGGTAATACTGTCAGGGATTTTACCTGTAATGGGCAGGAGGGGTCACAAATATCGAAATTGTCGGGGGATGGCAATTAACATGTTAGTCCAGAAGCTATGTAGGGAAGAGGAAGTTGGATTTGTGGATTTATGGGGAAGTTTTGTTGGGAGGGCTGATATGTACATGAAGGATGGGCTTCATTTAAGTGGAAAGGGGGCGGCAGTATTCGCGGACAAACTTTCAGCAGCAGTAGATAGTGACTTGGGTACAATGACAAATATTTTTGGAAGTAAACATTCTTTAAACTAGAAGTGCAGGGGGGTTACCTAGAGGTGTCTCAAGCAGAACAAGAGGCCACTAGCACAGATAAACCAATATCAAATCATCCGAAAAACATCTCTGAAAAAGGTTATAGATGCGTATGTTTAAATGCAAGGAGCATAGTAAATAAGAAAAACGAATTAAACATTATGGTAGAAGATATTGACCCTCACATAATTGGTATAACTGAATCATGGGCCAACATAGATATAACAGATGCTGAATTAGGACTGACAGGATATGTAATGTTTAGGAAAGATCGAATAGGAAGAAGGGGCGGGGAGTTATTTTATATGTTAAAGAATCTATTCAGGCTTATGAAATAAAACTAGAAAGGGAAGCAGATTGCGATGAAGCTGTTTGGTGCAAAATTGTTTCAGGAAATTCAAAATTAACTATTGGATTAGTTTACCGAAGTCCAAACATAAACGAAGAGGACAACACACAAATAAAAAACGCTATAAAGGAAGTTAGTAAAGGGGAATGTATCATAATGGGAGATTTTAACCATGGACACATACAATGGAATTCTCTAAAGAGCACAGGGATTGAGGACCAACAATTTATATTTTTAATCCAGGATAGCTTTCTTACTCAGCACGTACTAGAACCAACCAGGGGAGAAAATGTATTAGATATAGTTTTGTCATCACAAAAAGAATTAGTGGACAATGTAAAAATATTTGAACCATTGGGTAATAGTGACCATAATCAAATACATTTTGACATCAATGTAAAATCAGAAAGTAAAAATAAGAAAACGTACAAGAGAAACTTCCACAAAGGTAACTACAAAGATATGAGAAAATACTTAGCAAAGCTAGATTGGAATAACATGCTGATGAATAAGACCGCAATTGAATGTTGGAATATTCTAAAATATGAAATTGAGAGTATCATCGATACATTTGTTCCCTTCCAAAAACAAGGAAAACGGTGTAGAAAGAAACACTTGTCAAAAGAGGCTATTAGAAAAATAATGCTAAAACAAACTATGTGGAGGGTTTATAGGCGTACCAGAAAGGACGAAGACTATGCAAAATACAAAGAGGCACTTAATGCAGCTACAACTGAAATCAGACAATCTAAAAGAAGCTATGAGCAAAAACTAGCATGTAACATAAAAAATGACAGCAAGAGTTTTTATGCATATGTCAGGAGTAAACAAAACGTACAAGACAAGGTTGGACCTCTAGAAGACAGTGCTGGAAATATAATATCACAGGGGTTTTAATGGCGGAAGACCTAAATGGTTACTTTAGTTCAGTGTTTACCAAAGAAGATATTAGTTCATTACCAGTTGCTGATGCTAAATTTCAGGGGGCTAAATCTGACTATTTAGGTCCATTAGTTGTAACTCCAGAATTGGTAGCTAAGAAAATAAAGGCAATGAAGGATAACAAATCACCGGGAGTGGATGGGATTCCTCCAAAATTACTAATGGAAACAGTAGAGCAAATCAGCATACCACTTGCAAGAGTATTTAACTTGTCATTAAAAGAGGGAGTTGTTCCGTTTGAATGGAAAGAAGCAAACATCATACCATTATTTAAAAAGGGTTCGAGAAATAAGTCAGAGAATTACAGACCAGTGAGTTTAACGTCAGTGATTTGTAAATTATTAGAAAGGTTAATTAAAGACCATATGGTGGACTTCCTCGTTAAGCATAAATTATTAAATTCATCTCAACATGGATTCCTTAAAGCGAGGTCATGCTTAACAAATATGTTATGTTTTTTGGAAGAAATCACTAAGTGGATAGACGTGGGATCGCCAGTAGATATTATCTACTTAGATTTTCAGAAAGCTTTTGACAAAGTGCCACATCAAAGATTACTACTTAAATTAAAAGCCCATGGTATCGGGGATAGCATAACTGACTGGATAGAACAATGGCTGACTGACAGAAGACAACGAGTTGTAGTAGATGGAGAAGTTTCAAATTGGAAATCGGTTTTGAGTGGGGTACCTCAAGGATCAGTATTAGGACCTATATTATTCTTAATTTATATCAATGACTTGGACGACAGTATAACAAGTAACGTACTGAAATTTGCGGATGACACAAAACTGTTTAGAAAGGTTAATACTGATGGTGATAAACAACATTTATAAAACGATCTAGACAGATTAGTGAAATGGTCTGAGAAATGGCAGATGTTGTTCAATTTTGGGAAATGTAAATGTCTACATACAGGATATGGGAATTTGAATGTAAACTATAAAATGGGAGATACTGTTCTGGGTACTACTGTAAAAGAAAAATACTTAGGAGTTACAATAAGCGCTGATATGAAAGTTTCAGAGCAGTGTGGTATTGCAGCTTCAAAGGGTAATCAAATTCTTGGATTGATTAGAAGAAACATAACATACAAGGGAAAAAAGTTAATTATACCTCTTTATAAAGCAATAGTTAGACCTCATTTAGAATACTGTATACAAGCATGGAGACCATATCGTAAGAAGGATATAGATACGCTTGAACGCATACAAAGGAGAGCAACTAAAATGATTCCAGAACTGAGAGACCTTAGTTATGAAGAACGCCTGAAAGAATGTGGTTTAACAACTCTAGAGACAAGGAGGTTAAGAGGAGATCAGATTGAAGTTTTTTAGATATTGAATGGGTATGAAAATATTGATAGAAATATGTTTTTCTCACTCAATAAGGATAGCAGAACTAGAGGACATGAGGTAAAATTAGTAAAGGATCAATGTAGATTGGACATCAGGAAGCACTCGTTCTCACAGAGGACAATAAATTAATGGAACAAATTGTCTACAGATTGTGTAACTGCTAGCAGCGTGAATATGTTTAAAAACAAGGTTGACACATATCTCAGGAGGGCGGGCTATAAGTAGATGAACATTGTTGGACTCTCGATAAGCCAATGGCTTCCTTGTCCACTTGCCATCTGGGCCTTTGGCTTGGATGGCAAATCTTGTTAAATCTTGTTAAATATGTGCTGGGGTCGTAGATGAAACCCTGAGGGGTTGGTGTCCGAGGTGCAGAGCAGCTAAAAGGAATAGCAAGGTATACATTAGTGTTGCGCGATACTATTATGCGAAATTGCTATACGTGCCCTGTAGAGCAAGGGCGACTGTTTTTGTCACGTCCACTCACTTTCATTGTTCGCGAGTGTGTGGACGTGGCTTCAAGATGGCGGAGGTTGTTTCCTGCGACAAATTTGAACTACAACTGTTTCTAGTATGTATGACAAGTGCAGTCTACATATTCATGTTCATATAATACACACACACACAACACACACACACACACACACACACACACACACACACACACACACACACACACACACACACACACACACACACACACGCACGCACGCACGCACGCACGCGCACGCACGCACGCACACACACACACACACACATATTTGTACAGTCAAAACGTCCGCCTGTCAATTCGATTGCAACAAACGTGCGCATAAGACAACGTTAACGTTTCTGCTCGCTAAGCGCCGACGTAAAGCGCCGCATAAAAAAAAACATGCTAAATTTGAAGTTATTTGTGGCATAGGACTGGTTCATGCCTCTGCCGTGGCATACTGGTATATCATGTGATCCTACATCCAATAAAGTGGTAGCCATCACCGATCAACACATTGGTAAAAACAGAAACAATTTAATATGTAACCAATTAAGTAGCAAACTGTGTTCTAGCAATAAACAAATTCGTATTTTTTTTGCCATTTGAATGCAGGAAGAGCAGATGTTGGGCGGTTATTCTCAACGATGACATTTGGCCCAGTTGGAACAAATTCCTCATCAGGGATTATTTCAATGAGGAACATGGCATAGAACGAGCACACTTACCTACGGTTGTTACAACATGGCAACCACAGCGTAGTACCATATTAGCCAGCAGATGGCAGCATTTGTTGTGGTACGTAATATGTAGTTATATTGTACAAGGCACGATATAGGCACACTGTCATTACATCACTCGGTATGGTGGGCTGAAATATATAGCTATATGACAACAAAACTTAACGGGTTAAGCCTTGATTTGATGTTTCATCACATAAATAATTTTATATATGGCCTGGGAGCCTGAGGCAAACGTACTATTTTATTATCCTAAAATATATTACTCCGCACCATTACAGTGTCACTATTATGGCGGAGCTACTTAAACAAGGAACGTCAACATATCAATGTGACTGTAGTTTTGTCACACATGTTCTTGCAGAATGCGGTGCAAATCCACCAAAGGTAAACTTCATTTCGTATTACGTAATGCTGTAAATAGTGTATGGTGTTAGAGGCATGCTAGCATAACATTTTTGTTATTATTTTAATTTTATTTTTTTATTATTTCTATTTATTATTCTAGCATAACAAATAAATAGTGATTATTTCCCCACCGAGATGCATCCAAAGCAATGTTATCTAAACTGCCTCTAAAGCCAAACATATTCAAAATACCTTTATTGGCCTTTATTAGTTTTTGTTTGACGTTCATTTGATTAAAATAGGGACTCCTAAATGGCCCGCGCACATTTGTCAAAGTATCAACTGACCTTGAAATGTTATGCACCAAATGAAGCGCAAACTTTCCTGGAATGCTCAAAAATAAATATCATTGGAACACAGCTTTCAGGGAAATATCATGGGATCATATTGTCATCGGCTCAATATCGCCAACATTTGAGCGCCAAATAGTGACCTAAACGCCATGACTATAATGCACATTGCCGCCTTTCATGTACTCGAAATAGGCTCAAATGTGTTCTGCGACTAAATACGGCTGAATCACCACACGTTTCTGTACTTTCCGTTGACAATCACGTTAGGTGAACACGAATTTAAATATAACAAACATTACATATTGCAACATTTTAGCATTTCTCTAATTTGGCAGATCCATTTGTTTTTCTTTAGAAAGTGTTGAAATTTCTTCCAGAACTGTCATACTTCAGCTGCTTGTATTCGCTATAATATTACTGATAACAAATATTCCTGTTGTAATTTAATGAAGCAATCAGTAGAACACTGGAGGTTTCAACAAACAAAACAGTGTTCATTCATAATAAATACGACACAAACGATTAAGATAATTTAAGTATTACCGACAACTGTTTGCAAATCGGAGTATTGTTTTTGTCATAACAAATAAACTTCACTGAAAAGTTCAGACACTGAAAGATGTACGGCTGCCTGGAGCATGGATGTGTACTACGTGGATGTGTTACTTTTAATTACAATAAAAAATATACCCTTTACACTAGCTGTGCTAAATGGGATGATTTATAACAAAGCCATTGGTTTGAAACATTGATTAATACCAAGACAAAACCACAGAAACACTAACCAGTTTTTAAGATACACAGTAATAACGTTTGGGAAGAAAATATTCATACCGACATAGCAAATGTAAAAGTGACCCGGGCCATACTAACTCCAGGTGTGTGGCAATAAACGCAAATAAATTGGGGACACTTGCTGTGCAGACCTTTGCGATCACGTCATCTAGCGGACACGTTAACGTAATCCCTGAAGGTCCGTCCTGTGTAATTTATACCACTCAAAACAGGAATATATATATATATATATATATATATATATATATATATATATATATATATATATATATATATATATATATATATATATATATATATATATATATATATATATATATATATATATATGTATATATATATATAAACTCTCGGTACGTATCTCCTCTCAAGTGGGCGGCCCCCATGTGCATTATCCCAAAATAATGGCCCCCTCTTCCCATTAACACAACCTTTGATGGATAACTGGTGCCATCTAGCGGATACAATTAACCTAATTCCTTGATGGATAATTGTTGTGTTATATTCTGCTAATAGCGCCCCTTGGTGGATTCTTACTGTACTACACATCTTCGTGGTGGCGCCATCTACCTACAAAAATTTGCCTAATCATATTTTTTCCCCATTGGTGAATAATTATGGTATTAACGACCCCTTGATGATACTTGCAGTAGTGCAAACATTTGTTGTTTTGTCATCTAGCTACTACAATTAACATAATCATATTTTCTCCTAAGCGAAACTTACTAAAACATTGTTTTTTTTTAAGATATGTGTAGAGGGGCCCTCTGAGGTAGAAAAAGAACGAGGCACCAGTCCCCTCGAAGAAGAGCGCTCCTCATCCGTCACATCAGCGTCACCATCAGCGCCTTCCGGGGGGCCTCTTCTTCGGCCAAACGGCTGAAGGTACTCCCGCACATACAGCGAGCATATAAAATGTCACAATAAAAGACACGTGACAGCGTCAGGTGAAAAAGGTCGCTGTCAAAAGATCCAAGACAACAACAACATTAAAATATATATAGCCACTTTTGGTTGTTGCAGCAGCTAAAAGAGAGCGTATGAAAACTGCATTTGAAAATTGAAGAGAAGGAGGTACGTTTATTGTTTTACTTACATAAATCCGCCGCCGCTACTGAGCCCAGCGACATGCTGTCAAAACGACAAACGGCTATAGCCACCTTTTGTTTGTTGCAGCGGCAAAAAGAAAGCGTATGAAAACTGCATTTGCTTCCACCGCTGATTCCGTCCTTGTATTACTACATCCGTCGTCGTCGTCACTACCATAACCGTTGTCGTCGTCATAGTCATCAATAAACCGTCGTCGTCGTCACCACCACAACCGTTGTCATCGTCATAGTCATCAATAAACCGTCGTCGTCGTCACCACCACAACCGTTGTCGTCGTTGTAGTCATCAATAAACCGTCGTCGTCGTCACCACCACAACCGTTGTCGTCGTCATAGTCATCAATAAACCGTCGTCGTCGTCACCACCACAACCGTTGTCATCGTCATAGTCATCAATAAACCGTCGTCGTCGTCACCACCACAACCGTTGTCGTCGTCATAGTCATCAATAAACCGTCGTCGTCGTCACCACCACAACCGTTGTCGTCGTAGTAGTCATCAATAAACCGTCGTCGTCGTCACTACCATATCCGTTGTCGTCGTCGTAGTCATCAATAAACCGTCGTCGTCGTCACCACCACAACCGTTGTCGTCGTTGTAGTCATCAATAAACCGTCGTCGTCGTCACCACCACAACCGTTGTCGTCGTGGTAGTCATCAATAAACCGTCGTCGTCGTCACCACCACAAACGCCGTCGTCTTCGGTGTCATCATCGTCGTCATCACCACAATAGTCGTCGGCGGCGTCTTCGACGTCACCCCACCACCACAACAACCACTTCCACCATCACAACCACCACCACTACCACAGTGGTATCCGATCCCGGAAGACTCTTCCACAGCGCCTTCTTTTGTTTGTTACATTATTAGATAATTATGAGTCTGTTAACTTTTATTTATCACATTGGAACAGTATTCGTTGTGTTGTAACAGCGCTCGGTGTATTGTTGCAGAAGTAAACTAATAATTGTCCCGCTGTAGTTCACCACGCGGCGCTGCAGTGCCGAACGATGGTCATACATCGAATGCGACCGATTTGTTTTAATTTAATATCTAGTACACGGATCTTGACCTCCTTCTCCACTTTGCACGAATGAGAAAATGTAAATTTACGGCAAATAAATATATATCGTCTTCGACAAAACCACATTTGAGCGGGCAGCCACAACTAAATATGGCTCTACGGAATCTACTTGACAATCGGTTTTCCAACAAAGCTTCCTTGCCAAAGACAACTTCGACATAAATGAATATTACCGCGATATTGTCACTCTTTTGATCGCTCAGCAGGTGATTCAGGATTTCACGACGCTATGTAAAGCTAATGTTTATATTTAATAACAATTACTACTATACGGACACATTCATCAATGTAATACATTGTAATCCTACTAAAATTCCATGCCGGATTGTATTTCTACGAGAGTTTAAACAGTGCTGCATTCACCAATTGTGTGATATAGTTAAATCATTGGGCGCAAATGGGAATGTTTAATGTATTACATGAACTACACATATTCCTTAGTTAACTCCCATAAATTCGTGCGAAGTAGATTGATGGCATAAACACGATCGTAGTACAATTCGCTCCTAATCTAATTCATGTGTTTCGGTGGTCAGTTATGACGCCAGCATAAGTTTTACTGGTTATGATGACAATGGTTTCACCTCGCAGCATGTTGCACTGTTTATGTTAGTTGGATTCATTCTACAGCATGCAATATCTACCATATGTTCTTGTCACATCAACCAAACCAAGGAACAGGCACACCAAAGAACGCTCACTCCACAGCAACCAAGAAACAGGTGTCACTGAAATAATATGCATAATTGTATATATATATATATATATATATATATATATATATATAAGTTATCGTTTTTGAATAAACCGTATACTGCAACATTGATTGATGGGGAAAAATCCAAACTGCTGGATATATCGTCAAAGACATAGCCCGACGCCGATATTGACATTATTTATTTTCCTGGCAACCAACCGAACCATGTTTTATTTAAGTACCACACCGACAAAACAAACAAAACGTCCTACTAACGTCTTCATGTTTGACTCTGTTGACTTACTAGCCCGTCCAGTTCGTGTTGCTCGAACTACCTATAACTGTTGACTTACTAGCCCGACCAGTTCGTGTTGCTCGAACTACCTATAACTGCTGCAGCGTGGTTTCTTGCACACCAGCAGGCCACGCGTGACGGAACAATGCTGTAAGCAGATCGCGTTTGATTGGAGAATAGGTTATTCCCTGATGACATCAGTTAATTACTTCAATTAGTTTATAGCCAGTTTTAGTACAGCCTATTAGTATTGTGATCTTCTTGCAGACCCCCGAGATACGCTGTAGATTTGGGTCACATATGGTGGGGGGAGTCATCCGCCAAGAAGCTCTCTTCGATCGTGATGCGGTGGAATAGGCTGGATAAATGGGCTGTGAGAAACTCATCCCTTGACTTGAGGTGGATGTTATGCAGTTGTCCTTCCTTGGTGGTTGATTTTTTTTCCGGAGAGGTTGGTTTTGCGAGTTTCTTCTATGTGTATTGTGTTGGTCAGATTGTGACAATTGCGAGTGCCAAGCGCGAAATGTAAATTTTTTTACTTGACAATGTACGAATGAAATGTGTCTGTTTGTCACTAACGCGAAGTGAAGCGCTACATTTGTGGCCGATTACAAGAACTGGTGTCATATTGCATCTAACAGTATATTTACAAATACAGTTCCGAAGATAGTGTTTAAAAAGGATGATTCCTAATAATGCAAACAAAGCTCAGACAGTTGAAAGTGATCGGGCTTCCCGAGAAGACAAATATTTGTTACAAACTACGAACGGCTCGGTTAACGCAAGCACGGAGCACAGTTTTAAAGCCGACTTGACAAACGCCACTGTCAGCCAGGATGTGGTTTAATCACGACAAAGCGACACAGCGGTATCTTGCGTTGATAGCCTAATTGTCTAATGACTTGTTCAAGCAGAACCGCTTCAGTGAATTGATATTGCGTTAAACAACGACACACAGGTGTGGCTTAACGAAATTTGTCGCGCACGGTTTTTATTTATTGCACACTTAGCGTGACTAGTACTCGCAATGCGCGTGACGGCATTTGTTGTTGTCATAACAGACACCCGCTTGCATAAATATCAAGCCAGTACGCATGTCTGGTGGTTTTTCTTGTGTGAAAGCACGTAAGATTTATATCATGACGTCTCTCTAACGTTGCATATGGCATTTTTAGTGTTGTTGTGTTGGTACGTATTCCGTGACGAACTTTCCTCTACCAAGTGGTGCCTGATGAAAAGTTGCATTAAGGAAACCTTTATATAATAGAAAACGTCCGAAACTTCAAGTTGGGGCGACCTTTTTTTTGCGAGCATGTTAAGGGGCACAATGTTTTTTTTAATTTACCATTGCAATTTCTAAGACCATTATCTATTAAACAAATCCGCTTATTTACGTTGGTAAACCATTATAATCGTAAGTTTAATCCGCGAAGCTTTGAACGGATAATTCAAATAAAACACGTCACATGCTCGTGATGTAAAACGTTTACATTTGTAGAACTCAGAAACAGTGGACCGGATGTGGTTTATTAATGTAGAGTGGTCATATTGATGTACTGTGTGGTAAAGGTACGTTCATACAGAATGTAGATTGGTCATATGTATGTGTTATATGATAAAGGAACCTTTTTACATAATGTAGATTTGTCATATGTATGTATTATATGATAAAGGAACGTTCTTACAGTATGTAGATTGGTCATATGTATGTACTGTATGGTAAAGGAACGTTCTTACATAATGCAGATTGGTCATATGTATGTACTGTATGGTAAAGGAACGTTCATACATAATGTAGATTGGTCATATGTATGTACGGTATGGTAAAGGAACGTTCTTACAGAATGCAGCATCCATTCCTTGGGATTTCTCAAAACGCTTTATACTCCACCCCCTCGCAGTTCTGTTTATTCCAACGCTATCACAACTACTCTGGAAAATATTCAGCCATGCTGAATTTATAGCGGTAATAATATGCAATCACATGTCCACCTCTGTATGTAGCTAGGCATTATGTATTCAACTGAATGAAGCGAGACAACATGGGGTGAACTGCTTCATCGAACTCTCATACAGGGACTCCTGTTCCTCGTAGGAAGATCGTTGTGCGCTGAAGATCCTCCAGTATGCGAAATATGTTTTCTTTTAATAGAGTTTCTGTAGGCCCGGTTGCCTTCCTCTCATTTTAGTATGTAGTGCAATCTTGCAGGTGTTCCGCTGTCATCGGAGTCATGCCATAAAGGCACATGTATGTGTCTCCAGAAATGGTGCCTGAATCTGCAGTTTCCAGTCCCCAGTCTGTGTATGGTCTTCTCTGGAGAGTTGTCATCAATGTTGTAGCTGGGATGTTGTTTCAGCCATATCTTCTTCCCTTTTGATACCCGATGGATTTTACATCTTTGTACGTGTCATACCTCTCCTCTTGATCCAGTTTTCCCCTCCTTTGCCAATCTTTACACTTCCTCGTTTCCCGGGATGTTGCAGTGTGCTGGGATCCACTGGATCACTGTCTTTCCGTTGGCGTTCTGCAGTACAGATACGGCACTGGCAGTGACGTTGAGTTCCTTGTTTTGGGGGTTGGATAGTGCCTGCATCACCGACAGTGCATCATAGAAAATAACGATTTTATTTTGTATGGCCTCTCTATGTTCTACCTTGTCGCTGCTGTCTTCAAGGCATGGGCTTCAGCTTTGTAATTTGTAGAGTATCTTCCTGTAGGGATGACCAGCTGGGTCTGTCGTCCCTCCCTCAGATTCAAGAGAATCCATTCAATTCCATTGCTGGTTACTTCTTCCGCTGAGCCGTCTGTGTAGGCGTGGGTCCAGATGTCATGGGGTAGGTATGCCCAAATGGGCTCCATGGTGACTGGATTATTTTTAGCATTTGTCTGTATTCCCTTCTTCAGGATGCCTGGAAAGCTGTCCATAATAGGTTAAAACTGGGTCTTTTTCCAAGCAGGGAGTGTACAGTGCTTTGGGATTGGCTTGCTCATGTCGTCCATGAACTCTAAGTCCTTCCTGTTCAGCATTCGTACTTGGTGGATGAAGCTGCTTCGCTTCAGTCTGTCTTTAGTAAGAGTATATATCCTGTTGTGCACTGGTTGGTTTTCCAGTAGCTTGAACTTGGCAGATTGCGTGAGCAATTTTGTGTATCTCCTTTCTTCCAAGGACTGCAATCCAGTGAAAGTTTCCAAGGAATGGACTGGTGTTGGTCTCAAGGCCTCAGTCATGGTCTTGAAGCCTGAACCCGAACCTTGGAGACTTTCTGGAAGTTGGTCTTTGCAGCTGTCCCCAGGAAGATATTACATACTTCAGCACTGGTACGATGCCTCCCTTGTATACTTCTTCTGAGTGTTGTGATCTGGTTAATGGGACGCACTTGAGAGCTTTTTCATCAGTATCATGCGTAGGTTAGCTCTTCTGTTGCACTGGTCTATTCCAGATCATCCAGCTGTCATAGGTAAACCCAACATAAGGGATATGTCATGGCCTCTGATCAGCAGGTTGGCAGTAGAAGCAAATTACCACTGATTATGTAAACCAATCTCTCACCGAAGATAGTGTTAAAAACGGACGTGAAATGGTCCAGCCCGTATGTGATTTGCTCACTAAGAAACAACGGTATTCCATGTAAACGGGGTGTACATTATCATTTCGACAAGTAGAAACGCATCAGCCATGTTGTAGTGACATTTGTCTTGCAAGTTTGCTTATGTATGACGCACTTAAGATGGTTGATCAAAGGCGCTTGGAATTACTGGTATTTGATAAAGTCGAAGCAGGCAACCGCTGAGCACATACAAAACACTGCTGAAATACCATATGTTTCGTGTGTTAATGGTATAATGTATAACAGCGAAACAGGCGTCTCTCGTTAGTTGCATAACAAAAGGGTTTTGCCTATAAAAAGTGTGACGTAACGGATGGTGTGCTGACGGTGGAGGGCCGACTATCTAAGAAAGCAGATGCGATGAAACAGCCACGTCGTAGGAAAAGGGGCAGACCGTAAGTGAGATGGGAAGAATGCATAAAAAAGATATGCGTTAATGCGCATAGTATGTGTGTGCGTGGGCTCGGGAGTGGGTGTGGGTGTGGGCGTGTGTGTGTGCGTGTGCGTTCATAATGGAGCCAGATTGCGACGCGGCTTTTGATGGTTGTGAATGTGACGGTCTGGGGTTGGTACCCAGCAACTCCTGTCTGAGTCCGATATAGCCAAGTGATTGATGAGCATTTGTGTCGAGTAAGACTTTTGTGTGAGTGCGTGCGTGTGTGCGTATGTGCGTGCAAATGTGCATGTGTGCGTGTGTTTGCGTGGCGTTCGGGTGTTCATCAGTGTGTTTGTGTGTTTGTGTATATGATGCGGGCGTTCGCTCGTGTGATGCTCGATTGTATGTATACGTGGTTATGATGCGCATGTGCATGTGTGTGATGCGCGCGTCGGTGTGTGTGGTGTCAGCGTATGAGTTTATGTCTGTTTTCACAACAATCACTCACGAAGTTGTAAAACGCATGATACACAGTCTTTCTAGCCAAGTGACTTTGGTTTATAATTAATAATGACAACCATGTCTCTACTACGACAGCACAGCTTTTGAAAAAAATGTCAATGCATCCACGTCGGTAACTCAAGATGTTATGTCTCCAACACGAACGGAAGTTGGTGATGACAGCATTTGGAAATATAACTAAAACACACAGTAACGGTGACAAATCGTTCAATACCAGTGTTAAGTGTGCTCCTTGGTGATGTCGCTACCTTCCGTAAACCACGTTTGGGTGTTCTGAAAAAAAAATTTAATTTAAAAGTTTTAACGTGATT
>OY759262.1:50359784-50564784 GCA_963662155.1 Lamellibrachia columna | reverse complement strand
ATGCATACAAATCGGTGTGTACACACTCGTCAATATATCTTGAAGTACAAACCCAAACAACTTGAATTAGGATTATTCCTGTGTGTCACTCAGAAATGGGCAATAACGGTGCAAACATGCAGAGGTTTAGTTGTTGTATGTACTGGCCTCATCGGCCTCTTGTTCAACCGCTAGATTCATCAATGTGTATATTATTATGGTAAATTTATGACAATTGCGAGAGCCATACGCAAACTGTAAAATTACTTTTTTGACTATGTACGAATTAAATATATCCGTTAATTTAGCACCACTTGAGGTGATGCGTTACATTTGTGGCCGATTACAAGAATCGGTTTCACATTGCGTCCAAACAAATATTTTGTACAGTATACAACCGAAAGTACCGATCTAAAGTTTTGATTCCTTTTAATACAAACACTATGGTAGCGCGGATAGGTTAAAGTATTCGTGCTTTCGGAGTCGATAAATAAAAAAAAACTATATCTGGTTAAATGAGGATCGTGAACATATTTAAAAACTTGCTCATACGAGATACAATGCCATGTAACTTAGTTTACCTTTCATTACGTTTCTCGTCGCATTTGAAATTCCCTATTCAAGTGAGTTTGTATTGTGTGCACGAGCGAGCCTGCGAGCGTGCGTGCGTGGCAGCATTGATGTTGTTCGTCCAGATGCAAGCGGTGCAATATGTTAATGGGTGATTTCATGGGAAAGTTTACAAAATAGTCTCAACATGGTCAACAAATGAAATGCATTTACCTAGGAAAACATGTTGTTTGTGCATTTAAATTACATATATTAGTCCTGTTTACCGTGGACCTAATACAGGGTGCCGTGTAATCTGTTTGTCAAAAGCGATTTTCTTGCATCAATGTTATCTATAGCGTTTCAGGAAACCAAACTAGTATTATATGGTATCAAATATATCTAACCAAAGTATCTGTTTTATCTCCCGAAATCACCACATCGAAAATAATTACTATGCAGTCGTAAATATACTAATGACGACTACAAACATAGCGCTGGATGTATACATAAATGTTCAATACCTTGCCGTTTGTAACTAATAAAAAATATAAACTCGCCACAACTGGGTCGCATAAGTAGCGTCCTCTTGCGGGTCACGTTTACATTACATTTGAAACTGGCGAAATGTTGCCTGCAGATGGGACGACGTGTCGTTAATGTCGAATGTTATTGCATTCAGTGAAGATGTGTACAAAGAACATATGTAGCCGAGATCCAAAAGAAATTGTTTTGATATTAATATTATCAACACGTTTCGATCGGTAGTACAAATGGCCACCATAGTGCAATATCATTCAAGCGATCTATGAACGAATCATTGTATTTAATGAGTAGTTGAGGTCGCGATCCAGAGTTAAGGAGGAACAACTTGAAACGGATAATCCGAGTAAATAGTCTCGCATACTCTAAAAGCGTTGACATTTCTTTTTTCGCACAAAACTTGCTGAAGAGGAGAGGGTCAACGCCGGTCGAACTACTACTGTTTTAAATCGCGTAACTGGTAACGGAGCGGCGCAGAAATACAGTGCGACATCTTGGAAATTCACAACTTTGCGTGAACATTTTTTATAGACATATTCTGGTGGTTATCTGTGTATGTCCTCAATGCACGCACTGTGTCGTACCATTATTATATCCATATATTTTCAATCTGGAAAGTAATAAACATTTTAAAGTTTTAATTCCTGAGGGGGAGGGCAGTATGATAATAAGTATGTTTTGCACGAATAGGTAAATGTCAATAATTGAGAAAGACCCTTGAAGTATCAAATGTGTGAACGATTACGAGATTATGCGCCGAATATATATATGTGTAATTATATTAATATTATATTATAATTATATATATATATTTATGCAATAACCAACACAAGTCCGATGTAGTAGAGATTGAAAAGGGCCAAATAAATGACGTTTTATTGCAAAGTGGACTGCTTATCACGCAGCCACTTTGGGAAGCACATTAACAGGAATGTGAGCTCCTCAAAGCAAACCAGACAGGAACTGAACACATGTACAGCCCCGTCCGGCAAGTTTCTCAGAGCCCACTTTCCTACAGGCATGACGATAACATATATACATCAAGAAGTCGTCATGAACATGTAATGCAAAGAATACAGACATTCCACCACCAATACACAAATTTAATTACAAACAGGTGTGGCCATTTCGCTAACCTATATAAACATAAGCCAAGAATACCGATGAAGAAACAGGAAGCCTGTCTGCGCAGAAAACCCCATGAACACCAACTACTAGGGGATAAACCCCTGTGTGCATCTAGTATAAAGCGAAAAGTGGGGAAAGCGGTTTCGACATCTTCCAACTTCCTATTTCATCAACGATGTACAATCGCATTTTACACTAAGTATTGAAAAATAAGGAAGGAAGGTGGGGAGGAGGGCGGATTTCGAGAGACAAATTTTCTAGACACAACTTCGCGATGCAGAGACTGGAACAGGAGTGAAAGATTCCAGCTGCTGGCTCTGGTTTGAACTGGTTTCCGTTAAGCCGTGATTGGCTGAATATCGTGGAGTAATACAAATTAGTTGGCCAAATAGTTCCGGTGTAGTCTCGGACACCCAGGGTAAGACTTGCCTTGGTTATCTCATAAAATCTGTTATGCAGCTGTAAGTTGCATAAATCCATATATATATATATATATATATATATATATATATATATATATATATATATATATATATATATATATATATAATGATGAACCAAAAACTTCTCGAGCGGTATCACGTGTACCTAGCGCTTATTATGCCATTCGTCTAGTAGCGCCTGAACGTGTAAATATATGTTATTTGGTGTCTGACCCCTTCGAAACACGCAACTGTGAAGTTCAATCGACATATGCTCGATGGTGCGCATATCAAGCGAATAAGGCATCCACGGCATGACCGTGACCGTTTCGTCCAGGACTGCCGTCTTCACACGGGCTGCATGGGGATTAACGTTGTCTTGCTGGAATGCCTGACTCCAGGATGAGCTTGATGGAATGTGCTAGGTGAGGCAATTAGGATTTTGTCGATGTATCGTTGTGCATTGTGGTACCCGTCAATCACAACCAGATGAGATGTGGCTTCCAGACATCCCTGCCCAAACCATTGCAATGTCATCTGTTTGGTCACCGGTTCGCCTAGCGTTCGCAGCAGTCGGCGTAGCGTTCACCACACCTGCGCCCAAACCATTGCAATGTCATCTGTTTGGTCACCGGTTCGCCTAGCGTACGCAGCAGTCGGCGTAGCGTTCACCACACCTGCGCCACAACCTCTCTCTTCCATCGACGCAGTCGAAACAGAACCTTTATGAAATAATCGACCAATAATGTAATAAATCGACAGGTAATGTAATAAACATGATGATGATAATCATGGTGATGATGATGTTAATAATTTTTATGTAGAATGTGATGATGATGGTGATTAGCGATTACGATGACAATTATGGGGTGATGATGATATTGATAATGATGATGATGATAATAAGAATGACGATAACGACGGTGATGATGAGGGTATTAAATGGTTAGGATGATGACGAGGAAGAAGATGAATACCATTAAGCGGTCTTAGCGATGATGATAATGATGATGATAACGAAAATGATGACAATAAGTGTGATCATTATTACGATGATGAGGACGAAGACAATGACACCTTCAGCCTCACCATCCTGCTCCTCTTCCTCATCGTTATCATCATCCGCATGTTCATCATTATAACGGCTAGCCATGCTGACACCAACTCGATGTTCACAAAAGTAAGATTAACATAGGAATATCAGAACGAGTGAGCCGCATGTTTTCTGGGAGGACATATGGAATGTCGTTCATATAACCTCCCAGGTAACGCACGGCAGTAACTACGTAAACATGTTGGCAAACAGTAGTACCGAGTCAGAAAGAGTGGCAAGGAAGAAGGGGGGGGGGGGCAATAAAAAGGGTCACCTCAACAAATGAAATAGGTAATCTACATTCCATTAAGGGATCATTAAAAATGCTTATAAAAGAAATACCTGATTATCATGTGATCATATCATGTTATAAAACGCAGGAGAACCATCGCTGTGAGCAGGTCATCGCTACACTCAATTGATAACGGCGCGTATGGTACAGGTGTTCCACTGATTTAATAATAGTCATTGGTTTAATGACGTCATCATTTGTATGTTTGATTTGTCTGCAATGCGAACTCTTCTTTCAATACATCTAACAACACATGTATTTATCGTCACAATGTTTGAAGATTATAAGTGGGTGCATTTCGTACGCAAAGGACGCGGCGGCAATGGTGGAATGCGAGTGAAACACTTATTCAGGCATTCACTCAAAATCATACACACCAAAGCCAATGAATAGCGTATTAGCCAAATCAATACATAATGCAGCCACATTTAACCTTGCGAGCAGAAAGTCGTGCGAACACGTTTGATGTCAAGGTGGTGAATCTCAAAAGAAGCTTAGACATATGGCCACGTAGAGCCCCGTGGACCATTTCTAAGTATGGTTAACAGAGGGACTGAATACGTTATGTCATTACTATGTAAGCGCGCACATGCGTGCTTGTGAGCGTGTGTGGGTGTGGGTGTGGGTGTGGGTGTGGGTGTGGGTGTGGGTGTGGGTGTGGGTGTGTGTGTGTGTGTGTGTGTGTGTGTGTGTGTGTGTGTGTGTGTGTGTGTGTGTGTGTGTGTGTGTGTGTGTGTGTGTGTGTGTGTGTGTGTGGGAGTGAGTGAGTGAGTGTGTGTGTGTGTGGGTGTGAATGTTCGTAGTTCGTATGTGTGTGGTGCTTGTGCGTATTAAAAATAATACACCTATTTACAAATAAATGTTAGTATTCGAAAAGGTGACACATTGTGTTTGTGGCACAAAATTAACTCACGATGTCATAATATACATTCGTTGTGAGCAGGTCATCGGTAGAGGTACAGGTGTTTGAAAAGCAAAAACGTAAACATAACTCATAACTCAAGCTGTTGTAAGCGGAGATGTCTGACGTCAAACAAGCAGACAATAATAATAATAATAAAACATCACACATTTGGTGATCTCTCGAATTGACAACCCCTCATTTGTAAGTTGCAGTGATAACACCATGTTTACAATATTGATCGCCTTTTTCTTACCCATTATATTTGAATACAAAAACATTTATCATATCAGAACATCCCCATGTATGTGTGGTATCTTCATTTCAGTGTTTTAATCACACATACATGAGTCCATGTGAACTTTCATAAAATACTTCATATCAGTGTCAAAGCCTCATAACAATGTGAGTATAAGTGCACGAATACAATAACATATGGTACACTCCGTACTAGTTCGACTGATATCACGGGCGAACGATTATTATTTAATAGCTTGCATTGGGCAGACGTTGGAGTATACTGACTGATGAAAAACAAAATAACTGACACTTGCAATGAAACCTGTTATTACATGGAACACTGTTTCTTGGTTACAGCGAAGTGATCTTTCTTTTGGTATTTCCTATTCCTTGGTTTTGTTTTTGTGACAAGAGCACATCATAAGTATTGCTCTTTATGTTTGAATCCAACAAGTGTAAGCGGGTAAATATTGAAAGGGCAGAAACAAACGCGCTTTACCTCGGCCCTTAGCAAGAAGAAACGCTAATGTTATCCCATGCATACTTTTCACAATATTATGTGATAATGAATATATAGACGGCACTTGTAGCTATACATGCAAGAAACAATTGTAGTTAAAGTTTATCGCAGCAAACAATTTAGCGTAGGTAAAACAGTCGTCCTTGCTCTACGGGTACAAATCGCAATGTCGCATAAGACTATCGCACAACACTTATATAAATCATGCTACTCCTCTTAAATGCTCTGCACTTCGGGCAACAATCTTTCAGGTTTTCATCTAAGACCACAGGAAATATCCGTAAGACATATATTTATTTCGAAATTCACGGTGGGTTAGATTCATTCCCCTATGGGCGCCCTATCTGACCACGGCTATGTTGTGTGTGTAGCTGTGACGGTGTTCCGGCATTAACTATGTAGGGGAAAGTTGCCGGGATTGGACCGTTTCCTCGATCGGACCAGTGTTTTATATTCCATACTGCTGTATACCGTTGCATCCTCTATCGATTATATCATTCATCCGTGGCATTTCGGATGACTCGGTAAGTTTCAACTAAATAACAATACTTTTTAAAATAGTTATCACCCAAAGTAGGATTTCTATATCCCTGACATAATATTCAGGCCGTGATCAATTATCAATACAGTACCATTCGTCCTACTTACAGGCGAAAATGTGTGTCCATCAAGAGTACAGTTGCCCGAAGAATATGAAAGTAATATTAGACAAGGGAGCAATTACAATAATGCAAATAAAAGAAATTACTACGTGGTGCAATCCAGGGACATTGTAACAGAACACATTTGGTCACAGGTAAATTTATGTTGTTTCGGACTACCAAAGACTTTATGAGGGTTTACATAACTTTGGTGCCAATGGTCATATGTAAACGGAAGAGGGTGAACAAAGAATTGACAAATGGTGGACCTCCGGGGGCAATGGTTGGATGTCCAATGAGGGGTTTGTTACTGTGACATTTCGTAGATTTTGCTAAACCAAAGAAGGAGACTATTGTGCTCGTACTCGATAGCCACGTGACCCACACAAAGAATTTGGCTGCACCTGGGATGGTTCGGGAAGCTGCTGTGGTAATGGTCTCAATTTCGCCACATACCACTCACCGACCCCAGCCATTGGATGGGGCCTTTTTTTGGACCGTTTGGAAATACTACGATGATGCATTGAGGATGTGGATGATAGAACATGTAGGCAGACAAGTGACAACATGGCAAGTCGCCGAAATTCTTAATGTGGCGTACAGAAAAGCGGCGTCCCTCCATGGGAAAGACCACAGTACAAAATTGCATTGGTGGCCATGTTAACGTTTTGTCTGATTATAAGGAAAATTTACCACTAAAAATTCTTAAATTTTTTCACAGCAACTGCCATCATCTGATTGATATGCTGACCGAGTTTGTCAAAATCACATACCTCCAGCTCTTTTAAAACGCCTCGACGTGCTATGATCGTCAATAAACAAATATATATATATATATATATATATATGTAAAAATATATTCATGCGCCCACGTGGGCTATAGCAGAAAAATTCCCATAAATAACACAGCTAAAACTGTAAAAGAAATCACTATTTCACATCCAATAGCTTCTAGAAAGAAACACGTGAATATGCCTGCTCAGCCGCACTTATGTCACACCATACGAATTGTTTAAATTCACATATCACAATTTAGTACGCCCTACATTCGTGTGAAACAATAAACATGAAGGTCAACTGTGGTCTTACCCCAAATAACGAAGCTTGTTTTTTGAGAAAGTGCCCAATCTTATACCAAGTTGCGGCAAGATGTACAATATATTATGCAGACATATTATGGAACATGACTGCTTCTCAATTTATTATTATTTATTTGACGGCCAAGTCTAAACAATGCCTTGCCCATAATATTAGCTGAACACCAGTCACATAATTTAATTACAGGTTGATTTTGACACTTGATAAATCAAAGACCACGTACACTAGATTTCTAGAGCATTGTGAACCAATGGAGCTTGCTTATTGTCTCTTTCAATACAGCAATGAGTTTATTTTCAAATTAGTATTCATATCATTGCTTGATTTTTGACCAAACATTGCCTAATTAAAAAAAAATTACAGTTTGTGTCACATTTAACAGGATTTCGGGTAAATTCCAGAGAGATAAATACAGTTATGAGCAAGGGGTATGTTGACAATTACAATTAGCCAAGTTGGTTGTTTGCGAGAAAATCAGACGGATAGCGAAAAAGAGAACAAGTTGACACGCCCACTCGCAGTGTATACGAGTATTTATAGACACACCCGGCATTGATTCATTATATATATATATATATATATATATATATATATATATATATATATATATATATATATATATATATATATATATATATATATATATATATATATATATATATATATATATGTATATATATATATATATATATATATATATATATATATATATATATATATATATATATATATATGTATATATATATATATATATATATATATATGTGTATATATATATATATATATATATATATATATATATATTCATTATCATCTACTTATATATATAACCTTTAACATTTATTCATATAACTCTTAATACTAGCATCATTGATAGGGTGCTTTATAATGTTACTAATAAAAATACCTGTACACATTCTACACTCTTTGGTCGTTTTTGAGACGACTGTTTTAAATTTTTAGATGACCTCCTTTATTTTTTGGAGGGGACCCCTTAACTTTTTAAGATGACCCCTCATATTTTTTAGAAAATCCCTTATATTTTTTTAATTGACCCTTTATATATATATATTTTAGACGACCCCTTATATATTTTTCAGGCGGTCCTCCGGTTATGAACTAAGGCTACGCTTGCAGTGTGATAAAACACCGGGCGAGTGTGCAGTCGACAACAAAGTGCTTAAGTAATGGATATGATACACACTGAGTGTTAAGTGCAAATGGCCAGTTTATCTTTCAACTTGCTCAGACTTGCATACATACAGTGGGCGAACCGGCGCTTTAACTGAAACGCTAATATTATATTTCATATTTCCACTTGATAATACATATTCAATTATTATCAATACTTTGCTGTGTAATAATTATTATTATCATTTACTTATATATAAATAAAAAAATTAGTATTATTAATATGTTATTATAGTTTCATTTATAATTTTAACTTGAATAATATATATATATATATATATATATATATATATGTAAATATGTATATATTTATATATATATATCCACATATATACATATATATATATATATATATATATATATATATATATATATATATATATATATATATATATACGTTTTTTCCTTAGTGCTAGCTATACATATTCAACTAGACGTCCACTGCTCTTAAACTTCTTACCCCTCTCAGATGACCATATTCCAGATGACCTCTCGATTAGTCGTCAGGAAATACCAATATGTCCATCCAAGTCGTCAGGCGATACCACCCCACCACCCCGCACACCCTTTGACCCTAGATGGTGTCCACCTTCGTTACTATGATAAAGAAATTAATGCATCACTTTTTCTTTGTGTTAGTTACCCCTAGTTGGACCCTCCGACGAAACCAACATGTTCACTTCCTAGCAACAAAATGGATGACCTTTGACCTTTATTAGAGGACTCCTTTTGACCATCGTTGGCCAGTCCATTCGTCGGTAGGCAGCGCTGATGTTGCATATTGTGTTAATGATGTTTGATCGTCGCTGTCAAAGCTGGATTACAATGGAATAATAACAACCATTGGTTGTATAAAATCTCCATTTATATGTTTAAATTGTCTTTACTGCGCATTCAACCTAATACACAGTCATATCCTCATCTCATCAGACGAAAGAAAGGTACACTGAAGTAACGATATTTGAATTATAAACGTGTGTATATCGTCGAAACAGGACGCCACGGCACATAAAGGACGCTAATGTAATATGAACTCTCCACGCTTGTTTTCAAGGTGATGAATCTATAACAAAAAACTTAGACATATGGCCACATTTTGCCATCGCAATCGCAATAACCACTGCTATACATTTTGATTCAGAAAACTTAAACTATACACTACGTCTCCCACTTTGAACTACTCACTATTTTCTTGGGCATGATTTGTTATTATTTATTATTATTAAAAAAAATAGGCCAGAACGCCACTGTCAGAAACATATTATAATGGTTTAATAAATACAAATACTTTTATAACATCATTACTTGTGTATGTCATTTATTTTTATTGCACGCAATTCTTTCAAATACCTACACTACGCAGCACATAACGAATATTACACATAATGACACAAAGTTGGCATAACAATGTTGGTATTCGTAACAGCGATCCACCGTGCGACATTCAGTTGAAGGTTAATGATGGCACACGTGTACCTACTAGAGCGTAGCAAGGCAGAGTAATTTGATATCGGTTTAATCATGTGCTTCCAAATGTCGTCTGTCTATTCAGACAGCCGTTAGAGGATATGTCTTAAAAAAAAATGTGATATCTCAATGACAGCCAACAAGCAACCAACGCCTAAAACATCACACATGTGTATGTTGATTAATAGAACATACCACAAAATTAATTAATTAGTATAATGTAAATACATGCAGGTAATGGTTGAGCGTCGCAGTCAAAATAATAATTCTTACCTTAATAACTTTATTATTTGCCAATGTCTGTACTGCGCACTTTTCATTCTACATTCAAAGCCGGCACATAATGAGTCGTTTATTCAACTATTTTGTTATATAGAAGGGCGGGATTCACATACTTGAAACATTGTTTGATTCTTGATAACCCAATAGCTTCATTGTCCATTTCCCATATGGGTATTTTGCCTTGGATGGCAATTGTGCATAATCTTTTTTAATATTTTGTTAATATGTTTACGTTGACTACAAATCAAGCATATCGGTCAGTTAGGTTTCCAATCAACTTTGATGTCCCATCGAGCATTTTTTATTTCATCAATTGTGTTACTTAGTTATATCGTCTGTAACAGGCACGAGGTCAAAATGAAAGTTAGATGTTGCTACCGAAATACACATATTTCATAATAAGAAAATGTCGTTCGCATAAAATAGCAGTCGAACTAGTACGAAGTGTACGTTATGTTATTATATTCGTGCACCTATAATCACATTGCTATGATGCGTCGACATTGATATGGAGTATATCATGAAAGTTCGCATGGGCTCATGTATGTGTAACTAAAACCCTGAAATGAAGAAATATGTGTGTTTTCATTTACAATGACTAAGCCAAAGGAGCTTAATCCATGTACACATGCTCTTATCAATGCACTTAAAAACGAGGGTGGATAGGCGACCAAATCATAGGTAGGGTTTGTGTCGTGAAAAACCTTGTGAGGGCGTATGGACAACCCCTCAGAAAATACATATACGCCCGCGATCCTACGTGGCTGAACATAGGAAACCTGATACGCATGACACGATTGCTCTTTACCCTTCTCCATTAATGCATTGTACAGTTCTTCATATCGGGGCAACATCTTAGCCTATCATTCTTTTGCTTCTACATGACCAATCTTTTTTTGGCTGGACGACATGACTTCAATCCACCTTTATACAGCAGCTGTTGCACATATTGCTGTGATGTCACGTCAAGTGGACACTTTTAAGTCACGCTGGTTGCTATGGTACGTTTGGGTAATAATTCGGATATCACGAATCGAACGACGGCGGGCGTCCAAATATTTTCTTTGGGGTTGTCGACACTTCTACCCCAGTCCTGTTCACGACGCAACCAACTGTTTATTTGCTAACATATCAAAGTTTAGCGACCTTGTACAGGAAAGTGAAGTTATCACGGCATGTTTACGGGGTGTCAGCTGCTTTGGCTTGCTGACTTTATATGAAAACACAAGAATCGGTAATCTGAACAAAATCACTATAGCAAATATGATCAAATAGAAAAGGACGAGACATTTTCTTTTTTGCGAACGGCTGTTTTTTTTAACTGGTATCAATTATTACATGACTTGATAATATCTTACATAGTCAAGTATTGTTTTCCCCATTTATGTGTGGGATATTCATTTCAGTGTTTTAATTAAACGTGTATGAGTTTGTGCTGAATTGTTTTAGCATACGCCATGTCAATGTCGTCGCATTATACAAATGTGATTACAGATGAACGGACACAATAACATAACGTAAACAAGTCAATATATCAAGTGCGAACGACTATTTCTCTAATTAAATTCGAGATACTTGCCTCATTGTTCTGTCATGCGTGACCTGGGCGTGTATAAGATACCAAGCTGCCGCAGTTAGAATTAGTTACAGCCGCATAAGCTGAACGAGCTGGCAAGTCAACAGAGGCTAACATGAAGAGGTTAGTATGATTTCTTCATGTTGTTCTGTTCCTTTCATGTGAGGTAGTCAAACAAACACGGTTCGATTTGTGGCCGAGATAATGTCAATGTTGATGTCTAGTTATGTCTCTGACATTGCATCGAGTAGCTTGGATATTTGAGCTTGGGGTAATGTAGCAGTACAGTACAATACATGCATTCATACATGTCATTACAGGGAACACTGTTTCTTGGTTGCAGTGGAGTGATCTTTCTTTGGTGCGTCCTGCTCTTTGCCCTGGTTGACATGGCAAGCGCACGTAAGTATTCCACGTGTTGTTTGAATTCATCACGCACAAACATGTCATCAACGAAAGATCAACAGCATTGAAGCGTTAACAAGATAACCGATATATCTAACCAGTTTAATATCCGTTGCAACCACAACTGCCAAATAATATGATGCGATTAAGTAATTCCGGCATTATCAGCCATTTATGGCATAATACTGATCAAGCCATTACTCTACATATTATTCGATATCGATCCGTATTTTGAAATTATGTTAAGTTGTATAGGAAAATATCGTCTAGATATTCAACATATGCCTATATAATTATTTTTCAAACTTTGACGACTTGTTGTGTTATATTGTAGAGCGGTTTAAAAAAAAATTATGATCCTGAAATATGCACATGTCGGATGAAACAATTAACTTTCCCTTTTAACCCATGCCTGTGCCAGATGATATTATAACTAGGTCACACACTGGGTGAATGTTTTATTTCTCTGCTCAAGAAAAGTGATGCACCACCTGACTGGTTGGCACCACTGCGCATTTTACTTATTAATACATTACAAACTAGACGTACATATATAATTGTCTGATTCAAAGTAAACATCTTTCAAACATAATTTTATCATGTTTTGTTTTCACTTTGTAAAATAGCTGTGTTGTGTGAAATGAAAGGAAATTGCGGTGTACATTGTTCTGATACACACCATAGAAATTAATATATTTTATTTTAGTCATTTCATTATGTAATGTTGATTCAATTTTTCATTCTTGCTGGATCATATCAGCTTACGTCTACATTAGTTAGTGTGAAGCAGATGTTGTGTATGAATGACCTTTTTCAAACGCACATACAATTTATGGTATTTTTGTTTCATTATGTTCAGGGTACTGCTTAAATATATATATATATATATATATATATATATATATATATATATATATATATATATATATATATATATATATATATATATATATATATATATATATACATATATATATATATATATATACATGTATATGTGTACATATATATATATATAAATATATATATACACATATACATGTATATATATATATATATATATATATATATATATATATATATATATATATATATATATATATATATATATATATATATATATATATATATTATACTGAACTCATGTTGAAAAATACCCTGGAATGTTTTATCGTTATTATCATCCTAATCAAAGGATATCTACCGCGATTCTGCAACCTGCCGACACGACCTAGTATGGTCTGGGTGAACTGCGATCTGAAATGCAAGAGCGGATTTGTGAAAGACCCCAACGGATGCCTAATCTGCCAATATGTGGACCCCAGTGAGGTACGGTAATGACAAAGGCGTCGGGCAGTAAATAATATCAACTAGACAGTAACTGGTATGTGCACGGCTCAGATCATGGTTACACAATATTTTGCACCGACCACACAAATTAAATGCAGTAGGTTTCACTTTGAAGTAGCATAAATATGTTTTAAATATGTGAAACAATGTACAAAACATGGCATAATGTTTTGATTTAAGCACTAAACAAAGCAAAGTGAATGACTATGCATTACTTAATGCTAATATATTCATACCGTAAATATATATATATATATATATATATATATATATATATATATATATACATATATATATATATATATATATATATATATATATATATATATATATATATATGTGATCACGAAAAGCAAAATGTAACCCAGTAAGTTATGCCAAATGTTGAATGTATCCACGATCTGAGCGGTGCGTAACTACCATTTCCCATATGCATACACATCGATGTGTAAACTCTTGTCAATATATATATATATATATATATATATATATATATATATATATATATATATATATATATTTATATACAAGCCCAAACAGCTTGCATTTGGATTATTCCTGTATGTCACTAAGGAATGGGCATTAAACAGTGCAAAAATGCAGAGGTTTAATTGTAGTATGTAATGGTTCGTTGGCCTCTTATTCACCCGCTAGATTCATCAATGTGTATATTGTGATGGAATATTTATGACAATTGCGAGTACCAAGCGCGAACTGTACAATAATTGCATGAAAATGTACGACTGAAATATGTCAGTTCATTTAGCACCACTTGAGGTGAAGCGTTACAATTGTGGCCGATTACAAGAACCGGTGTCACACTTCGTCCAACCAAATATTTGATACAGTTTTCAACCGAACGTACCGATCTTAAACGTTGATTCCTTTTTATACAAACAATATGGTCGCTCGGATAGGTTAAAGTATTCGTGCAAGTTATTGTATTCAGTGAAGATGTGCAAACAAATCGTAAACTCTGGAATGTCACCGGTTGAAGGTGCGTGTTCGAAATGGTTGCAGAAAGGTGATCCCATTAATCCGAAGGCGTTGGCTACGGATTCATGGATGGGCTGACGTGAGATCTGAGTCCCGGTTTTACAACGTAGCAGTCACTGGTCAAGCACATCGGAACAATGCAACTAGATAAACCGTGTATTTCAATGAACCAAAGACAATTGATAAATCAACCGACTCCTACCGTGGCAGAGTTCATTCTTTCCCAACCAATTGAATATCAACAATTTTTGATCAGGGGCACAAAAGGCCACGATAGTGCAACATCATTCAAGCGAACTATGAACGAATCAATGTATTTGTTTTGTCGTTGACGTCGCGATCCAGATTTAAGGAGAGCAACACAAAACGGATAATCCGAATAAATATTCTCGCATGTTTTTAAAGCGTTGACATTTGGGTTTTCGCACAAAACGTACTGAAGGGGGGAGGGTCAAAGCCGGCGGAACTACAACTGTTTTAAATCGCGTGACCGGTAACCGAGCGGCGGAGAAATACAGTCCGACATCTTGGAAATTCCCAACTTTGCGGGAAATATTTGTATAGACATATGCTGGTGGTTATTTTTTATTTTATTTTATTCTGGTGGTTTTCTGTGTAGTACCTAAATGCACGCACTATGTCTTAGTTATTACACACACACACACACACACACAACACACACACACACACACACACACACACACACACACACACACACACACACTCACACACACACACACACACACACACACACACACACACACACACACACACACACACACACACATACATATATATATATATATATATATATATATATATATATGGCCTAGTGTTTAGGCACAAAATTAAAATCAGAATCAGAGGATCGACTTTGGCAGATATGTGTAAATTGGTCATAATCATATATGATAACTGGTCAGCAAAGGGACTTATCTGTTTTACGTTTGAAGGAGCACATTTTACAGCCAGGTCATGTGGACACGCCCTCAATATTGGTTGTGTTGCTGGCAATACTGCACACTGCATACTGTATACCTGGATTGTTTTGATGGATGTAATAATGCATCTGCGCCACCCGCTAGGTGGGGTAACTGCTTCTGGTAACGTACAATCTCCAGCGGAATATCGTTATTTTATTATTATTTTATTATTATTTATTATTATACATTTATAATGCGCCGTGTATCCGGGTTAAAAACCTGCTCAAAGGCGCTAACAAGGTAATGCTAAATAATTTTAAATAAATTGAAGAGCTAAAATAAAATGTGATTAAAAGACAGGTAAACATAAGTTACATAAAAAGTTCACTAAATGATTTAAATGAATTAATTATGTCAAGAAGTTAAATAAATTCAACATACAGCTGGGTATCGTCAGCATACATGTGGTAACGGAGTTGGTGGTGTTCGAAGACATGGTTGAGCCCCAGACAATAGATTGTAAAAAACAAGGGTCCCAGCACGCTACCCTGCGGTACACCAGAGCATAAACCTACACTTCTTGAGGTGACGTTATCAACGTTAACAGCTTGCGTTCGCTGCGAAAGGTACGACTGTATCCAGCGGTGTGCGTTGTCACGTATGCCAATTTCGTGCAGTTTGTCTAGAAGCAGACGATGATCAACAGTATCGAAGGCAGCACTGAGATCGAGCAACACCAATATCACGGTATTCCGATTGTCGAGCGAATGTAGAATGTCGTCCTGTATACGAACGAGGGCTGTTTCACAGCTGTGAGCAGGACGATACGCACTCTGAAAAACATCGAAGAGATCATTCGAGTCCATGTACTGCCGGATTTGCGATGCTACATACTTCTCGAGGAGTTTTGATATGAAACTCAGGTTGGATATCGGTCGGTAGTTGGATAGTATTTCAGGGTCAAGATCACTCTTCTTTAACAATGGTGTCACGACGGCGTGTTTCATAACAGCTGGCATTGTTGAGGACTCGATCGACAGGTTCACAATGCGTGTTAACACCGGTGCGAGCGTAGCAATGTTCGATTTAAGCAGGGTTGCAGAAATGATGTCGATGTCAGTTGAAAGTTTGCTAGTACCCTTCATTACCAGATTACAGATGTCACTGCATGTAGCTAGTTCGAAGTCACAAAGAGGATCCACAACACAACAGTCATTATCATCTGCGACCACCGACAGCTGGCGCTGCGTACTTATAGTCGCCAGATGTACACGGATATCAGTGATCTTGTCAGTGAAGTGCGTGACGAAACAATCAGCCAATGCGCCTGGACCATCATCACTTTTCGGAAACAAAGTTTTACTGGAGCGACCCATCAGGTCGTTTGTGATGCGGTACATCTCTTTGTTATTACGGGCTGATGATTTAATCTCGGCACAGTAATACGCAGATTTGGCCAAAGCGATGCTTTGCTTGAAAGCGTCACGCAAATCCGTGTAAATTTCACGATGAACAGTGAGTCGTGTGTGGCGCCATTTGCGTTCGGCTCGTCTAACCTGCTGCCTCATCCTCTGCAAGTCATCGTTTCTCCACGGTTGCCTGGGACGCACATTTATCGTTCGTCGGATAACGGGTGCATGCTTGTCGATTATGGTCAAAAGTTGAGACATGTACTGTTCACATAAACTGTCAATGTCATCGGCGGGAGAGGTGACCAGCGGCGAATCGATCAGGTCGCGCGTGAACTGCTTCATGTCGATTGAGGCATATTTACGGTAGAATATCTCTTTTCGCACAGGTCGAGGTTTAGCTGTAACGAGCTTGCACATAATGACGTGGTGGTCTGTCAGCAGTGACTCTACGGACACGTCTGTTAGCACAGAGCCTGTCACCGGTGAGATCACCAGATCAAGAATGTTACCTCGGCAGTGCGTTGACGATGTCACGTGTTGTTGTAGATTAATGTCGTTGATAATAGCAGCCAAGTCACGTGCGTCCTTGTCGTCACCATTTCCGTAGTGAACGTTGAAATCACCAAGTATGATAAGTCCATTTTTTTTTTATGGAGACACGCTCGAGTAATTCGCCGAATTCCTCTAGGAATACGCGAAACGGCTTAGACTTGCGCCCAGATGATGGTGGCCGGTACACCACAAAAATGCGTAATGCTGCTGCAACGCTCGATCCGCGTAGCAGGACTTCGAGACATTCGAAAGATTCGGCGGGCCACGGTTTGGATAGTGCAAGGTGAAATGAAGCTTTGAACAGAACCCCAACTCCTCCACGCGTCGATCGTTTCGCGGGAGATGTTGGAACTTGTAACCGTGAGGGACAATAGCAGATATCAAAGATGCATCGTTATCAGTTAACCAGGTTTCCGTCAGACACAGAATGTCAATGTCGTTTTCGCATGCGTAATCTGTGATAAAATCAGCTTTATTACGCAACGATCTGACATTCAACAGCCCGAGCGTCGCTGCAGTACAGCTGTCAAGCGCACTGACCGGGGTGATCTGCTGAACGAGATTCGAGCTGTCAACACCCGTTTGTTTAGTTGGAATTGCTTGGCGAGTGGGTGGCCGATGTCCGATCACTGGTTGAATGGTTCGTTGTTTCCGAACACCACCTCGGCAGCCGCGTCTCGTTGGTAACTTTGCTGCAATGCCGAGTTCAATCGCTGTCGTCCATGCATCGGCATTCAGGCGTGACGCTTTGAAAAGTTCAAGTAGCTGACAGGCAGTGTACCTGTACGTCGGCATGATTACGCAACATGGGTCAACTGCGGCCTGAATGACCAGCAGGAATGTTCATGTATGGTCAGGTGACTGAACCCACAGTACAACGAAAGTTTTTAAAAGTCAGTAAAACACACACATACGGCGGAATTTTGCAGGATGCGACTTCCTTGTATATCCCAGATATGTTCACGAACGTACACAGTAAAACTCGGTGTGGTAGAATAAATATAACATATAAAAATGAGGCAAAATGTCGACAACTGTTTGCATGCAGCCAGCTCGGCGCAAATCACAGCCCACAGCACATTATTATGTTCCTTGCTTTGCAATACAAATATGACTGTTACAGTGCCTGTGATGAAAGGCTTGATTTGATTCAAAATCCTGTTCATCAAAATTTAGTTATGTTTCCAAACAATATAGCATAACCCCCATTTTCAAGCAATTTATCTCGTTTAATATACGGCGTAAAGTGGAGGCGGAAACCAGAAAAAAGGCAACGAAAAAATCCACATAGAAGAGGTGATGTACACTCCAGCGATTCGCTGTTGAATTAGCCGTTTATTCAGTAGCGTACATATGTGTAGTCTAAACTATAATTACATTACATTGATTATATAGACTGCATTGTTATTGATCGTGCAGTGAAGGCTACTTCCTCCCACAACTTTTATTCCAGCAAGAACACACGTGGTAGTCTTTCGTCTTCTCCTTCGTCCACACGTATCAGGTACATGAAGACAGAAAGGTGCACGTGACGCTGCAGAGATAAAAAATACCACACACACACACACAAACACACACACACACGTACGCACGCACGCACGCACACACACAAACACACACACACACACACGAACACACACACACACACACACACACGCACGAACACACACACACACACACACACACACACACACACACACACACACACACACACACACACACACACACACACACACACACACACACACACACATACACACACACACACACACACACACACACACACACACACACTCAAATAATATAATTTTATTCACAGGCCATAAGCATGCAGCTTCTTTCAACAAATCAGTATAAATATTAAACATAAAAGTAGAATACAAATATCATATATGGGGCCTCGAAACTCTAACTAAGCACACATTGGTTCTCAGTACTCATACTGCAACAGTAACCCATTTTGATAAATGCAAACTACTTGATGAAACGTCATAAAAACTAACTAGACCTTTATTAACGTCGACATTGGCATTATTAATTATGTCGGTGACATACCGAACCATGTTTTATTTAAGTAGCACACTTGCGCAGTACAATAACACATCTCACTAACCTCTTTATATTTGTCTCTGTTGAATTGTTAGCCCACTCAGTTTGTGTGACTCTAGCTAATCCCAACTGCAGCAGCGTGGCATCAAGTACACTCGCCATGACTGAATAATGCTGCACGCAGATTGCGTTTGATTGGAGATCATGTTATTCGCTAATATACAACTATAGCGCGAATACTATGCATTCGCATATCCTTCTATGTATGTAGTCAAAGCGGTGACAACGTGGTGTGAAAGAAGTTGCCAAAGTTTCGAAACCGCAGCAACAAGATTCGAACCCGAGTTCTCCGACATTCTAACCGCTATGTTACTGCGCTACCGCCCATCGTAAGGAGTAGGTGAAGGGCATTAATGCACCAGACATGACCTAACGTCGTCCGTGGTTTCATTCTAACCGCTATGTTACTGCGCTACCGCCCATCGTAAGGAGTAGGTGAAGGGCATCAATGCACCAGACATGACCTAACGTCGTCCGTGGTTTCATTCTAACCGCTATGTTACTGCGCTACCGCCCATCGTAAGGAGTATCTGAAGGGCATCAATGCACCAGACATGACCTAACGTCGTCCGTGGTTTCATTCTAACCGCTATGTTACTGCGCTACCGCCCATTGTAAGGAGTAGGTGAAGGGCATCAATGCACCAGACATGACCTAACTCGTCCGTGGTTTCATTCTAACCACTATGTTACTGCGCTACCGCCCATTGTAAGGAGTAGGTGAAGGGCATCAATGCACCAGACATGACCTAACGTCGTCCGTGGTTTCATTCTAACCGCTATGTTACTGCGCTACCGCCCATCGTAAGGAGTAGGTGAAGGGAATTAATGCACCTGACATCACCTAACGTCGTCCGTGGTTTCATTCTAACCGCTATGTTACTGCGCTACCGCCCATCGTAAGGAGTAGGTGAAGGGAATTAATGCACCTGACATGACCTAACATCGTCCGTGGTTTCAATGTCGTTGTCCCGATTTCATTGATGCATAGTCTATATGTTTGACGAATGTAGCAATGTATCTTTGTCACACGCTTAGAAAGTCCAGCAGATCCTGGTAAATTTATGATCCAACTATTTGCGCATTTCATTGTATACTACATTTATTTGCACCACCACAACGCTGCAAATCACATATTTTACAGAAATGTTACTGCGCGTCTCAATTAACTTTTTTCCAACCGTTTTGTTTTAGATAAAACAAATAACACGATTCTAGTATCCACTACAACATGATGGTTGGTTTGTAAACAAAATGTTTTTCGTTTTGATGAAATCACCGGACATTATTAAATTACTGTTGACCAGATCCGATGAAATTTCGGCGAAAAAAGGCATTCGTTGTCGGGCTCTCTATTATAATATAAGACTTTTCAAGTTACCTGGTCTAACCGTCACATTAAAGTATTTCAATGACTTTAACAAAGGACCGAACTATTTTCTTTAACTATTCATGCACTACATATGTGATATTCAAAGAACCTGATTTTAGGAGGGAGTGTTTTAAGAGATGATGACAGTGGCGGCGAACAGAAGAAGACGTAAAATGTAGAACAGCAGGAAAACAGGTATGTGAAGTTAAGTACACTTTACGCGAGTCGTTGTCAACTGAAGCATTTATTCATTCAAGAACGACCAAGTGCACACAAGTGCAGCCACATGACAATCATCATAATATCTGCATTATACATGTCTGTGTCATAAACAATTACAAGCACTGATCCCTCCTTGTCACAACGTCGTACTCTGAGAAGAGTGGGACACACGCGTCATTCATATTCTGTTTCTCCCACAAGGCATTTCTCAATGGATATTGTGTTCTCTAACAAATCGGTAAATTCGAAGCATTGAGTCACTGAACAGATTAGAATATGTTGAGGCAACATCAGCAGCAGCATCAACATCAACAGCAGCTACAGCAGCATCATCAGCAGCAGCAACAGGGAATAAATTGCAGGTGAGCCTCGCAAGTCCACAATTGTTCTCAATGGACATAATGTAATTATATATATATATATATATATATATATATATATATATATATATATATATATATATATATATATATATATATATATATATATATATATATATATACATATATACATATATACATATATATACATCTCTCTCTCTCTCTCTCTCTCTCTCTCTCTTTATCTATCTATCTATCAATACAAGGAAACGTTTATTGTTTCCCATTTGAAAGCCGTTTTGTGCGTCCTCAACTTTTATACAATATTTCGGAAATTATTGTGCTCTAATCTGATCAATGCATATGTTACACCAAATTGCTTCCTCACAATCTGCTGAATTTTTCAGTGCTATTTCATATGTTTGGATTGATTCTTTAATATGTTTAAAAGCACTGCTCCTTCCCTTCTTTGTCGCCTATCCTTCCTAAACGTTATACAACCTGGCAATACGAACTCATCATCTATAATGTCTTCATCTGCCCATAATTTTGTGATACCTATTACGTGAGGGTCAATATCTGCTACCATATTGTCTAACTCAAATAGGATGCCGACCGGTTGTGAAGTATAAAAGTTAGTCGCGCGATGGTGTGCTCCTCAGTCCTGCCGCGATGGATGAGTAGTCGGAGGAACAGATGGACACTCCTACGCTCTGGACACTGGAAGTCAAATCTGCAGTCAGAGTCTTTGCGACAACGAGTGTTTCGTATTTTTGAGTCAGGTCTTCGTCTTATTCATCGTGGTCAGCTATTACAATCTGACGAGCGGAAGAGTTTATTCGAAACAATGGACTTCCCTGTTGAGTAGTTATATCGATTATATGTTACCGAAGTCGTCGATGAACCACGATGGCACGATAACTTTTATCTGACATTTCCAGGCAATGCATCTATGAGCGTACACCGGGACAACACGTTCACCCAGTACGTCACGGCGCTACCGCAAAGTATCATTATGTCCGGTCAATACCCGCACAATTGGTATTATGACGATACTGCCTGGTTCGGCCTCGCGAGACCCGCCGCTGTCGGCGTTAGCACAAACACCAGAATCAAAGCCTCTTATTATGAAGGCGCTGGTTTATTTTGAAGGGAGGCAACCTGCCTGTGATGGCAGCATAGTACAGGGAGGTAACGACTTGCTCAACTTGTTTGGGAGCTTGCTCAGGAGCGTCCTTCCGCTCATCAAGAGGGCTGCCTTTGCTTTAGGAAAACGGGCTTTGGCGAATGGCATGCGCGATCACAGCCGCAGGCGGTAAACGACGCGTAGAAGAGGCGGGAACGGAATTTATCAACCGTATATTGATCGGCGGCAGCAACACCAGAGTTTGCGCTCCACCTGGCGAGCGTCGTCAACCAACGCAGTTCCAACAGCGGCAGCGGCAGCATACTAAACCAGACGCGGACCGACCGTCAGTGCACCAAAAAAGCGTCGTAAAGAAAATATGATACGCGACTACTTGATCACCGACGAGTATAATTGCGTTGACGCATCGACTGCCACTGCCAGTGTCATGATTGAATTGGATATGTTCAGTCTACCGACGACTCAAACGAGCATCGAAGACGGCTTCGCTCGGGGTGAGAGGGGTGGGACGGCCCATCGGATCCATCTGCATTGATATGTTCGTTCAGGCTCGCGACCTGAGGGCAGATGGGACGAACTTCGATACGGATAGGCCAGAGGGTCCGATGAAAATGGGTTGCATTCGCTGTTCAGTCAAGTCAACGTCTCGCAGAAAGGGTTACTGCGTGGAGGCCAGTGAGCGCCTCTGCCTATAGAAAACACTCGTCTCTGGACGCTATGTGAACCTCTGTCTATGTATAGCACTCGTCGTTAGACAACAGTGGGAACTTCCGTCTATAGAAACAATTTGTCACTAGGCAGAATCCCACCAGGGAGCACCTCTGCATATGTAACTCGTCCCTAGACACATTCCGCCAGGGAGAACCTCAATCAATAGCAAGCACCCGTCACTATTACGATTCGCGGAAGTAAAGGCATCACGATATCTGATCGTTTCACTAATATCCACTACGCGCCTCTGTTGTGCAAAGATTTCGGGACGATCTTGGTCGATATAAGTGACGACATCGGTAAAGTGACGTTGACGCTTCATTTTCGAAGGCGTACAAAATGAGTTTATGTAGTTTTGATGACAACCCCGACATACTTCATAATTTTTTTATAATGTTTCTATACAGCGTACCCCTATTTTAAATACCCTATAAAACAAATATTTATTTATATTTCGTCCGTGTAGGATGTAAGCGAATTAAACCAAATACATAACTCTCTCTCTCTCTTTCTCTCTTTATCTATTTCTCTCTCTCTCTCTCTCTCACTCACTCTTTCTCTCTCTCTCTCTCGCTCTCTCTCTCTCTCTCTCTCTCTCTCTCTCTCTGTCCCTCTCTCTCTCTCTCTCTCTCTCACTCACTCTTTCTCTCTCTCTCTCTCTCTCTCTCTCTCTCTCTCTCGCTCTCTCTCTCTCTCTCTCTCTCTCTCTCTCTATGATTGGGTAGCATGTTTTTCAATGCATATATTTATAATGCAATGCAACATTGATTAATAGTGCGGCCTCGCTTGAAATATATTGTTTTACATAACATAAAAAGTGGTCAACAATAATAAGGCTAGTTGAGCCTCATCTGATTGGACGTTAACAACATTTAATATTTGGCATGTCTTTTCAATAATCATAAGTTTTTCCTTGATTGATTTAAACGTAAAATGCAATGCTTACTAAATGTGCTGACACAGCAACCATGCCAAAGAGCAGGATACAACAAGCAAAAACGACTCCACTGCAACATACAACACATATCACCTATGATAACGTGGATCGTTACAAATATAATATATATAATATACTATAAACAATACTGATGCTTCGGACAATCTGATCTAATTGATGCAACGTTTAACACACAACTCGACATTACTACAGTTATGTAGAACATTGATTTTATTATTCAAACGTTTCTATGTTTAACATAACGCCACCAACACAACAGTCGTTGTCTTCGGCGTAGTCATCGTCGCCACCACCACAATAGTCGTAGTCTTCGGCGTCATCATCGTCGCCACCACCACAACAGTCGTTGTCTTCGGCGTCGTCATCGTCGCCACCACCATAACAGTCGTTGTCTTCGGCGTCGTCATCGTCGCCACCACCACAACAGTCGTTGTCTTCGGCGTCGTCATCATCGCCACCACTGCAACAGTCGTTGTCTTCGGCGTCGTCATCGTCGCCACCACCACAACAGTCGTTGTCTTCGGCGTCGTCGTCGTCGCCACCACCACCACAACAGTCGTTGTCTTCGGCGTCGTCATCGTCGCCACCACCACAACAGTCGTTGTCTTCGGCGTCGTCATCGTCGCCATCACCACAACAGTCGTTGTCTTCGGCGTCATCATCGTCGCCACCACCACAACAGTCGTTGTCTTCGGCGTCATCATCGTCGCCACCACCGCAACAGTCGTTGTCTTCGGCGTCGTCATCGTCGCCACCATTCACAACAGTCGTTGTCTTCGGCGTCGTCATCGTCGCCACCACCACAACAGTCGTTGTCTTCGGCGTCGTCATCGTCGCCACCACCACAACAGTCGTTGTCTTCGGCGTCGTCATCGTCGCCCCCACCACAACAGTCGTTGTCTTCGGCGTCGTCATCGTCGCCACCACCACAACAGTCGTTGTCTTCGGCGTCATCATCGTCGCCACCACCACCATCACCATCCAATATCCGATACCGCCTTCTTGTTTGGTTGTATTATTAGATAGTTTTTTTTTGTTAACTTGTATTATTCACATTGGAACAATATTCGTTGAGCACATCAAGTGGAGCACAACCACACCATCTTAAGTGTAAGACTTGCGGAAATGAACCTCAGTTCATTCCATCCCTTATTATGGAATGCTTTCTAACCGACAAATTAGTCCCTTCAAAATCTATTTCAATTTCGACTTCATTTTGCGTTATAGAAATATTTGGATGTGTACCTTTTGATATTGAGCGTTGATGATTTTCAAGCCTTTGTTTCTCATTTGCCTCATCAACATATTCTAACTTGAGCAATGTTACTGGGCATACATTACAGAAAAATGCAGCCAGTAGCTCGTGTTAGATTAGCGAACCATTATTTAATATACTAAGTAGTGTACTTTGTGTAATTTATTCCCGTACATCCGTAACAAATTGTTACGTTATACTGTATTAATAATGCAAACGACACTGATCAGATATAACCGACGGGGTTGATAATGAAGTGTTTCATACAAAGATAGAGGAATTCTGGTAGTTTTAATTATCACTCAAATGAAGATGATTCCCTTCAGTGAAAAAATAAAGATACATAGGCAAAGTAGTATTGCACCGAAATGTACAAATACGTAAGCAATAATTCATGTGGTTGTTTAATCAATATGTCTAATTACACATTTGGTGTTCACCCGGGCTTGTAACTTGTACGTGATATTTGTAGCATTTCGGCTTTTTTAAGAATATTATTTCCTGTTCCTTTATTTATTATAAAAACAATTCAGGTGTGAAGGAATGCATCGGCCTTTATTAGAGCAGTCCAGCATTATGTAATTTGTTTGATCAAACATGCCCATGTACGTACCAGTGGCGTGGCTTTATTTATCTTAGAAAATGATGCATATTTAGCAGGCAATGACCGGAGTATTACACGATTTACGGGTGTTTTTCTTAGCGAAACAAACGACGACACCAGAAGACCGTAATTGGTGAACTAGAGTCAGGCGTTATATCAGAATCAAGGAGTATAAAACAGAAACTGGATACACGTGTGTTTATTTCAGCGAGCAGTTAGATTGGACACAGAAGGTTCGTGTCGCTCAGCGTGGGCGCCCGGATATCAAGTGAAGGGTACGTTTGAGGCAACCACGTGGACAGTAATAGTTTGCATATGTCGGTGGAATGGTATACTCTCCATTATAATTAGAAGGAGAATGGGAAACGCAAGAGGGTGTTATACATTAGTGTTGCGCGATACTATTATGCGAAATTGCTATACGTGCCCTGTAGAACAAGGGCGACTGTTTATGTCACGTCCACTCACTGTCATTGTTCACGAGCGTGTGGACGTGGCTTCAAGATGGCGGAGGTTGTTTCCTGCGACAAACTTGAACTACAACTGTTTCTAGTATGTATGACAAGTGCAGCCTACATATTCATGTTCATATAATACACAGACACGCAAACACACACACACGCACACGCACACGCACACGCACACGCACACGCACACGCACACGCACACGCACACGCACACGCACACGCACACGCACACGCACACGCACACGCACACGCACACGCACACGCACACGCACACGCACACGCACACGCACACGCACACGCACACGCACACGCACACGCACACGCACACGCACACGCACACGCACACGCACACGCACACGCACACGCACACGCACACACACACACACACATAAACACACACGCACACGCACACACCATACGCATAGTCACACACGCCCGAACGCAAAGTACCTTCACGACATCTCCAAATTAAATCAAGCTCCGTGAAAACAAAATAATGATAAACCATATGAATGCGATATCTAGAAATGTTCCGTGAAGCGTGTATGTGTATGTTCTCTACTGGGAACTACGTTATGTACGACAGTCTTAGAATTAACTATATTGTGTTCTTGTTCGATTATCCCTTTACGAAGATGTGAGGCTAGTACATGTAGTGCTTTACTGCCTCAACTGTCACGACACCTCCAAATTAAATCAAGCTCCGTGAAAAAAACACAATGATATGAATGCGATATCTAGAAATGTTCCGCGAAGCATGTGTTTGTTCTCTATTGGGGACTACGTTATGTATGACAGTCTTAGAATTAGCTATATTGTGTTCTTGCTCGTTTCTACCTTTATACAGAGACGTACATGTAGTGCTGCACTGCCTCAGGTGTTATCCCTTTCCTTTTCTCCCTAGCAGCGTCCACTTGTCGTCCTCTCCTCCGCAGTTCTCATATCCCTCTTTGCGCATCCCTCCCACCTCACTTACGGTCTGCCCCTTTCCCTACTGCCTGGCTGTTTCATCGCATCTGTTTTCTTAGGTAGTCGGCCCAACCACAATCAGCACACCATCCGTTACATCACACCTTTCAAAGAAAAACATCTGTTTTATGACAACTTGAGAAAGACGCCTATTTCGTTGTAAGAAATTCTACCGCTTTGTACCCCTAACGTGCTTGTAAAAGAAAAAAAACACGAAACAGACGATATTTCAGAAGAGTTGTTGTTTGTTCTCAGCGTTTGCCTGCTTAGAGTACATCAAGTAATTCCAAGCGCATTTTGTCAACTATGTTAAGTGTGTCATATTTAAGCAAACATATATGTCAATGATCGTGTCACGCGATATTATATGGCTGATGGGTTTCTACTCGACGACATTATAATATACTAGCCATCTACGTAGGAGAGCGCTCACGTCGGTTGTTATACTTATTTGGAGGTGTTCGTGCGTGTACTGTTCGTTCATGCCCGCGGATGCATGTGAATGACGATACCGCCGTCTTTGTCGTCGTGAACAACCCGTCGGCCCATCGACGCTCCTATTGACGTTGCAAGCTGCCTAGCCGGGACCATCAACGCCCTTTTCGCAATTGACGTCGTAACGCGAGCTCGCCGAAGACCACCTCTGTCGAAAGCTCAGTGAGCGCGACCTGTTCCAACTCCTATGCCGTGCTTATGATGTGTGTGTGTGTGTGTGTGTGTGTGTGTGTGTGTGTGTGTGTGTGTGTGTGTGTGTGTGTGTGTGTGTGTGTGTGTGTGTGTGTGTGTGTGTGTGTGTGTGTGTGTGTGTGTGTGTGTGTGTGTGTGTGTGTGTGTGTGTGTGTGTGTGTGTGTGTGTGTGTGTGTGTGTGTGTGTGTGTGTGTGTGTGTGTGTGTGTGTGTGTTTTGGATTATATGTGGTTTATCCACATACATGCATTTACTTGATATTACACAAAACACGAACATCGCTTGACATATAAATGTTAATATACACAAACTCGACACAGATACCTGCTCCCAACTCAGAAGTTTTGAAGAATTTGTATTTTAATTATCAGTCTGATTCTCTCAAACATAGCCCATCGACCGGTATGCTGCTATTTGCCGCCGTCTTTTGGATGGGGCAACAAGTGCATCGATAGGTGGTATTACAACCGTGTGACACGTACGTGCGGGAGGTTCGACTACGCAGGATGCGGAGGAAACCCGAACCGCTTCAAATCAAAGAATGCTTGCTACACGAAGTGCATCTTCGGGCATTCAGACTAATTTGGTACGTGGCAGAATCAACCGTTTTTATAATATTTAGGTTTGGTATTCTTCTTCTTTTTTTTTAATTATAGTTACAATTTAATGTTTAATACAAGACAAACATAGTCTTAAAATAAATAATGTGGAAAATATGTAATAAATGTATTAAATTCTATAGTGTATTCGCTTCACGCGTGATACTTTTAAATGAAATTTCGTAATGTTTATTAGGCGAAAAACATTCTGGCCTAAATCATGTTGAAAACTGCTATATGACAATTTTTTTCAGATCATACAAACACACGCACATTCGCATCATAACACGCGAGCATCACACGAGCGAACGCCCGCATTACATACACAAACTCATAAACACACTGATGCACACCCGCACGCCACGCAAACACACGCACACATTTGCACGCGCACACACACACACACATACGCATGCACGCACGCACACACACACACACACACACACACACACACACACACACACACACACACACACACACACACACACACACACGTCTTCCTTGAAGGAAATGCTCAGCAATCATTTGACTATATCGGACTCGTTTTCGGACAGTAATAAATCGTTTCTACATACTGACGGTGCTGACGTCGACTTTATACAGGAGTTGTTGGGTACCAACCCCAGACCGTCACATTCACAACCACCATAATCTGGCTCCATTATGAACGCACACGGACACACACACGCTCACTCACACGCATACGCCCACGTACACGCACACACATACTATGCGCATGAATGTATATCCTTTATATGCATTCTTCCCATCTCACTTACTGCCTACGGCCTGGCTGTTTCATCGCATCTGCTTTCCTAGGTAGTCGGCCCTCCACCATCAGCACACCAACCATTACGTCACACTTTTTATAGGCAAAACCCTGTTGTTTGGCAACTAACGAGAGACGCCTATTTCGCTGTAATACATTATACCGTTATGTACCACTAGCGTGCTTGTAAAAGAAGAAACACACAAAACAGATGGTATTTCAGCAGTGTTTGTGTATGTGCTCAGCGGTTGCCTGCTTCAACTATATCAAATACCAATAATTCCAAGCGCCTTTGATCAACCATTTTAAGTGCGTCATACATAAGCAAACTTTCAAGACAAATGTCACTACAACATGGCAGATGCGTTTCTACTCGTCGAAATGATAATGTACACTCCATTTACATGGAATACCGCTGTTTCGTTAGTGAGTAAATCACACACCGGCTGGAACTTTTAATGTGGGTTTTTTAATCTATCTTCGGTGAGTGATTGTGTTTACAGAATCAGTGGTAATTTGCTTCTACTCCGGGAACAAAGGTGTTCTCTTGTATGTATTACACCATGATTCCACAGTGTTTAGGTGGTCAATCGAGATGCACTGGGTTCGAATTTTCTTGCTGCAATTTCGAAGCTTAGGCAATTTCTTTAATCTACTCCCTCAGCTGGATAAACGAGTCATCGTCAACAATTATAATAAGAAGCGAAGATGATCTCTCCGTGGACAGTTCCATTTGTGTGACACATCAACATTGTTACATTCGTAAACGCATAGACCTTGTATAAATTAAATCGGGCCAACAACATTGACACTATGGACGACGTTAAGTCATGTTTGGTGCATTAATGTTCTTCGTCTACTCCTTACGAGGGGCGGTAGCGCAGTAACATAGCGGATAGAACGCTAGAGAAGCAGGGTTCGAATATTCTTGCTGCCATTTCGAAACGTTAGCAACTTCGTTCACCCCAGTACAAGAATCACCAGAACGAGCAGAAAGAAGACACTTGACGCGCCACAAGGAGGGGTGCTCTCACCTACACTGTTTATCATTTTCATCAATAATATTGTAAAGACATCCCTCCCTGGATCCACAGAAGTGCATCACTACAGCTTCTGTCGGGATAAAAGAAACACTCAGGAAGATCGAGCAGTGAAATAATAATTGGATGGTAAACCTTATCACAAGGAAACACACCTACACAATCTTCAGTATCGCTAAAAAAAAATGAAAGCCAACCTGCTGATCAGAGGCCACGACCTATCCCTTGAAAAACCAACTTACCTTGGGTTTACCTACGCCATCAGGATGACCGGAATAACAGATAGACCAGTGCCCTAGAAGAGTTAATCTACGCATGACACTGATGAAAAAGCTCTCAAGTTCGTCCTATTAAGCAGAACACAACATTCAGAAGAAGCTCTACAAGGGAGGCATCATGCCAGTGCTGAAGTATAGAATATCTTCCTGGGGACAGCTGCAAAGGCCAACTTCCAGAAAGTCTCCAAGGTTCGGGTTCAGGCCTCAAGAATCATGACTGAAGCCCTGAGACCAATACCGATCCATTCCTTGTAAACTTTCACTGGACTGCAGTCCTTGGAAGAAGGGAAATGCACAAAATTGCTCACGCAATCTGACAAGTTCAAGCGACTGGAAAGCCACACAGGATGTATACTATTACTAAAGACAGACTGAAGCAAACAGCTTCATCCACCAAGCACGAATGCTGGAGAGGAATGACTCAGAGCTCACAGACCACATGAACAAGCAAATCCCAACGCACTGTACACTCGCTGCCTGGAAGAGGACCCAGTTTTCACCTATTAGGGGCAGCTTTCCAGGCATCACGAAGAAGGGAATACAGACAAATGCAGAAAATTCACTCACCATGGAGCTGATTTGGGCATACCTACCCCTGTGACATCTGGACACACGCCTACACAGGCGGCTCAGCGGTAGAAGAAACACGCAATGGAATTGAATGGATTCTCTTGAATCTGAGGGAGGGACGACAGATCCAGCAGGTCATCCATGCAGGAAGATACTCCACAAATTACAAAGCTGAAGCCCATGCCTTGAAGACAGCAGCTACAAGGTAGAACATAGAGAGGCCATAAAAAGTAAAATCGTCATTTTCTCTGATGCATTGTCGGTGATGCAGGCACTATCCAACCCCCAAAACAAGGAACTCACCGTCACAGTGCCGTATCTGTACTGCTGAACGCCAACGGAAAGACAGTGCTCCAGTGGATCCCAGCACACTGCAACATCCCGGGAACGAGGAAGTGGACATATTGGCAAAGGAGGGGGCAACAAGATCAAGAGGAGAGGGATGGCACGTACAAAGAAGTAAAAACCATCGGGTATCACAAGGGAAGAAGAGATGGCTGTAACAGAATCCCAGCTACAACATTGATGAAAACTTGTACCAGTTCTCCAGAGAAGACCATGTGATAGTGGGGCGCCTGGGGACTGGAAACTGCAGATTCAGTCACCATTTGTGGAGACACATACATGTGTCTTTATGGCGTGACTCCGATGACAGTGGAACACCTGCAAGATTGCACTACATACCAACACTAGAGGAAGGCAACCAGGCCTACAGAAACACCACTAAAAGAAAACACATTTTGCATATTGGAGGATTTGCAGCGTACAACGACCTTCCTACGAGGAACCGGAGTCCCTGTATGAACGTTCGATGAAGTAGTTCACCCCACGTTGTCTCTCTTCACTCAGCTGAATACATGACGCCTGACTACAGACAGAGATGGACATGTGATTGCATATTATTCTAAAAAAAAATGCAGCTTGGCTGAATATTTTCCAGAGTAATTGTGATAGCGTTGGAATGAACAGAACTGCGAGGGGGGTGAAGTATAAAGCGCTTTGATAAATCCCAAGGAGTGGATGCCGCATTCTGTATCAACGTTCCTTTACCATACCGTACATACATATCACCAATCTACATTATGTATCAACGTTCCTTTACCATACAGTACGTACATTTGCCCAATCTACATTATGTAAGAACGTTCCTTTCCCATACAGTACATACATATGGCCAATGTACATTATGTAAGAACGTTCCTTTACCTTACAGTACATAAATATGACCAATCTACATACTGTAAGAACGTTCCTTTATCGTATAATACATACATATGACCAATCTACATTATGTAAGAACGTTCCTTTATCATATAACACATACATATGACCAATCTACATTCTGTATGAACGTACCTTTACCACACAGTACATCAATATGACCACTCTACATTAATAAACCACATCCGGTCCAATGTTTTCTGAGTTCTACAAATGTAAACGTTTTATATCACGAGCATGTGACGTGCTTTATTTGAATTATCCGTTCAAAGTTTTCGCGGAATAAACTTAGGGTTACAATGGTTTACAAACGTAAATAAGCGGATTTTAAAAATAGATCATAGTCTCTTATATTGCACTGGTAAATTTAAGTAAAAAAAACATGGCGCCTATTAACATGCTCGCATAAAACAAGGTCGTCCCAACTTGAGGTTTCGGACGTTTTCTATTATTTAAAGGTTTCCTTAATGCAACTTTCCATCAGGCACCAATTGCTAGAGGAAAGTTCGTCACGGAATACGTACCAACTCAACAACACTAAAAAATGCCATATGCAACGTTAGAGAGACGTCATGATAGAAATCTTAAGTGCTTTCACGCAAGAAAAAACACAAAACATGCCTACTGGCTTTATATTTATGCAAGCGGGTGTCTGTTATGACGTCAACAAATACCGTCACGCAAAGTTTGCAATAAATAAAAACAGTGCGCGACAAATTTCGTTAAGCCACACATGTGTGTCGTTGTTTAACGCAATGTCAATTGAATAAAGCTTCTTGGCGGTGTACCCCCCCCACCATATGTGGCGTATCTCGGGGGTCTGCAAGAAGATCGGAATACTGATAGTCTTCATGAAGACTAGAAAATAACTGATGTAATTAACTAATGGCATCAGGGAATAAGCTATTATCCAATCAAACGCGATCTGCTTACAGCATTGTTCCGTCACGCATGACCTGCTGGTGTGCTAGATACAACGCAGCAGCAGTTAGAGGTAGTTCGAGCCACATCAAGTGAACGGGCTAGTGATTCAACATAGTCAAACATGAAGACGTTAGTGGGACGTTTTGTTTATTTTTTCAGGTGTGGTTCTTGAAAAAACATGCTCCGGTTAGTTGCCCGGAAAATAAATAATGTCAATGTCGGCGTCGGGTTTGGATTTTTCACCATGGATCAATGTTGCAGTATACGGTTTATTCAAGTACGATAACTTATATATACAATTATGCATATTATTTCAGTGACACCTGTTTCTTGGTTGCTGTGAAGTGAGCGTTCTTTGGTGTGTCCTGTTCCTTGGATTGGTTGATGTGACAAGAAAACATGATACACATTGCATGCTGTGAATGAATCCAACTAACATACACCTTTTATTGTGGAACGTACATAAACAGTGCAACATGCTGCGATGTGAAACCATTGTCATCCTAACCAGTAAAACTTATGCTTGCGTCATAACTTACCGCCGAAACACATGAATAAGATTAGGAGCTAATTATACTACGATCGTGTTTATGCCATTGATCTACATAACTTCGCACGAATTTAGTATATATTACAAATGTGCATAATTATATTTTAAATATTTAACATAAATGCACTATGATCATTGATCAAATAGTGGGGTTTCCAGGACGACTCGCGATAAATATGACACATGGTATTTAACTAGGAAATATGTGTAGTTCGTGTAATACATTAAACATTCCCAATTGCTCCAAATTATTTAACTATATCATACAAATGGTGAATGCAACACTGTTTAAACTCTCGTAGAAATACAATCCGTCATCGAATTTTAGGACGATTACAATGTATTACATTGAAGGATGTGTCAGTATAGTAGTTATAGTTATTAAATATAAACATTAGCTTTACATATAGAATTCATGCATCAGCACGAGTTCATCGTTGTATTCATTCGGTAATGCGTAATCCCGAATCATTAGCTGAGCGATCAAAGGAGTGACAATATCGCGGAAATATTCATTTACGTCGAAGTTGTCTTTGGCTAGGAAAGTATATTGGAAAACCGATTGTCAATTGGATTCTGTAGAGCCATATTTAGTTGTGGCTGCCCGCTCACATGTGGTTTTGTTGAACACGATATATATTTATTAGCCATCGATATATTATTAGTGTGAACTATATCACATTATGTTATCGACTACTTTACAAATAGCAGCCCATGTGGCAACAATCATATGTGCAACATGTATCCTAGGCTTCAATGATACAGTTCACTTCCAACAGTTTCTAGTAGCTGTTCGATAGACTCTGTTAGCACAGTGCATGATGTTTTGACATGACACAGAATAATTGCTAACCTGGAGTACATATTGTATCGTGTTGCTAGGATAAAGAATGATGGCGGCAGTACAAATGCATAATGATTACCATGGTGGAAAGACGGTAATACCAAAACTCAATGCTCGATTCTAGAAGCATCACAAGACACATACGACTAAAACATAAGAATGTGCGATACTGTTGTGAGAACAAGAAAACCTGACAAATGTATGGCCGACTAGGTACCTTAAAAACAGTTGGAATATATCGCAAAAACCGACATTTTTACCATTATTTATTATAAACCAGGATAACTTTCTCCCAATGAATGTGTCTCCTGCGTGTTATGAGACATTCCCAATGGTCGACATTTTCTTGTTCGTGCAAAGTGGAGAAGGAGGTTAAGATTCACGTACTAAATATTAAATAAAAAAAAAATCGGTCGCATTCGATGTATGACCATCGATCGGCACTGCAGCGCCGCGTGGTGAACTACAACGGAACAATTATTATTTTACTTCTGCTACAATTCACCGAGCGCTGTTACAACACAACGAATACTGTTCCAATGTGATAAATAAAAGTTAACAAACTCATAATTATATATTAATGTAACAAACAAAAGAAGGCGCTGTTGAAGAGTCTTCAGGGATCGGATACCACTGTGGTAGTGGTGGTTGATGTGATGGTGGAAGTGGTTGTTGTGGTGGTGGGATGACGGGAACGGAGGGCCCCTCTACATATATCTTCAAAAAACAATGTTTTAGTACGTTTCACATATGGAAAATATGATTATGTTAATTGAAGTAGTTAGATGACACAATAACAATGGTTTGCTCTACTGCAAGTGTCATCGGGGGGGGGGGGGCGTTAAATACCATCAGTATTCACCAATGGGGAAAAATATGATTAAGCTAATTTTTGTAGGTAGATGGCACCACCACGAAGATGTGTAGTACAATAAGAATCCACCAAGGGGTGCTATTAGCAGAATATAACAAAACAGTTATCCACCAAGGAATTAGGTTAATTGTACCCGCTAGATGGCACCAGCACACTAATTGTCAGTACATTATTCTTCATTCAAGAGGCGATTATTTTGCCGTTATTTTATGTGTAGTCGATTATGCATCGGTGAACCTTAATACACTGGTTGCTTCTAAGAGAACGAGTCGTTGTCCGGACTGGCCGACGATTGCCGGCAAAAAGACGCGATGAAGCCTCCTTGAGATTCCTCCGTCGACATTCCACGATCTACGCTTGACTGCACTCCCTTGGCATGCTCTATGCTTGATTTTACTGGTCTGGCCACGCTGTATGCTTGACTGCACTCGCCTGGACACGCCCTACCCTTGACTACACTCGTCGGGGCTTGATTGCATTCGCTGTGACACGTTTGGTACCACCCTCGCTGGAACTGTTTTTGCTAGAAGCGACACCAGCAAGTTCGTAAGATACTTTAAATTATGATATCAACTGTTATTTGATAGTTAAGAATATATTTTACGTTGGTAGATTGTAATTACTTTCAGTATACTTGATTTGTAATTATTTACTGTACTATTCATTTTGTTATTAAACGGGAAATATGTTACATATAGCCATGCTGTTAATTTATTTGTAGTCGTGCGAATGTACTGAACCATAACGAGAATGTCCACTGGCTTACTGCTTTATTCCAGCCAAACTGTAAATCTGTGACACGTACATGTAGCGGTGACGATGTTTCGGAAGTAGCTATGCATATTCCTCGTGTTTGTTGTTCATACCTTATGTGCATTCTTTCTGCCCAGTCTCCAAATGTACATTTCTTTGTCAAAATAGCAACCGCAGCAAAACAGTGCAAGGCCCACAACATTGTATTCTGAGAGAGGCAATTACAATACGAGGCTAAGGCAACACATATTACCAGTGTTACATGTGTAAGTGAAGGGGACACGGAATCTGTGAGAACAAAGACTGTGAATATCTTACAAATGGTGACGGATGAGACAACATTAAAATGTGTGATGTTTTCATTAGGCCAGCGGTTGTTCCTTAGCTTTATTGTTATCTTCAATTCTTGTTGGCGACAACCCTGCTTACGATTGGCTCTGGTGTGGACATTCGAGATGACATTTGAATAACTTTTTTCAAGCGCATGTAACATACAATGCTGTAGTACAGACATGTACGTTTTCATAACTTATAAACTATAATGTCCTGATGAATATAACGTCCTGATTTCCTGCTCACAACGGTCTATTGCGCGTTTTAAAGTTGCGAGTTCACTCCGCACAAAATACGCTGTGAGCCTCTTTATGAATATCAACATTTACGTAGAATAACAATACAATTCCAGGTTAGACTGAAGCATGCCAAAGTCATGAGTTTAATGTATTAATTAATATACCATAAATGATGCCAACGTTCCACATGAAAACGACATACATGTACACTTACTCACAAGAACACTGCTGAGTTACAAATTGTTTCTCCGAGGCTATTCTATACCTTGCCCACACCCACGCACGCATACACACAAACATACACACACACACACGAACACGCACACGCACACCCGCACATACACACACACATACAAACACATATACACACACACACTCACACACAAATACACACACACACAAACACTCACACGCACACACACACACACACACACACACACACACACACACACACACACACACACACACACACACACACACACACACACACACACACAATCATATACCGTTCGCAGAAACACACACAAACAATCACGACACCTCTCCAAAATAATTCAAACTCCGTGAAAACATAACAAAGCTAACTCAGCTGTTATTCCTTTCAAGTTCTCCCTAACAGCAGCCTTCTCCCTCTTCCGCGTTCCTCACATCCCTCATTAGGCAGTCCTCCGATTTCACTTGCAGGCTGTCCTTTTCCTACGGCCTGGCTCTTTCATCGCATCTGTTTTCTTAGTTAGCCCTCCACCATCCGCACACAATGCAATAGAAAATTATTTTTAAAGAAAAAACCCTGTGGTCTGACAACTTGAGAGAGACGCCTATTTCGCTGTAAGAAATTATACAGCTATGTTCCCCTAACGTGCGTGCAAAAACAAAACACGAAACAAATGGTATATCAGTATCGTTTTTGTAAGTGCTCCGTGGTTGTCTGTTCCGAATACATCATATAATTCGAATAAGTCCAAGCGTTTTTTATCAGCCATCTTAAGTGAGTCATACAGAAGCAAACTTGCAAGGCAAATACAAAATAAATGTATATGCTTTTGTGACGCAATGTTACATGATTGGTTTCTTTTCGTCGAAATGAGCGTATTTGTTCCGATCTGTACACTGCAACGTTAGCCAATGTTGTGCAATCCAAGCAACAGGATGCAACATCAGACACAAAACTAAACGTCGCCATTGATATGATACGTCGACATTAGTAGTTAATATGCACATCTCGATCAACAAACGTTTTCGGTTGTAAATAAAATAGACATTGGGGAACACCCGAGCATTCCTCCGGGGTGATAGAATTGACGAACACGTTCATTATCACCCTCTAGAAGTCTGCGCCCCTGGCGACTAAGAAAGGAACTGGTATGTTTAGGCTTAGAATGGATGTCATCTATCAGGGGTCAGAGTTCATGCAGCTATATGGATGACGGGTTGTCTCGGTGAGGGTTAAAGGGGAACGACAAACTGACGACAGTGAGCGCTGGTAGTAAGGTTAAATGCCGACTATGGACTCGTATGCTGTAAATTTAATATATATATATATATATATATATATATATATATATATATATATATATATATATATATATATATATATGTGTGTGTGTGTGTGGCTTCCAGTTTCTTATTGAATTGATTTTAAGCTATCTTACATATCGTGCTCTATACACATAACAACCATCCTGCATGGCTGGTCTCCTGCATCTTTCAATTATCCCCAGGCAGCTAAGATCATCTATTTCACAACAACTTATTGTACCTAAAACAAATCTTAACTTGGCTAAACGTGTTTTCTATGCCGCTGCGCCTAGGGTCAGGAATAAACTCCCTATCACTTTGAAAACATCTGAAACTATTGTTATTTTCCGAGAAAAAAACTCAAGACATATATATTCCAAATTGCATTTCCACCATAAATGTTCGGTTGTCCCTCGTTGTTATACTGATTTTTGCGCGTCCCTGTTCACGATTATGCTTAATGATTCTGTTTTGTTGCGCCTCTGAGGCGCAACAAAACAGAATCGGCGCCATAGAAGTTAATTATTATTATTAGTTGTCATTGTTTATTTAAATACGGGATAAAATATGTCATCTGAAATTACATTTCTGCCAATGAAATGCTATGAAATAACATTCTGATATCTAGTCCCAATGTGGAATGCACGTCGGTCGTCTAGAAATATACAACATTACACATAAACATGATTAGAATAATTCAAAAGAACTCGTAAGGATGATTTAGAACAACATTGAACGCTCACATGGAACCATAGGGCCTAATAAATATAATATCAGAACTCAACTGGTCATCACTGAGGACGGACGCTGAATTACCATACTTTCTGTTTAGCATTTTTTAATGCATTATTTATTGAAACGGCAGAGAACATTTATTAGAAACATATAATAAAAACAAACGGTCAAGTATGACCGTTAGGGAATGTGTTTCAACAGGGTTATAGACAAAAACACTACTGCAACGTTAGAGAGACGACAAAATTGTCACCTACCATGCTTGCCACAAGAAAAACACCCGGACCGGCTGGTGATTCAGATATGTTTATTGGCAGTATATTATGTGCCAGCAGGAGTCAAGTCATGCTAAGTGCGCTACGGATAAAAAACTGTGCAAGGCAATTTTCGCCACAAAGCGCACCTGTGTGTGAATGCTTAACATAATATGATTTACTGAAGCGTTTCTACTCGAACGGTTATGGCAATACGCACATTATATACACAGGATAGATTTAACAAGATTTAACAAGATTTGCCATCCAAGCCAAAGGCCCAGATGGCAAGTGGGCAAGGAAGCCATTGGCTTATCGAGAGTCCAACAATGTTCATCTACTTATAACCCGCTACTTATAACCCGCCCTCCAGAAATACAGCGGTGTTGCTGTGTCGTTAACAAACCACATCATGGCTGGCAGTTGCGTTTGTCAAATCGGTTTTTAAACGTATCCTCGAATATTGCGCTTACCCAAGTATTCGTAGTTTGGTACAGATGTTTATCTACTCCGGAAGCATGAATACGTTCCCTTATTGAGCCATTGTGTTGTTTGTGTTTACATATATCGTAGGTTTAGAAAGGCTACGTATTGTAAATATTTTGTTGGTCGCAGTGTGACACCGAGTTTTGTAATCGGCCACACATGTAGCAGTTCACCTCACGTGGTGCTAACTATGCTTACATATTTCATTCGTACATTGTCGAGGAACTAACTGTACATTTTGCGCTTGATCCTCGCAATTATTACGATCCAACCATCAGACTATGGATATAGTTTAATCGTGCTGATGTAATAGTAAATAATAATATATGAAACTTACACATGTTTTGATTAATACTATGTAGCCAATCCACGAGTGACACAAAGATAATCCAAAGTCAAGCGTTTTGGTATATATGTCATGATTTGTTCATTATATATTACACATCGATATGTATTAGGCTGTTTAAAACCAAAATCTTTTATGCAATGTAAATTTGTAAAACCTTCATTCGGCTTAGCTTACTTACAACAACTCAACCGTGTATGTATGTGAGGTCGCGCATCATGCTCAGAGGACACTTTGGGTGAGGGCTACTGTTATGATTAGGATCAGGTTTTTCTGCAAGATGGCAGCTCAAAAGCTCTCACAAAACCAACCTCTCCAGAAAAACAAATCACCATCCTCGAAGTGACTGGAAGGAAAACTACAGAACATCGACACATCAAGTCACTGAATGACTTTCTCACAGCATTCATCCAGCCTAGTCCACCTCCTCACGACCGACAAAAGCTTCTTGGCGGATGACACAGTTATGCTCAATTCTGCAGCGTACGTTGTGGTGTGTAAGATGATTTGAATATTCACAGTTTTCACCAACCCTGAATTAATTCTTGTAAAAGTTCTATACCAGGGTTGCAGGTAAGGAATGATGGCGCTTATCGGCTGCATTAATCGAAAAGCATAGCGTCACAATCAATTTAATTTCACCAATGTGATTGTAAATGCAAGACACATTACACATACTTTTAGCTGATGTCACTTTCAAATAACGCATTATCCAATCAAATGCTAGCTACTTGCCCCGATGTTCAGTCAAGCGTGACCGACGAGTGTACTACATACCACGCTGCAGCTTTTTGAGTTAGTTAAACCACACAAACTGAACAAGCCAGTAAGCCTACAGAGACCAACATGAAGAGGTTAGTGTGCTGTGTTATTGTTGTTGTCAAGTGTGCTACCTTAACAAAACATGTAACCGAGAGAATGAATAATGTCAATGTCGACGTCGGGTTATGTCTGTGACGTTGCATCCAATAGTTTGGATTACAAAACATGGGTTAATGTTGTAGTATACTGTTTGTTTAAACGCAGCTGCTTACAAACATACCTGTTATTACAGTGACACCGGTTTTTTTGTTGCAGTGAAGTGATCTTTTGTTGGTGCGCCTTGTTCCTTGGTCTGTTTGCTGTGACAAGATCACATCGTGAGTATTGCATGTTGTGTTTGACACCCACTGTTACCTCCTCCGACATAGCTGTAGTTCATGCATACATTTACGTAACAAGAAGGAAAAACATGTCAAAGCACATGGTTTCAATAAAAATGCAACATCACATATCAATAATTAATAAGAACACACTGCTGTGTAGACAAACAAAGGATATCATATATAAGTAAGTAATTATAAGTAATATTTATATAAAGTTTAAAGGAAATAAATTCAAAATTCGCCATTTCAAGCCGCAGTGACTTTCTTTCTTTTTTTATAATACTGTTGATGCCCCGAGTATCAAGGAATAAACTCTACGTGTGGAACGACTATCGTTTGTCAGAAATTCTGGATGTCGAACATCCGGGTACCTCACTGCTAACAATGCACATCACGTCTTTTCCTTAGCAACCACGTCGTAGTGTCAAAACATAGAAACACGAAAGTCGTAATATGTTTTTTAATGAACGATTCATGTAGATAGATATAGGGAGGCTATTGTCTATATTTACGTAATGGCGTAAACGTGCAAATGACGCTGCCATCTTGGAGTTCCAAAACAGCGTAAAAACGTGTTCATTAAAGTATCGTTCTAACTGAGATGGCTCAAATAATGTTTTATTATGTTATCTGAATGAGAACGTACATGTGTATTTGAAAACATAAATAAATATATAAGTACATATGGCACATTTTAAATACATTCAAACCAATCATAGATAACGTAATTGTGTAGTTTTGATTTCCCACCTTTCATTTGGAACTCCAATGTGGCCGATGTATGCAATCGTCAGTTACGTGGTCATAGCCTCTCTAGTCTATATCTATCTCTATGGAAAGATCGTCTTTGTTTTTTTTAACCCTTCGTCTGCCATTGTGACATCATGCAGTCTACACCTCACCACAGAAATGTTCGCCACTATAAATCAGCGTCTGCTGATTTGCATACATATGCGTTAATTTTAGATAAAATCGTCTATGTAGCATAGTTGAATTTAACGACCCCGAAAACATGGATTAGGACACACCGTTGGAAAGATTGTGGTCAGAGCTAGTTTGCATATCCATGCGACACATTTGCATATTATATGTTGTTCATTGACGTAATCCAACCAGATACCCTTACAAATCGAGATATTCAGGAAATTAGTATGTATTTATGTGTTTATGCAAAAACGCAAAAGGGTGCCAGGGTGGCATCCGTCGGATTATTGACCTAGAATGTTAGAGGGTCACAAAAATGGAAAATAAAAACATCGTGTTGACCATAATGCGCGGTTCACCTTCAAAGGGGAGTTTGACTGCCGGACTATGTTGGAAAAAACGGATTGTGATGTTTTTTCAGTAGAGCCATAAATATGTGGGGATGGTCGCGCAAATGTGGTCTTGTTGAAAACGATATATATTTATTTGCCATAAAGTAGATACTAGCTTCTAATAGCTATGTTAGCATAACGCATACTATTTTTGACCTAACACACAACACTTGGAATACAACATGTAGTATCGTGTTCCTAGAATGCGGAATATCAGAGGCAGTACAAATGTATTTTTGATGACCACGGTGGAAAGATGGATTACCAACATGCAGTGTTTGATTCTAGAAGCATCAATATAAGACAAATACGTCTAAAACATGACCACACATTAGAAACAACTATATGTTCGTTTGAGTCAACATGCGATATTATTCAAATATAACATGCTAATATTTGTACTATATTCAAAATAAACAAAATGCATGATGTTTTTATTATAATACTGTTTGTCATCATTACCACGTCCAGTTCTTGCTTGAGAAAACCCCGCTTGCAAGTCGGAATTAAACGTATTTTTCAAACGCATGTACCACGCGGTGCTGTCGCAGTAGAGATGTTTTGTGTCATTAGGACGATTTTTTCAAATTTTATGGGTCTCCTGCGTGTTTAGGGACCGTTCACATTTTCTTATTCGTACAAAGGGGAGGAGGGGGTCAAGACCCGCGTAATAAATTTTATTAAATTATGCTCCACCCACAGGATGCATTATTGGTGTCTACATGGGTAGCATGCAGTGACACATCACATTCTCTTGTGAACTTGCAGCCATCATCCTCAAATCCACCACCAACAACCAAGTGTGTATGTGGATGGAGTGATTTGGCACGCTTGAGCGTATGGTTAGACAATAATGCTTGATGAACTTGCTACAATTCTTAGGGAGTGGCCCTCATAAGTAATACATTGGTAGCATGATCGCTTCTGATGTTGATCTTCGTAATACTTATGCTGCTTTTATGGAGTATGCCGAATCATGGCAATCAAATATGTGCACAATATAAATCCCAGGATGTATGCCAAGGGTGTGAACCACAGCCGTTGCATCATATATGTGCGAGTATGGTCAGTCGACAAATTGTCTTGTATATGGGAAAACTTTGTGTTATCGCCCCTGAGCAGTTACCCACTGGCATCTGACAAATACCATGGCACTATTGACAGTTAAAAATGTAATCCAGGTTGACTTGGCAAGTTCCTGCCGTTACAAACAAACTGCCAAACAAATCACGGTCTGATTTTGACTCAACTGACTTTTTTGTCACCAATTAAGACCACCTTCCTTAATGGTACGAATGCTTTGCTATTGTCCCTTGACAGTGTTTCGCGATGGTCATTCTGGACCGCGAACTGTGTTGCCAGGCTAACTAGATCATTATCATAACTGGTAAAAGGATTACCATATTTAAATATAACATGGTTTGCTACTGTTTCTCCTAGATGCCCAACAAACAAATTATGTTTAACTTATTATGCTATTGGTGCTTCTTTGACGTCATTACCACGTCTCGTTCGTGTTGGAGACATCCCCGCTTAAATGATCGACCTACAGGTCGGGATGATAAAAACATGTACCACGCGGTGCTGTCTCACTATAAATGTTTGTGTCATTATTAATTACAAACCAGGATGACTTGCTCCCAGTGAATGTGTCTCCTGCGTGTTAGGGGCCGTTCACAATTCTCGATATTTGTGTATTCGTACAAAGGGGAGAAGGAGGTAAAGACCCGCTCACTGAATAAAAAAAACTTAGTCGCATGTGATATATGACCACCGTTGTGCTTCGCAGCGCCGCGTGGTGAACTGCCGCGTGGTGAACGCACGCACGCACGCACGCTCGCACGCACGAACGCACGCACGCACGCACGCATGCATTGATACACATAAACGCACATACACACACACACACACACAGACAAACACAAACACACACACACACGCACGCACGCACGCACGCACGCACGCACGCACGCACGCACGCACGCACACACACACACACACACACACACACACACACACATACACACAAACAAACACACACAAACATATGCACAAACAAAAGTACAACCATGTCATTCGAAGCAAATTCGTCTTCTTTTATATGGGCACATATATTTGTTTACGTTGTAATTCCGCGGGGCCGATGTGTAAGCATTTGAGTAAGCGAGTTATTACTTACTAATAAAAAAATACTTGCAGGAATATTTTGATTTGATATATTAATATTATATTTATAGAAAGCAAAATATGTAAGATATGCATAAGAAAGTTGTAAAATTAATTATGTTCCGTAATGTATTAAGTCATGGAAAACGTCTTAATTTCGACAATATTTACTTAATATTTAACCCTCAAGGAATGATATCACTTCAGTAAAACTTGGCAGAAATGTTAATTTATTGATGGGCTCTATAGAAAGGCAAATCAAGTTGAGTGCTTCTATGCACACATTTCTGATATAGTAATAGATACATCGGCCACACAGTTGCCAAACAAAACAACTGGGCTTACTATATTAAAATCACACGAGTTCCGAACTAAATTATCTGCAACAAATTTACAACACGGTATTTACTTGTGTAACACTTAAATATTTTTTTTCGAATCTTATCATTATTTATTTTTTTAAGTATTTATCAGTTTTGTTTATTAGTCGTATAGAGGACATAGTTTCAATCAACAGTTTAACCCATTAGCACTCAACCGCCCGGGACCGCCCGCTCATTTTCTCCTCACGCCGCCCGTGGCCGCCCGGTGTACATATTTGTGTGTACAAGTGGCGCTATCTACTGGATAGTTACGATAGTTCACCAACGTAGACATCGATGTCATAGCTATGAATTGTGGGTAATATAAACATCCGTTTCTATTCAAAGTTTTCGAGTATTACGAGTTTTAAAAGTGCTTTGTTTACTTATGTGTGTGACTTTAAAAATGGCGTCTGCGCGGAAGTATCGGCGCTATACTGCCGAAGAAGTTCTGGAGATGGTGGATGCGTTAGATTCGCCTTCTGACATCGAGATAGAGGTAAGAATGACCAATGTTTACGCCTGTCAAAATGGGTCAGTCGGACGCTGACATTCCGTTCGAAGCCAATTGTCTTGACCTCGCTGAGGGCAGGGCCCAGCTGTCAGAAATTCGAAGGTGTTACTCCCCTAACTTACACGTCTTTGTCAGTAAGAATAATGGGACGGTAATTTACACCAACGTTGTTTCCCATATACTTAGCCTTTTTGTGGTATATATTAGCATTAGCCGCGCCAATTAAAAAATTAGTAGTTTGTCAAAATGTAAACAAACTCAAAGACAGTCGCAGCTTAGCCTTGGCTTAGGCGATGGCTAAGCCCATGGCTTTATAATGATCTCATTTATCTCCCTTCTCAACCACTTTGCATTTTTACTTATAAGTAATAAAACATTCCTAATTTTACTGGACTAATAAATGTATTTTATTTAGGTGATAACAAGTCACATGCATTTTGCATTTGTAAAAAAAAAATACTACCAGGTAATATCTTGCCTCTTGTTATTTCAGGAGACAATTGATTATGAGTTGTCTGTTCAAGATAGTCCCGATCTTAGTACAACTGCCGTACACACAGACAACAGTGATGATGATGAAGGCAGCATGCAAGCTGCAGTTTCTGTGCCCGGTCCAGTACCAGCACCAGCACCCACTCCAGCACGGGGCCGTGGACGAGGCCGGGGACGAGGCCGTGGACGAGGTCGGAATCGTGGGCGAGGACGAGGCCGGTTTATGCCACCTGTTGACACAAACGAGATGACGGAGGGCTGGCAGAAGACTGAAGATGTTGCGCCGCCAATTGTACGACCGTTCACCCTGACTAGTGGGCCAACAGAGATGCTCCCTGCGACTACGTCCCCACTTGGCTTCCTCCTACAGGTTCTTGGAGATGACTTCTTTGTGAGTGTGTCTGCAGCTTCAAACCTGAATGCTGTTGCCAAGTCCCCTCCTGCCCAACCAGACCCAGACAAGCCGTACATCACTGCTGACCCACACTGGCACGCCACTTCTGCTGAAGAAATAAAAGCCTATGTTGGGATTAACATTGCGATGGGTCAGAAGGTGATGTCAGAGTACAGTGATTACTGGAGTGAAAATCCTGTACTCCAAGATCCGTACGTCTCCAGCGTGATGCCCAAGAGACGGTATGAGAAGCTATGCCAGTACCTGCATTGCTCTCTGCCCAACGAGGAGGATGCTGGTGACAAGCTGACAAAAGTGAGGCCGTTCATCACACGTTGCAATGACCGCTTCAGCCAAGTCTTCTGTCCGTCACAGAACCTCAGTGTGGATGAGGCGATGATCGAATAAAATGGTCGCCTCAGCTGGAAGCAGTACATTTCACTGAAACCTGTGAAGTGGGGTATTAAATTGTGGTGTTTGTGCGACTCCGCCACCGGATACTGCGTCAGATTTCAGGTGTACACTGGCGCAGAGTACAACCATGTCCAAGGCATGGATCTAGGGTACCGTGTCGTCATGGGGTTGATGTAGCAGTACCTCAACACCAACCGCCATGTCCAAGGCATGGATCTAGGGTACCGTGTCGTCATGGGGCTGATGGAGCAGTACCTCAACACCAACCGCCATGTCTAAGGCATGGATCTAGGGTACCGTGTCGTCATGGGGCTGATGGAGCAGTACCTCAACACCAACCGCCATGTCCAGGGCATGGATCTAGGGTACCGTGTCGTCATGGGGCTGATGGAGCAGTACCTCAACACCAACCGCCATGTCCAGGGCATGGATCTAGGGTACCGTGTCGTCATGGGGCTGATGGAGCAGTACCTCAACACCAACCGCCATGTCCAAGGCATGGATCTAGGGTACCGTGTCGTCATGGGGCTGATGGAGCAGTACCTCAACACCAACCGCCATGTCCAAGGCATGGATCTAGGGTACCGTGTCGTCATGGGGCTGATGGAGCAGTACCTCAACACCAACCGCCATGTGTTTGCCGACAATTACTTTACGTCAGTGCACCTGGCCGAAGCTCTTCTGGAAGAGAACACGTACCTGTGTGGCACCACTCGACCGAATCGCAGGGACTTCCCAAACACACTTGGGGAGAAGTACCTGCGACAAGGGGCATCAGTAAAGTGGACCAATGGGAATGGTGTGATGCTCGTGAAGTGGCATGACAAACGCGACGTCTGTCTCATTGCCACAGACGATGATGGCAAAGATGCCGTCAAGGATGTGCGTCGCAAAGGTCAGCTTATCGAGCTGTCAGTGCCACACGTTGTACAGCGGTACAATGCATCGATGGGCGGTGTTGATCGGCTGGACCAGCTGCGCTCATACTTCCCGATTGGGCGTTCGGGGCGGCGATGGTGGAAGTACCTGTTCTTGGGCATCTAGAACATCGCTGTCGTGAACGCCTACATCCTGTGGATGGCAAGCAACCGGCCATTGCCAGCAAACAGACGACTATACGGGCTGAAGTTTTTCAAGGCAGAGCTCGTACAAAATCTCTGCGACAACACCATCGCCACACGGAATCGACGTGTGGCACCACCAATGCAGCAGCCAGAAGCCCTCTATACAGTGGAGGAAAATGCAGTGGCAGGGCACTCACTGGTGGGTCTTGATGGCCGCAAACGAGTGTGCCAATCCTGCCGTAGTCTAGGCCGGAAGACAACATCAGGCCGATCTGTTGAAACTTGTTTTGGGTGCCTGACTTGCAATGTGCACCTTTGCAAGGAGGGCACGTGCTTCATGAACCATCATGCATAGGTGATGGTGTTGTGTTGACAGTTTGTCTGCCTAGTGGTCAAGACAAATTATAATATTCTTAAATAGATTATTGTTTGCTATGTAGATATATATAGCTCTGCATATATATATATATATATATATATATATATATATATATATATATATATATATATATATCTATATATATATATATATATATATATATATATATATATATATATATATATCATGAAACTGTTTAGGAATACATATAGCAACCGTACATGTGTTATTTCCAAAGTTTTTTACGTAGTAATGGCTATCATGATTTATGTATAAGTATATTTCTATATTTCAGATTATAACATATTTTATATTATTTGGTAGATATTTTATTGTTCTTTGGAATAAAAGTAACTTCTTGCAGTAAAATGTTGACTTCAAAAAAGTTACAAGACAAAACATTGCTTGTCCAGTATAAAATCACTGGGAAAACAGTGTTCCGCAACTGTTCTTTTACTGTTTTGAAATATTTTAGTGACACAATGACATATTTAACATAAATATATAGGGAACTAATGGAGAGGCCCATCATATAATTCATTGCACTACAAAATGAAGTATCTGAAAGTCACACTTCATATAGTGAGATATCTCGTACTGTCTTTCTGGACTATCGCAATTTCCAATCGTTTCATATCACAACCCTCATACAATATATATATATATATATATATATACCAAATATATATATATCCAACACCACAACATATATATCATCATTGGATAGGTAATTTAATAATCTTTCAGATGAACACAACTTGTAGCAGCAGCAAATGAAGCATAACAAAGTTTTGTTGATTTCATGCTACGACTCAGATGCGCAGATCGATGCGCACATGGCTTGATTTCAAGGTAGTCGGCTAAATTAAAGAACTATACCTTTGGTGCTTGTTTGATGTCATCAGCGCGTTTCTTTCGTGTTGGAGACATCACCGCTTAAACTATCGATCCGCAGGTCCGGAAAATAACCGTTTTACAAGCGGATGTACCGCGCGTGTCATAACGTGTGTTTAATTTCATACTGGTTAAAGGCTGTCGTAAGATGTACAGCAATAACTCGTTGAACACCGTAGTAAAGTTATTACTTTATATTTAGCTAAGCTGTATTCGATTTTTTTACACTTACCTAACACCCTGACCCAATTATTTTCGCAACTTTTTGCCAGTATAAAAATAAAACGTATATAAACCATCCACAGTTTTTGTGTGGAATATGTACATTATTAAACATTGTGTGGGTAAAAGCACATTTTGTTTCGCATATTCCTATTCTCGAATGTGCAGATTATAATTTGAGCTCACACACTCGACCATTCGGTTGAAAAAAATTATTTTTACACATAACGCATTTCCATTTTACACATATGGTTATGCAATATGCACGGTTGCTGCGACAATTGGCGAAAATGAGGTTGACCCGGATTTTAGACACGTGCTTAATTTCATCCAAATAGTGTTCGTTTGTTTTGGTTTCTTTTTAATGAAACATGTTGTAATGGTATGTCCTTTATTATAATTGTTTATACATTGCAATACTATGGTTATTCAGCGGGCGATCATGCAAATATAGCCCCCCCCCTCTCTCTCTCTCTCTCTCTCTCTTTCTCTCTCTCTAACACTGTATTAATTAATAGTTTATTGCTGTTTTTGCCCAATTTGTCGTCTGCATCTACATTCTAGTCTTAGGGCTAGGCTATGTTAATACTAGGGATAGTTATTCCAACTAGCAGGCCTAGGAGTGATAATTTAGAGATCGGAGTCGGCCCTGGTCAACATTTCTAAATAAATACATTTCCCTGGAGCTGCCTTAGCAACATCATATTCTACCTTTTATTGTTTTACTCTTTCTAAACCTTCATTGTCACTGAGCGCAATATATGTATGTTTCTCTTCCTGCTGATCAATTGTTTATTATCTTTGCCAACATTGTCTAAGGTTCAATTATATTATCTTGCAGATGATATTTACAACACATTTTCGAAAACTCCAGTTGTTTTATTTTTTTATATTGTCTCAATTAATCCTGGACCACATACATTTTAAACAATCGTTTTGCCACTACTAATCTTAGATATGTCCGTCATAAATATGTTGCTCTTTCCGGTCTGATGTTATCTAGGCACATCATTTTTTTTACTATGACAGATATATGGCTATCAGCAGTCAGATGCATCAGCCTGTCTTGCAGACATTTATTTTTTTGTCTATGCCATCACCCCGCCATTCAGGTAGGGGTGGCAGAGTCGCATTTCTTTTACTCGAAACTTGTAAAGTAGAAATTATTCATACACCTCAATAACTAAGCTTTGAGATAATATATTTTCTTATTAAACATTCATTTATGTTATGTGCTACCGTTATTGACATCTGCCGTCCTTCAACATATACATGTATACATAGAAATATATGCACATATACATAATAACACATATATAATAGTTGACCATCGTGTAGATGGGAAAGGTAGGTAATTGACAGCTTCGGATTGTCGTGCTGGGGAAGATGTTCATAATCCCCTGGATAGCCAAGAAAACAAACAAGTCCGTCTTTGAAGAAGTCAATGAGATTCTACAAGCAAGAGCGCATGCACGCACGCGCTTAAACAGTAACGACTAATGTTCTACTTGCAGGTATGTGCTCTTTACCGAAGGAAAACGGACCCTGTGATGCGCGTATTCGACGTTGGTTCTACAACAAAGACCACTGCCAGCAGTTCATCTACGGAGGTTGCGGAGGAAACAAGAACAACTTCCCTGATCAAGCGACTTGCTTAAGAAAGTGTCGATGTCCACGGTTAACTTGCCACAAAGAATGTGAATATGGCCCTGTGTTTGACAAGTCGGGATGCCCCACCTGTGAATGTCTCGGTAACCCTTGTGCAGTAAGTATGTCACTGTGATCGTATGCTAAAGCATCAATTATACGGATGTCAGCATCATGCACCTTGACCATACGAATCAGCATTACGCGACATATGCTTTTTGTTGCGTAATCTCTACTACAATACAAGGCGTTAACATTGACTCATTCATAAGATTATTTTAGTTCACATTACAGCAATCCATTCGACGCGAAAAATACATATTTTTATGCGAACGATGGTGTGTTCGTGCATGCGTGCGTGCGTGCGTGCGCGCGCGTGCGTGTGTGTGTGTGTGTGTGTGTGTGTGTGTGTGTGTGTGTGTGTGTGTGTGTGTGTGTGTGTGATTTTTTGCGTGAATGTGTCAATGTGCGTAGGCCAAAGCAAATATTTGAAGAACGAGAATAATTGTAAAGCTGTTTTCTTAGTTTACGCTGTGCCAAAAGGGATATCAGTGCGTGCCATTGAAGGTGCTAGTGCCCTGCTCGGGCATAGGGTGTCCTCCAAGAGCCAAGTGCGTCAAAGGTAATGTGATGAACGAGTAAATTATTTAGTACTTTATACTAATGACGCCTTTATAAATAATAACTTTTGGATATCGATTATTTGTCGTTTGTTGCTTCTACACGTCTTTGTTGTTGCAGTATATTGTGTATAATTTGGTATATGTTTAATTTCGAGCTAATCATGAACATTGGACATCCTATCCATATATAAATACATTTTCCGAGTAGAAAATAATATCAATGTATGGTGTTGTAGTAAAGCCTGGACAATGTCCACAGTACAGAGAGTTTGGTCCACGCTGTGGCAGCGACTCGGAATGTCCCGGGAAAAAGAAATGTTGCGCCGTCGGAGCTCATTACATGTGCATGAATCCAGTTTAATCCAGTACAGGTATGTTCTTACATAGCGTTGTTTCCGATCATCGGGACTGTGCAAAGTGCTTTGCACTGAACCTCCCAGTAGACCTGTTCATTCGAACACCAACTTTACTTTTATATATATGAGTGAATATAAACAACGTTGTGTGAAAGAAACTGGCCATGTTTCGAAACGACAGCGATACGAGTCGAACCCCGGTCCTCTGGAATTATATTAGCTTAATGTTCGATGCATTATAATACAGTACAATACAATACAGCATAATAGTGATATATCAACAGCGCTAATATCCTCTGGAACGCTAAGCTCAGCAGCGCACCAATGCAAAATGGTTACGCAGATACTAATCGGTAAGGAGCATTGAAGAGATTGAATCGCTAAGGTGAGGAGCTATGGAAGATAAGCAAGTTTAAACAGGTGGTTTCTAGTTGACGACGACATGTTATATTATATATTATTAATTGGCTATGTAAGTCATTGTCCGAATACGACGTAAACGGCCGATTAATGACATCGTCGCTTTACCGCCCGTATTGCTGCATGACGCATAGTCAGAATCCGTATTGGCCGAATTCAACCAGTATTAAGGCGAGTTCATCTCGTATTGTGGCGAGTTCATCCGTATTGGCCGAGTGCACGAAGAACGTTCGGTTATGACGTCGACGCACGACAAAACAGGTCGCGAGAATTTATAGTCAGCGGCAAACGCTTCTCGCGCATGGCCATATATTTTGAACCTTTTCAGTTTATCATGGCGCTTGCCAGTGACAGATACATTGATGGTCTCCTGAACAGGATATTGGAGCTGGAGCAACCATCAAACATGGAGGCAACTTCCCGGTTTAAAATCCAAAACCGATTGTTAGTTAACATGTCGTCGTCTGTTGGCGAGGAAATGAATTTATCACACGTACAGCCGTATTGGCATCGGGCCAATTCGGCTACCTTCAGGCTTATACGAAGGCAATACGAGTATGACCAATCAATCACATATATTATATATCCTGCCGACATATCGCTAACAGGGAGTGAGTGAACAAGTAAAAGAGAAAGATCTAGCTCCTACGTTAGTCTTAACACTCTGAAAGAAACGTACATTAGGACTAGCTGTTCGAAGCTGTCTAGAGCAAGCGTTCCAAAACTTTATTCCCTGAGGCCCACCCATGGGGCTGCTAAAGCCACTGAGGCCCACTGTATTGCAAAACATTATCGATACAACTAAAGATGTGCTTTTTTATTAAATCAAAATATATTAAAACTACAATGATGGCACCCACGTATGTTTTGCACAATACTCCAATCAGTCCTACAGCGTTAAACATTTGAGAATGAGATATGGGGTTCAGTCACAAGTACAAATGCACACCCAGCTTATTATCATTAATGTTAATGACAAAACTTACAGATTGCTGGGTTCAATGGGATGGGTGTGCCTGCGTCTCTTAGCATAGTTTGTCCAACTAAGTGAAGCGGCCATTTGGACGAGCGATTGAGGCATGCTTTGGATGCAGGACATGCAATGTACATTTGTACAAAGATATATGTTTTGAACAGTACCGTGCACATGATAGACATTTCCTTGTGTGGAACCAGCATTTGGTGATGTTATTGCAATAAAATGTGAGTATCATATAAAAATTTACTCTGAATATTTGATCAGTAAAGTTATTTCCGGAGTTCCACAACTCATATTGAAAACATATAATAAGCTTATGTACACCATTGCATGTATAATTAATTTTGCTTCAAAACAAACATAACTTGCAATTATAGGATATAAATAGTTTTGAAGCTATAGCTTAAAAACTACAAACTTTTCAGAATCTGTCTCAGTTGCCCGGGGAAACGCAACACACGCTTAATTCAATTTGAGGAGCCCTATGGGTTAAAGTATTGTTTTATACACAATTAAGGTGGACATTGCGTTGTCCCTTGGGACCACCTCAAACCATCCCGCGGACCACCCGAGGGCCGCGGACCACAGATTGGGAACCCCTGATCTAGGGTATCTTGCAGGAATTAGCAGTGAATGCTGTATGCTTGCATGAAAGTAAAATACTACAATCGTGTATAGGCCAGTTGGCCAGTTGGCCTTAATCTACCCAAATTTGAATGGACACAACTAACAATTATATTAATTAAAGGCATTTTCGAAATCCAGTATGAAGAATGGATACGGTTAATGTGTTACACAATTTTAAAGCACATATATATATATATATATATATATATATATATATATATATATATATATATATATATATATATATATATATATATATATATATATATATATATATATATATATATATATATGTATGTATATGAAATATGCACTTTCGAGGCTCATTTGCTATCGATATCCCTATTTACACATTATGAATTTGCTTTAATTTAGCAGTTCTTTTATTTTAACAACGGCTTCAACGAGTACGTGGTGCTTGATTTATTATTTCATGCCTTTTATATTATAATGCCTTTGTTATGGAAAAATAGTAATTATGCTGTTGCTGCTGCAGCTATCCCATCTGTTCAGTAGATCAATATTTAGAACGTATTAATTTCTTAGCGAATACAATATCCAATAATAAATGTATCTTTTCAGGTACATGTGCCTCGTGGATGAAGCAGAAGATGAATAACTAGTGCGTCCCAGTCTTGTCAGGGTGTGACGTTGCGACAAGGAGGGATCACTGCTTGTAGTTTTCGTGGCACGGACAAGCATACTGCATATATTATGATGATTGTCATGTTGCTATGCCTTTCTCCACATGGTTGTACTTGGCAGAATAAACGGCTCAGTTAACATCGAATCGCATTCCTGTTGCAGCTGTTTTGGAAGATGACATAACTAGCAAAGTACATAAATTTGCAGATGACACAAAAGTATTCAGAAAGGTTACTAATGATTCAGAAAAACAAAGTTTACAGGATGATCTAGATAAATTAGTTAAATGTTCAGAAAAATGGCAAATGTTATTACATTTTGGGAAGCGTAAATGCATACACATAAGACATGGAAACATGTAAAAAAATATAAAATGGGGGATGCTGTACTAGGTAGAACCACATAAGAAAATAATTTAGGTGTTACATTTAGTTGTGACATGAAAGTTGCAGAGCAATGTGGGATTGCTGCTTCGAAAATAAATCAAATGCTAGGGCTAATTAGGAGAAATATCACGTATAAGGAGAAACAGCTAATTGTACCCATGTACAAAGCAATAGTTAGAACACATTAAACAAGCCTGAAAGAATACAACGAAGAGCAACTAAAATTATTCCAGAATTGAGACAATTTCAATTATATTACTATATCAGCGGAACATGTTAGTATCGTCTGCAAATAAAATGCATTGATATATTTTTGAAACATTGCAAATATCACTGATGTGCAAGATAAAGAACTTCGGTCCTAAGCCATAACCTTGTGGAACAAGGCAAAATAGATTAAGTACTTCAGATTCACAATTGTCAAGCTGAACATACTGACTTATATTTGTTAAGTAACTTGAAATCCATGTATATGCAATACCATAAATGTAATAATAATATATTTGTTGTCAACATGTCATGGCTAGCAGTATTATACACTTTCTTTAGATCAACACATATGCCAATAGCAAATGTATTATTATCTAAAGAATTAGTAATATTGTTTTCAAACGATTATAATAAATCATGATATGCTGATATAATCGAGCTAAAGCCATGTTGACATAGACTGAGTATGTCATACTTGCTTAGAACATTAAACAACATATAATTGTATATTTTTTACAGGATTTTCAAGAATTGTGATAGCAAAGAGATAGGTATGTAATTAGAAAATTCACCCTTGTCATAAAAAATGAAGAACTTTGGCAATGTTCATGCTGTTGAAAAAAAACTCCAGTTTTGAAAGAAACATTACAACTGTGATTGAAAGTTTTTATAATTTGAGTGATAATTGTTTTGACATTTTACTTTTAAAATGGTGTACAATTCTCATTTCTTTGACATCAACATGACTTTAACATATATACTGTTTTTCTGTCCTTTTCCAAAGTAATCGAAAATTGATGAATCCTTTTCATGTAAAGTAATACGCCTTACTAAGTTGGATCCAACATTTGTAAAGAAAACTAAATCCGTATGCAATATCCTTCTTATCCGATATGAGTTTGTTAGGGTTCATAACATATGCATGCTATGTTGGAATGTAATTTTTTATTACACTGTTTAATATTTTCAAAATTTCCTTTATATAATTGTTATAATGTTTATCTAATAGCGTGCTGTAGTATGATTGTTCAGACAATCTTAATGTCGATATTAGTTTTTTTTTTATAAGATTTGTACTTTAGTTCAGCTTCAGGAGAGCGATGTAAAATAAATGTTTTGAAAATCTTTTTTCTAGTCACAAGCACAGCTTAAAACTGTTGGTGGTCCAATGTTTCTTATTTGTTTTTGAAACTGTTTTTACAGGACAATGCTTGTTAAATATATGTTTTAAATGATGCAATAATATATCATACGCCTTGTTTGCGTCGTTTGTGTCTAAAATGTCATTCCAGGATCGTAAACTTAGTTCACGTGAAAACGAAGCTAAGATGTCTTCATGTATTAATCTAATATGTTGAGCATCTTTTTTTTTACCATTTCTACTTATTTGTTACTCACAAATTGCAAAACAATGGAAAATTGTTACGGATGACGTTGAGGTGAACATCACAGGTCAAATTGTATCGCAGTTCATTAATGAATATATTGTATATTGACATAGCTGAGATCTAGTAGGCTGATCGATTAAAGGATAAATGACAATGCATTAAATCAAGGACGTTTTAGTGTTGTTAGTTTCATGCTTTAGCAGATATATTTTCAGGTCACCACACACAAATACTCTTTTGATTGATTTTATATCACATAAGATACCTTCAACGTTGTCTAAGAAAATTTCTAAATTTGAACCAGATGTTCTATGCATGCAGTTGATAATAACATCCGAGCGATTTTGTATGGCTAATTCAACAGCAATACATTCAAATGTGTCTTATAATGCCCCTGAATTGGATTTAACAAAATTTAACAAGATTCTCATCCCAAACAACAAGTTCCAGTTGGCAAGTGGACAAGGAAGCCATTGGCTTATCGAGAGTCCAACAATTTTCTCATTTACGTGTAGCCCGCCCTTATCAAATATCTGTCAATTCTATTTTTAAGCATATTCACACTACTAGCATTAACACAATCATTTGGCAGTTTGTTCTCTATTCATTAATCACCCTCTGTGAGAAAGAGTACTTCCTCATGTCCAACCTACACTACTCCTTAACTAATGCTACTTTGTGTCCTCTGGTTTTACTGCCTTCTTTAAATTTGAATAACATATTCCTGTCAAAATCCTCATAACCGCTCACTATTTTAAACACTTCTATTTGGTATCCTCTTAGTCTCCTGGTCTCTAGTGTTGTCAAACCGCATTGTAATAAGCGACTTTCGTAACTAAGGTCTCTCAATTCTAGAATAATTTTAGTTGCTCTTCGTTGTATTCAAGTTTGTCTCTATGTCCTTTTTACGATACTGCTTCCATGCTTGAATACAATATTCCAAATGTGGTCTAACAATTGCTTTCCACAGTGGTACAATTAGCTGTTTCTCCTTATACATGATAGTTCTCCTAATTAGCCCTATAATTTGATTTCCTTTCGAAGCAGCAATCCCACATTGCTCTGAAACATTCATGTCAGCACTAAATGTTAATTCTAAGTCCTTTTCTTGTGTGGTTCCACCTAGTACAGCATTCCCCATTTTATATTCTTCGTCCATGTTTCCATGTCCTATGTGTATATATTTACACTTCCCAAAATTTAATAACATTTGCCATTTTTTCTGACCATTTAACTAATTTATCTAGACCATCCTGTGAACTTTGTTTATCTGTATCATTAGTAACCTTTCTGATTACTTTTGTGTCATCTGCAAATGTGAGTACTTTGCTAGGCATGTCATCTTCCAAATCATTTATATATATTAAACACAGTGTAGGGCCTAATACTGATCCCTGTTGTACCCCGCTCAAAACAGATTTCCAGTTTGAAATCTCACCATCTACTATTACTCTCTGTTTTCTGTGTGTAAGCTACTTTTCTATCCAGTTGATTACATCGTTTCCTATGCCATGGGCTTTTAGTTTAAGAAACAATCTTTGATGTGGCACTTTATCGAAAGCTTTCTGAAAATCTAAGTAGACAACATCCACTGGTGACCCGTCATCTACCCACTTTGTAATTTCTTTAAAAAAACATAAGAGATTAGTTAGAAATGACCTTGCGTTTAGGAACCCAAGTTGATATGTATTTATTAACTTATGTTTTACAAGGAATTCCACCATGTGGTCTCTAATTAATGTTTCGAGTAATTTACGTACAACTTATGTTAAACTAACCGGTCTGTAATTTCCCTTGTTCCACGATCCCTTCTTAAATAGCGGCGTAATGTTTGCATCTTTCCATTCTGAAGGAACTATTCCTTCTTCTAGTGACAAGTTAAACAATTTTGCAAGTGGTGTACTAATTTGCTCAACAATTTCCTTAAGCAGTTTTGGTGGTATCCCATCAACTCCAGGCGATTTATTTTCCTCCATCTTCTTAATTTGTTTTGCTATCATTTCAGGAGTTACAAATAACTGCACTAAATGTTCTGACGTATTGCCCTCAAATTTAGTAAATGGAACTGGAAGTGAGCTTATATTTTCTGTGGTAAAAACTGAGCTGAAATACTCATTCAGGACCTCTGCCGTTTGAAACCCGTCTGAAATTATGTTTCCCCCGTTGTTTTCCAGTGGTCCGACCTTATCTCGAACTTTCTGATTACTCCTTACATAAGCATAGAAACTCTTTCTGTAATTTTTTATATTACCTGCCAATTTTTTTCTAAGGTTCATTTAGATTTTCTAATTTCAGTTGTAGCTAGGTTAAGTGCCTCTTTGTAATTTGCATAGTCTTCATCCTTTCTGGTACGCTTATAATCCCTCCATGTAGTTTGCTTAAACATTATTTTTCTAATAGCTTCTTTTGACAAGTGTTTCTTTCTAGACCGTTTTCCTTGTTTTTTCAAGGGAACAAATTTATCGATGATATTTTATAATATTCCAACATTCAATTGCGGTCTTATTTATCAGCATGTTATTCCAATCTAGCTTTGCTTAGTACTTTCTGATATCTTTATAGTTACCTTTGTGGAAGTTTCTCCTATGCGTTTTTTTTTATTTTTACTTTCTGATTTTACATTGATGTCAACATGTATTTGATTGTGGTCACTGTTACCCAATGGTTCATGTATTTTAACATTGTCCATTAATTATTTTTGTGATGATAAAACTATATCTAATACATTTTCTCCCCTGATTGGTTCCAGCACGTGCTGAGTAAGGAATCTCTCCTGAATTAAAAATATAAATTGTTGGTCCTCACCCCCTGTACTCTCTAGAGATTTACATTGTATATGTCCATGGTTAAAATCTCCCATTATGATACATTCCCCTTTACTAATTTCATTTATAGCATTTCGTATTTTTGCGTTATACTCTTCGTTTATGTTTGGACTTCGGTAAACTAATCCAATAGTTAATTTTTTATTTCCTGAAACTATTTTGCACCAAACAGCTTCATCGTAATCTGCTTCGCTTTCTAATTTTATTTCATAAGCCTGGAGCTAATTCGCTGTTACATTTTATGTGTTGAAAAAGTCGTTTTAAAAATATGCTTTGAATAGTTTTTTTTTTAAATGTTATGTTTTGAAAAGTATGTTAGGAAATTGTTGATATTGACAAGTTTTTTGAAATTTTTTTGTTTTTAACATTTTATGTTTTGAAAATGTTTGTTTTGAGAAGTATATGCATTGAAAATACTGTTTTGAAAAGTTAATACTTTATAGAGTTTGCTTTGGAAACTTTATGTTTTAAAACGATTATGTTTTGATAAATTTTTTTAAAGGTTTCTACAAAGATCAAGAAAATATCACAAATTTAAAGAAAATGTGTAGCCTGTAATGTTTAAGAGTCCTGTTGTTTCTTGGAAATCAATAAAATAATCGACACCACTTGTTTCGTATAAATTATGTTATTTTCGCACCACAGAGAAGTAGAACTCCATTTACACGAAAGACCATAGCATCTCCCCTTGAACTGCACCACCAGTTGTCTGATGGCATTGGAACTTCTTGTTTTACTCTACCATAAGGCAAATGATGGCAGTATGCTATGGCATGTTTTTCGGTTGGTTTCCAGCCGGGTGTCCACTCTGAAGGGAGATAAATAGGTCTCGTTAATACATACATGTTTGGTAGGAGGTATTTCTTAGGAGATATATAGTTCACATTATTACGTTTATACTCGCTAAAGGGTAGTTGTTGGAAGGAATAGGGATCAGGTTAATACATAATTATATAGTCAGTAGAGGGTGTTACAACTTACGAATAACGTTCAATGCAGTAGGCTGGTTAGAATACAAATTAAATCAAATGCAGAATAGGTATATGTTTGTAAATGTTAGTCGTGAATGTTATGATGTACATTGATACTACCGTGTCACATAGCAAAAACATGGCATGGTTGGCATTCGAGAAAGGGAGGCCATTTTCTAAATAAAGACATGGGTTCGGCAATTTTGGAAAGCAAATCGTGAAATTGGGGGAGCTGACACAACAGTTGTTTCGATATACATATACATATTTGTAGTACTATTTCGTAAATTTTTTCATTACTCACCATCAATGTTACTCCTTCGCTTGGCGTGTTTTTTCCTCACTTGATGGCTTAAAGTGCTCTTTCTTGTGAAGCGGTGCCACTGTCGCCACACGTTGCCGATGGCCGAGCCACTTTCGTTTTCTTGGGTGCTGACAGAGATGATGGGTCAGCGAAGTTTGAGTTCCTTCTCTGTAGTGGCAACATATATATATCAGCTCTGTCGTCGGCTTCTCCTCTATAAAACCTCAACCGTCTCTGCAGCCACTTTCGGTTTAAACAACCATTGGTTGTCATTAACTTTTGTGCTTTCACTTTTACCGTACTGCATACTGGAATGTTACTAATAAAATTAATTAAATAAATACAGAAATAAATAAATAACATACCATATGTGAAATTTTTTGGGGAAAAAAGTCGCTAGGGGCATTAAAACTAACATATTTGGTCGCTATATACGCTTCATGAGATAAATATAGGTCAATGTATTGCGTTTTTACTCGCTACGGAGGCTTGTTGGGGAAATACAGGTCAACAGTAATACACATGTAGAGTATCTAGGGGCATTGTAACTTACATATATATATATATATATATATATATATATATATATATATATATATATATATATATATATATATATATATATATATATATATATATATATATATATATATATATATATATATATATATATATATATATTCGTTAGCGGCCTTTCTTGAGATACATATAGGTCAATGTGTTGCATTTGTACTCGCTAGGAGCGTTTCTTAGTATAACTAGTATTTGGAAAAAGTCGTTAGGGGGCGTGACAACTAAAGAATTTGCTTCATGGTCGCTAAGGCGTTTATCCTTTGGAACAAGTCGGTAGGGACGTGACAAATTAGTGTTTAGTGCAGTAGGCAGAATAAAGTATACGTTAAATAAAAGGCTGAATAGGTATGTGTGTAAATGTTAATCGTAAAAATTATAATGTACATGTATACGACCATGTCATATAATGCAAACGTGACATAGTTTTGGAAAGTGCTATAATACAGGAAATCGAGGTTTGTGGTGGCTATGTTGGAAAGCGATGCATGGGGACGGCTATGTTGGGAAAACAGGGAGTGGGAGCGGTCATTTTGGGAAGGAAGTTTTTTCGTTGTATTATATACATATTTACAGGATTGTTTCATTACTTAAAATTGTTCTGTAAAGCCTTCCTAAAATTGTTCTATAAAGCCTTCTTATTTTTTCTTTCATAGTTTGACATTTTTTTCCTCAGTCGCTGGTTAACGACGATGGATGTTTTGCAATCACATGGTCGGTCGTGTTGTTTTTATGGAGCCAGGAATGTCAGGCTTGATACTGATGCAAATAAATCTTTAAACATAAATGTCAGCGATAGAATCGAAGGTGGTTGTATGTCACATATTGTTGTCAGGTGAAAAAGTCCCAATAAGCCGAATAAACCAACCGACCAAAGACGAACACCTGCTGCGTATATATTGCAACATTGCTGCAATGGTAAATTTAGCATATCGGTTGCCTGGCGGTGGGAAATTACTCAAAATGTATATACCCATCAGTACAAAAGAAAACATCGGCCAATGCAATGACATTCTAGAAGATTCCTTTTTAGTTTGTCTCTACTCGGTAGAGGCATTTTTTTCAGAATAATATATAATAACTCTTGGAAACACCTATTTTTTTTTAAAGTAAAAAGCTTTCTAACAATTTGTTTGCACTCGATTTTAGTTTTAATAATTATTTCTTGTACTATTTTGAGAATGTTAAAAAATGTGTGGGGTTTTTCGGGACCCCCGTTGTGACCCTGTAGGCCTCTTCATCTAGTTCACAAACAACCTTGTTGCAATTATTCAATAGGGTAGCAATTTTGCGTGATTGCAAAACAAAGTGCAACGGGGAGTTTCGTTGTGCAATGTATTTTTTTCAATAAAGGCGTTGCCAATTAGTTCACACACTATGCTCTACAACACGCCTCTATATGAAGCGGATAGTTGCGTATTCGCAGCCGGATACTGGCGATAAATGACGTTTTTAACACGCAAATTACTTCGGTTACTAGGCGTTAGTTGGGCTATTTTATGAAAAGTAGTTGTTTCACTAACCGTTAGGGGCGCTGCTACGACCAAAACTGGTTACTCGGTGGCGGTCAGTAGTGCGGTCACCATCCACCAGGTGGTGTAGGCAAATTGGTTCAGTTACTTGGTGTAGGAGCGATATTTATAAAAGTAGTTTATAGACTCTCCGCTAAAGGCGCCACCAGTAACAACATTGGTCGTGGCTAGGCACCCCATAGTGAAGTCGCTATACGCTAGGTGGCGCGAATGTTCGCTAGGTTGCTCCGGGCTCCACATTCCTCGAACACTGAATTCGTGTGTACCTTGATACCACTGACGATGCCACGATCAACAACAGGGCGGTACACACACATCACAAAGCCAAAATGGCGAAGGCGCGTGATTGCCTAGCTTATTGTCGTACCTCGTTATGTACAATATTTGAACCCGGATTATAAATAAATGAATGACAGAAATTAAAACAAAGGACGGCAGGCTGGCTGGCTTGCTGCTACGCAGACATACGACATTGGGCGTTTTTGGCCGCTATGCCCGTAGGAAAGTTTTTTCTTAGTTTAAATTTAACATTATATGAAATCAAACGATTCTAAGAAACTCATATGGGCAGAGCAGGTCTTGCATACGGGCATTTTGCGTGTATGTATCGCTAATTCTTCTTGTTAAACAACCATTTTTAAATATAACGTTACGACGTCATTGAGACGAAGGAAAAAATGTGCTAATTATTCCACGTGCCGTTGGCTTTCAAGTCAGGTAATGACAATTCCTCCTGTTTACGAAAAATATGGATGTAAATAATTAGGGACAGTAATATCAACAACGCTAAGCTCCTCTGTCAACTATTGTCTGTTGGTGAACACTATATGTACACTATTCTTAGAGCGAGTGAGAGCTGGCTATTGTGCGTATTTGATATACCAGAGGAGCCCCAATGCGCGTGGGAGTGCGTGCATGTGTGGTCGTCTCCATGTGCGTCTCGGTGCAAGCGCCCCTGAGCGTCTTCTCTACCGATCACTTATGTACGAATAGTCATGTCCCAAACTGATTCAATGTCCGATTAAGGTGTAGTATAGTAACTGTATCAACTGTAGCACGTGCGGCTAAATTATGATTTAGTGGCATGTGTTACAGTCAACACAGTGTAACAACAGTTTAGTATTTTTTGATGGAGTGGTTACGTATATATATATATATATATATATATATATATATATATATATATATATATATATATATATATATATATATATATATATATATATATTCAGCCAAGGCAACCATTTCTTTCAACCAAAGTGAAACGATCTTTAATCGGTGCCACCCGAGTGACGATATACAACAGTAATCTCAGCTGACATTCTCGTAGCGTCAGCGTAGTTCGTCAGCATCGCAACGTAGATCAGTGTCAATCTACAACAGCACATTTTATGCGTTTTAGAAAACACGATACGACATAACCCAGCACAACGCACATTTACATATATATATATATATATATATATATATATATATATATATATATATATATATATACACACACACACACACACACACACACACACACACACACACACACACACACACACACACACACACACACACACACACACACACACACACACATGTAGTGAACACACGCTGACAAGAATACAACTTTTATTCCGTCAGAGCACAATACGTGTTAGTCGAACACTCTAGTTCACGTAACTCCGTCAGGGTGCGATCATCGTAACAGGTCAAGGCCACTGACTAAACCGCTACACAGCCCCCTCCAGCACCCGTTATAGGGGAGAATAGCGTTCAGGATGCTTGACTAGGCGGCCGGATCTCGTCTCCACGTTTGTAGCTGGACGACAACGAGGAGCTTGTTTGGCAGCCTCAACCGGTTTCACCGGGTCAAGGAATGCAGGTTTGAGGCGATCGATGCTGACGCTGTCCTGACGATTGCCGTAGTCGAGTAAGAACGTCTTATCGCCGTGCGTCAAAACCTTGTAAGGTCCCTCGTATGGTGGTGTGAGAGGCGGGCGGTGACTATCACGGCGGATGAACATGTAAGAACTGTTTGCGAGTGTAGCTGGCACTGACGACGGTCTGGTACCGTGTGGAACGGGAGGCCGCGGTGCTAGCCCGCGAAATGTCTCGCGGAGTCAAGGAAGGAATTGCGCTGCCTCCTGCGTTTCCTGACCACGTGGTAGGAAATCACCCGGAACGGTTAGTGGGGATCCATATACCATCTCTGCTGAGGAACAATCTAGGTCTTCTTTGGGTACGGTGCGGATGCCAAGCAGAACCCATGGCAGTTCGTCAATCCAGTTGGGACCATTGAGGCGAGCTATCAAAGCGGACTTGAGATGACGATGAAAACGTTCCACAATTCCGTTAGACTGGGGATGGTACGCGGTTGTCCTATGCAGACGGGTGCCGTGTAGTTGAGACAAAATCGCCCACAATTCTGAAGTAAACTGTTTCCCTCTGTCCGACGTCAGATCTACCGGAACACCAAAATGGGCGATCCAGTGGAATGCAAAAGCCTTCGCGCACGTGATAGTCTGTGCATCCACCAGTGGGATTGCTTCAGGCCATCTGGTGAATTTGTCTACCACTGTGAGCAGGAAGCGATAATTCTGTGACGGTGGAAGAGGGCCAACGATGTCCACGTGGATGTGATCAAAACGGCGGGTCGCTGGCGTAAACTGGTCCAACGGGGCGGTGGTATGCCGACGCACTTTAGCTGCTTGACAATGGAGACACGCTTTTGCCCAGATGCCGACTTGTTTTTGAAGACCTGGCCACACAAACTTAGCCGCGACCATCTTCTTCGTTGTCCGGATTGACGGGTGTGAGAGGCCGTGGACTGTATCGGAAACTGTGCGTTGCCATGTGTCGTGGACGAGAGGTCTGTGTCGTCCAGTGGAGATATCACAGCAGATCAATTCGCCATTGTTGCCGAGTGGAACGTCACGGATGACGAGGCTAGTGGTGGCTGTTCGGACGGAAGTGATACCCTCGTCTGTTCGCTGGGCTGCTGCCATGGCATCGTAGTATACACCAGGATGGGGCGAGGTGATCGCAGAGATTTCACCTCTGGATAACGTGTCTGCTATGGTGTTGTTCTTGCCCCCTATGTGGCGCACGTCTGTCGTGAATTCCGAGATGTATGTCAAGTGTCTCTGTTGCCTCGAGGACCACGGATCGCTGGTTTTGGAAATGGCAAAAGTCAACGGGTTTTGTTCAGTGAAAAGGACGAAGGAGCGCCCTTCCAGGAAGTAGCGAAAGTGTCGAATAGCCAGGTACGCGGCTAGAAGTTCACGATCGAACGCACTGTACTTCTGTTCGGCAGCGCGAAGTTTGCGGCTAAAGAACGCCACTGGTTGCCAGGAGCCAAGATTTTGCTCAAGAACGGCGCCGATTGCTGCTCCCGAGGCATCGACTGTGAGTGCGATGGGCTTGTCAACATGTGGGTGTACGAGCATAGTGGCTTGTACGAGGGCCTCCTTTGCGGTCGCGAATGCTTCCTCTAGGTCGTTTGACTACTCCAAGGTCACGGGCTTGCCTGCCATTGCATCAAATGTGGGACGCATGATGTGAGCTGCATTGGGGACGAAAATATGATAGAAATTCACCATCCCGGCAACTGTTGGAGTCCTTTGACAGTTGTAGGACGTGTGAACATCCGGATGGCTTCTACCTTTGCAGGCAGTGGAACAGCTCCTTGACTTGTGATCCGGTGGCCCAGGTAGTCGATGGTAGTTGTTCCAAATTTGCATTTGCTCACGTTGATCACTAAACCATGGGAGGCCAGACGGTGGAAAACTGTTCGTAGGTGGTGTTTGCGTTGTTCTGCAGATGCACTGCTTACCAAAATGTCATCTAGTTAGACAAAAACGAATTCGAGTCCGCTACAGACAGTGTCCATGAGGCGCTGAAATGCTTGCGCTGCGTTTTTGAGACCGAACGGTGTTCGTAGAACTCAAACAGGCCGAAAGGCGTGATTACGGCAGTTTTGCTGATGTCATCTGTAGCTACCGGAATCTGATGGTAGCCATGTACCAGGTCGATATTGGAGAACATGGTAACGCCTGAAAGTTGTGAAGAGAAGTCCTGAATGTGTGGCACCGGATATCGGTCGGCTATTGTCACATCGTTGAGTCTTCAATAATCACCTCACGGCCTCCAACCACCGGAGTTTTTAAGCACCATGTGTAAGGGAGACGCCCACGGGCTATCTGATCGTCGTATGATCCCCATTTCTTCCATCGTCCTGAACTCCTCCTTAGCAACAGCAAGTTTATCTGGTGGTAGCCTGCGAGCTCTAGCGTGCACAGGATGAAATGTTCAACACCATAACGAACATAAGGACTGGAAAATTCTGGACGAGTGATAGCAGGGAACTCATCTAGTATCCGCTTGTATGGGTCGTCCGATGCGACGTGGTGCAGACACAGTGCCGACTGGTTGGATTGCTTGAGAGTAGAACTTGTGAACGAAGTGGTGTTGACAAAACGTTGGCTTTGGAGATCAACTAACAATCCATGCGTCTGCAGGAAATCAGCTCCGAGAAGCGGTGTTTTTACCTCAGCAAGAATGAAGGGCCATGTGTAGTCCTGGTTCTCCAGACGAACTTTCATCTTTCGTGTCCCGTAATTTGCAATTTTTGACCCGTTAGCGGTGACCAGAGAGAGTGTGCATGAGCCGCTGTCACTGTCTTGATGGGAGGCGGGGAAAACACTGACTGCTGCTCCCGTGTCAACCAAGAATCGTTTTGCAGAGTAACCGTCCACGAGGAACAGTAGGCTGTTAAGTTGGCCGGCCGCCGAAGCGACTAATGACGACCGGCCCGGTAGTTTCCCGCAAATGCACACGGGGTGTTGCACTTTCTGGCCGCGTTGCCGTATCGCCGATTGTAGTAGCACACATCTTCATCATGCGTCACGGGTTCGTTTGTTCTCGGTGTCGCGACGGGTGTTGTTCTCGTGTTTCTCGGTCGACGGGTGTCTGATGAGAAAACAACAACCGGCTAGCCGTGGCTAGTTGCAGGCGGATGTCCTCTGGCATGCACTTTAGTAGAAAAATGCTCTCGAATAACATGCACGGCTTGTGTGAACCAAGCAAGGCGAGCATCTCGTCCATGAGTTGTGAAAGTCGCCTGTCACCCAAACTATGGTGGCCTATATCTAGTAGTCTATCTGCACGCTGTCGCCTTGATAGTCTGAATATGTCGGTAAGCTTTCTCTTCAGATTTCCGTACCTATCATGTTGCGGCGGATCTTCCAAAATGTCTGTCACGCGCAGAGCTGTCGTCTGATCTAAGGCCGCGACAAGATAATGGTATTTCGTGTCATCGGCCGTGATATTCCGTAAGGCGAACTGCGCCTCTGCCTGCTGGAGTTGTTCCGTTTGAATGGAAAGAAGCAAACATCATACCATTATTTAAAAAGGGTTCGATAAATAAGTCAGATAATTACAGACCAGTGAGTTTAACGTCAGTGATTTGTAAATTATTAGAAAGGTTAATTAAAGACCATATGGTGGACTTCCTCGTTAAACATTAATTATTAAATTCATCTCAACATAGATTCCTTAAAGCGAGGTCATGCTTAACAAATATGTTATGTTTTTTAGAAGAAATCACTAAGTGGATAGACATGGCATCGCCAGTAGATATTATCTACTTAGATTTTCAGAAAGCTTTTGACAAAGTGCCACATCAAAGATTACTACTTAAATTAAAAGCCCATGGTATAGGGGATAGCATAACTGACTGGATAGAACAATGGCTGACTGACAGAAGACAACGAGTTGTAGTAGATGGAGAAGTTTCAAATTGGAAATCGGTTTTGAGTGGGGTACCTCAAGGATCAGTATTAGGACCTACATTATTCTTAATTTATATCAATGACTTGGACGACAGTATAACAAGTAACGTACTGAAATTTGCGGATGACACAAACCTGTTTAGAAAGGTTAATACTGATGGTGATAAACAACATTTACAAAACGATCTAGACAAATTAGTGAAATGGTCTGAGAAATGGCAGATGTTGTTAATTTTTGGGAAATGTAAATGCCTACATACAGGACATGGGAACTTGAATGAAAACTATAAAATGGGAGATACTGTTCTGGGTACTACTGTAAAAGAAAAGGACTTAGGAGTTACAATAAGCGCTGATATGAAAGTTTCAGAGCAGTGTGGTATTGCAGCTTCAAAGGGTAATCAAATTCTTGGATTGATTAGAAGAAACATAACATACAAGGGAAAAAAGTTAATTATACCTCTTTATAAAGCAATAGTTAGACCTCATTTAGAATACTGTATACAAGCATGGAGACCATATCGTAAGAAGGATATAGATACGCTTCAAAGCATACAAAGGAGAGCAACTAAAATGATTCCAGAACTGAGATACCTTAGTTATGAAGAACGCCTGAAAGAATGTGGTTTAACAACTCTAGAGACAAGGAGGTTAAGAGGAGATCAGATTGAAGTTTTTAAGATATTGAATGGGTATGAAAATATTGATAGAAATATGTTTTTCTCACTCAAGAAGGATAGCAGAACTAAAGGACATGAGGTAAAATTAGTAAAGGATCAATGTAGATTGGACATCAGGAAGCAATCCTTCTCACAGAGGACAATAAATGAATGGAACAAATTGTCTACAGATTGTGTACCTGCTAGCAGCGTGAATATGTTTAAAAACAAGGTTGACACATATCTCAGGAGGGCGGGTTATAAGTAGATGAAAATTGTTGGACTCTCGATAAGCCAATGGCTTCCTTGTCCACTTGCCATCTGTGCCTTTGGCTTGGATGGCAAATCTTGTTATCTTGTTAAATCTTACGATATCCGCATATACCATGGGCGTGTAATCTATATAAATTGCCTTTTTCGATGATTTCATTATTCTGTCAGCCTGTGTCATAGGCGAGTATATAAGCGTGTGTGCGTACGTGTGTGTGTGTCTGCGCGCGCATATGTGTGTGTGTGCGCGTGCGTGCGTTGAGTAATGATTCGTGTGTGTTGTTTGGGGGGGTGGGCGTGTGAATACATGTGTGCATGCATGTGTACGTGCATGCGTGTACCCATGTTCAGTAATGACTGTTGTATTGGGCTACTCTATCACTCTGGTGTGTGAAGGACCATCTTTGGTAATATGATCACTCATGCCCATAGCATCCACGAGCCATGCTCATATTTCTCATATGTACTATGAGCCATTTGGAGTCCTCATTGAAAAAGTTAACAATCTACGAGTGCAATAATGTATATAGCAATAGTCTACCACGAGAACGTTTACGTCAACTTTACACACAGCAAATATCTAGTGACACAGCTCCAGAATATCAATCTGAAAAAAAGTTGCTCCTATTACATACCTACCTACCTAACTACCTACCTACCTACCCTATATTTGAATGTAACAATGGTTGTAAAAAAAATATATGGAAACTAGGACACAGTTACTGTGATTGTATAAGCAAGATTGGCAATACATGCAAAGCCGATACCTCGAGTTCACGCAGGACATTATGTAAAGTTCATCACCATAAGGACAGCACCACTGTTGTCAGTGAGACTTCAATGGAAGCTCAAGACGAACATCAGGATATAATAAACGTCCGGACACTGACGGCGTCGGGCTGACTTTGTCGAAGAAAAGGTTCAAAACCGTCACCGATGTTCCGCGAGCGAGTGTAACAACACAATCTGCCGTGATTACATCGCTGGATCCTGCTCCGTCGGTATCTCACACACTACTGCATCCTGCTCCGTCAGTATCTCATACTCTACTGCATCCTGCTCCGTCAGTGTCTCACACACAACTGCATCCTGCTCCATCAGTATCTCACACACTACTGCATCCTGCTCCAACAGTGTCTCACACACTACTGCATCCTGCTCCGTCAGTATCTCACACACTACTGCATCCTGCTCCATCAGTATCTTACACACTACTGCATCCTGCTCCGTCAGTATCTCACACACTACTGCATCCTGCTCCATCAGTATCTTACATACTACTGCATCCTGCTCCGTCAGTTTCTTACACACTACTGCATCCTGCTCCGTCAGTATATCACACATTACTGCATCATGCTCCATCAGTATCTCACACACTACTGCATCCTGCTCCGTCAGTATCTCACACACTACTGCATCCTGCTCCGTCGGTATCTCACACACTAAATGTTATATATTGAACTGACAAAAAAGAACTGTAGATGATCATCCAGTCGAGACCAAGGTGCTCACTTGATCTGCTACCAATTTGGCTACTTTCCACTAACTTTATCCACAGTCGTCAACTTGGTAAATGCATCAAATAAAAGCAGGAATAGATTGAAAGAAGACCAGAAGATGACGATGTCAGGAACGAACATACAAGAAATATAGTGGGGACACGATCGACAAAGAAGATAACAGTTAGGACACTTAATCAAGATGCACCCAAATCAACCAGCTTCAAGACATACAGCGTGTATACATGTGAATACAGAGCAAGAGGGCGGCCGAAAAAGAGGTGGGTCGTTTGTGTTACAGGGACTAGGAAAACACAAGATCACCTCCTTCCTTGCTATTGAAAGAAGGTTGCATCTCTCCGCAACCCTTACAGAAATAACGGATAAATTAAATTAAATTGAATGGAATCGAATTGAATCGAATCAAAGCAAAGCAAAATCAAGTGGTGGAAAGTAAAGTGAAGTAACGAAAAGTAAAGTATACCGAATAAAAAAAAATGTGGCGTGTTTTTCTTAAAGTGCAATCACGATTGTATAAAAGCTAATAAATGTCATGCTAATGCATAAAGGACGAAGACAGAAAAGCTGGAGTGAAAATAAATAAAAGGACATGGTTACGATGAATCGTAAACCGCCAAACAACGAGCTAGCGCCCCTTCTATCTATCATGTAACCATAATCACCACAATAGACATTATAACCCCCAACCAACAATTTAGCTCACCCTTTATCCACCTTCTAACCCCTATGCTGATGCCATAACCCTCAGCAATACAGTAGTGTCCTTCTACATTTACCTCCTCTCAGAACATACTTCATTATTCTTTGTTCTTACCCACCAGTTTAGCAAAAAACAGAAACCCCCGTTTTATTCCCCCTTTCCCATGTCGTACATTAGTGTTGACACGACATAGCACAGCAATATTGCTAACTCGCGACAAGACATGGCATCACTATTTATATCCCTAACCCCTACACTAGTGATTATGTGTATTTTTTAGCCTCTCTACCCAAAAACATCACCGGAAACATTATGATAATTATTTTCGTAGTGACAGTGGGCACGGTGTCGGATAAGCGTGGTCGAGGGATGACAACGGCGAAATTGCTATCAGGATTTTGGCAGGAATTTGATGCAATGACAGGGCCTAGCTTAGACATAGAGCACCAGCTCTGTGAGTTCAATATAGGTTTTTAAATTTCCCTGTGAGGGATATTTTACTTCCCGTGGCCTATCCACAGATATCTGCACGTAGAAGGGACCAACGAATGTTAATGTCTCTTCGGAAAGACACAGGCAATGTGTGTGTGTGTGTGTGTGTGTGTGTGTGTGTGTGTGTGTGTGTGTGTGTGTGTGTGTGTGTGTGTGTGTGTGTGTGTGTGTGTGTGTGTGTGTGTGTGTGTGTGTGTGTGTGTGTGTGTGTGGGGGGGGGTGATTTTGCTGGGGTGATGTGCTGCTGTTTGCAGTTATGATTGGTTCACGCTGGTCACCAGTGCCACGCACTGCTGAGTTCATATTTGTGTGTGGTTCACGCTGGTCACCTAGACAGTGTAGATTTGGTGGATTCACTGACGTGCTTGGTGCCAGCTGCTCATCAATGAAAACACTTGTATTGAATGGGTAAATGCCGGTAATTTTAAAAATGCCGATGATATTTCCCGGATTCATTGTATGACTGGATGCATTGGCTGTGAGGAAGCATACATCATATCGGGTTATTATTTAACCTGGTTGTTTTCGCAAGTAGTTCACTCATTATAGTACGACACATTAAAAGGCCCAAAAAACCCTACGTCAAGTAATTTATGTGGAAGCTGTGTCCATCCTAGAGGAGGAGGAGAGGCTCATCTTTGTTGTTCGGGACATATTTCAGGAAATGTTCAATCAAGTACCTTTGAAATACTTTTATGTTCGACCAACACGTCTGGGACATCGCTGCTTGTTTGCCAGGAAGTGCACCTGCCAGTAGGTCGTCGCATATTTTCTTCACTTTGAATATTATTATTACTCTTGAGTGCCGAATAAACGTATAGGCCAAATAACAGTATAGGGTGGCAAATCGGTCAAATTTAATAAAAGTATAGTGCCGAATAACAGTATAGGGGGGCAAATTGTTCAAAACAAATAATAGTACAGTGCAAAAAATCACTAGTATATTTGTCTTTTTAGCGCCGAAACATTTTTGTTTACTCGACGCGAAGCCAAGGCGTCCCTAGAAAACTACGCGGATCGACTGTATTGTGTTTTTTCTGCCGAATATGTATAAACTTTGTGCGTATTCGCGTCACCGCAGATATAGTAACCGCATTTTATATCTATGAAAAACCGGGTAATTTTCCATTTTTAAATGGACATTAAAGTTTTATTGAATTGAATACGAGAGCCCGTTTCAGGGGAAACCGCCGCTAGCCGGTTACGACCGGTTTGAGGCGCTGCGCACGGCGGCCATTACGGTCGGTTTACGCGATGATAAAGGCGTTTAAACTAATAATATACCATGTTGTGCTCCCGATAACTAAGTATTCTGACGGACTCATCTAATCATGGAATCCTAACGGTCTAATCTAGGATTCTCAGAAGCACGGGATCCCGTTAAATTCACGACTGTCGTTCGAAAGGATGAAAGCCGTCAGAAGGAGACACATTTAACAAGATTTAACAAGATTTGCCATCCAAGCCAAAGGCCCAGATGACAAGTGGACAAGGAAGCCATTGGCTTATCGAGAGTCCAACAGTGTTCATCTACTTATAACCCGCCCTCCTGAGATATGTGTCAACCTTGTTTTTAAACATATTCACGCTGCTAGCAGTTACACAATCTGTAGACAATTCGTTCCATTCATTTATTTTCCTCTGTGAGAACGAGTGCTTCATGATGTCCAATCTACATTGATCCTTTACTAATTTTACCACATGTCCTCTAGTTCTGCTATCCTTCTTGAGTGAGAAAAACATATTTCTATCAATATTTTCATACCCATTCAATACCTTAAAAACTTCAACCTGATCTCCTCTTAACCTCCTTGTCTCTAGAGTTGTTAAACCACATTCTTTCAGGCGTTCTTCATAACTTAGGTCTCTCAGTTCTGGAATAATCTTAGCTCCTTTGTATGCGTTCAAGCGTATCTATATCCTTCTTACGATATGGTATCCATGCTTGTATACAGTATTCTAAATGAAGTATAACTATTGCTTTATACAGAGGTATAATTAACTTTTTTCCCTTGTATGTTATGTTTCTTCTAATCAATCCAAGAATTTGATTACCCTTTGAAGCTGCAATACCACACTGCTCTGAAACTTTCATATCAGCGCTTATTATAACTCCTAAGTCCTTTTCTTTTACAGTACTACCCAGAACAGTATCTCCCATTTTATAGTTTACATCCAAGTTCCCATGTCCTGTATGTAGGCATTTACATTTCCCAAAATTGAACAACATCTGCCATTTATCAGACCATTTCACTAATCTGTCTAGATCGTTTTGTAAATGTTGTTTATCATCATCAGTATTAACCTTTCTAAACAATGTTCTGTCATCCGCAAATTTCAGTACATTACTTGTTATACTGTCGTCCAAGTCATTGATATATATATTAAGAATAATATAGGTCCTAATACTGATCCTTGAGCTACCCCACTCAAAACCGATTTCCAATTTGAAACTTCTCCATCTACTACAACTCGTTGTCTTCTGTCAGTCAGCCATTGTTCTATCCAGTCAGTTATGCTATCCCCGATACCATGGGCTTTTAATTTAAGTAGTAAGCTTTGATGTGGCACTTTGTCAAAAGCTTTCTGAAAATCTAAGTAGATAATATCTACTGGCGATCCCACGTCTATCCACTTAGTGATTTCTTCAAAAAACATAACATGTTTGTTAAGCACGACCACGATTTAAGGAATCCATGTTGAGATGAATTTAATAATTTGTGCTTAACGAGGAAGTCCACCATATGGTCTTTAATTAACCTTTCTAATAATTGACAAATCACTGACTTTAAACTCACTGGTCTGTAATTCTCTGACTTATTTCTCGAACCCTTTTTAAGTAATGTTATGATGTTTGCTTCTTTCCATTCAAACGGAACAACTCCCTCTTTTAATGACAAGTTGAATACTCTTGCAACTCTAGTTGGGAGCAGGTGATTTTAGCGCGAGCTCCGTGGATGATTGATTAGCCCTGCATAATTTGCCACGATTATCGGATAATATAGGCTGGCATAAAGGTTTAAATTTAATAATAGTGTAGTGCCAAATAAGGTGCGTATAGGGTGGCATTTTTCATCAAATAAATACGCGTATAGGGACGCTTATTTGGCACTCAAGGGTAGGGTGACCATACCTGTCCAATATCATTTACATTTATAGTACATTTACAGTACTAATTATCGTGGTGGCTGCTGATCTGCTGGATACCACAGCCAACGGTGTATGCCCCCGCGGCGCCACAATTTTGGGTGGTATGTGTTCATTCGAAATCCCTGTTTCATCTACACTGAAAATCCGGTGAGGTTTCTCCAAAACTTCATATTGCTGGAGAATGATGAACAGTTCTTTGTAGTAATTTTCCAATGTTTTTATTGTTGTACTGCAGACCTTTTGCATAATTAATTATTAATTTTTTAGTTCCGGCCATCTTTTCAGGAAGTCATACACCCACTTATCGTGTAATGGGGCACTTGTGTCTCTCTTGCTCAAGAAAAAAACTGTTTACCCAGCAAATTCTGCTAGCTCCACATAACCACATGCAGCATGGTCCTTCATATGAACCACTAAAGCTGTTTCCCCTGCAAGCCCTGCTAGCCTCCTTCTAGTGTGCACTTAACCACAGGCAGCAACGTCCTTCACGTGAGCCACTCAAGCTAAGCAGCTTAGTCAGTACTGCTCAACAATGGACAATGATCCAGATATATATATATATATATATATATATATATATATATATATATATATATATATATATATATATATATATATGTATATGTATGTGTATGTGTATGTGTATGTGTATGTGTATGTGTATGTGTATATATATATATATATATATATATATATATATATATATATATATATATATATATATATATATATATATATATATATATATATGGATTGCAGTGGCTTCGAGTTGTTCTGTCACGTAGAGCTCCCACTGGAATACCACATGTTTTTGCTACCTTATATACATATAATCCTTAGTTAGAAGTACTCTTTTTATTCTGGGGTTGATTATGAGTAAGAAAAAAATCACACGTTTTATAAAAACACAATATTTTTTATTTCATATATTGTAAATTTGGCATTTTACCACATTGTTCCAATTATTTCAACTTTTTGTTACAAGTCAGACTTGCCATAACTCTTCCACACGCTTTATAAAACGCTTACACATACACTTGTATTGATTATATAACGCTAATGTAGTTAAATTGTTCTCGTACGTTTAACGTTTTAATTAATCATAATTTTAGGACAAGATTGGCTTGCCATACATCTGCCATAAAAGGACAATCACTGTCACGTCGCCAATAACGAGACAAGCACCAGCAGACGCTCAATAACAATGTCTGGTAAGCATGCACATAAACATTCGTTTTATCCGGCTATGAATATCATAAAAGTGCTCCGTGTTATATTATATTTCAAAGTATTATATTACAAACCTTATTCTCCATATTTTTAATAAAAATTATATAGCCTCGCTGTCTCTATCGTTTAGAGCATAGCTTGTGACGTCTCTAACGCGAGTTTTCAATAGGTTGAAAACCTATCATTAAATATGATTTCTGGCATAGCGACATACACGACTTACCTCATCAAGACGAAATTTTCTGACGGACAACGTGCCAAGTATTTATTTTACGTAGCACTTGAATCTCCTCCGAATGAACTGTTTCTCAGCGAGAACGTTGCCACGTTATACGTGCATGGTTACCGTGTTCACGTTCGAAACCACTCAACTTATCGCTCTGAACTCGCCTACTTCCGGTTTCCGGTGCCATCCGCACGTAGGCGGCCCAGGCGAATGTAAATAGTTGATAAACACGAAAGAATAAATACTCCAAAAGATGATAGTAAGTTGTTAATATGTCTTTGTTATACCTACTATCGCTTGTATGGAGTTGTAGGCATGTTTGTAGGGAGTTGTAGGAGTGAAAAAACTATATTTGTTCAGAAAATATGAATAATAATGAGACTACTAAAACACTGTCACTGACACTGCTATTATTACTACTGGTCGGTGTAGTTTTTGCCTTACGCAATATAATATGCCGTATTCACACAAATATGAAGAAACGTGTTTGCATTTGATCAATATTACTACCGGCAATTTCATATATCGGGTGCAGACAAGTTGTTAAAAAAGTTGTTTTGTGTGAATGACTTAGCAATATCGAACTCCGGAAATACAGATTTTTTTCTGAAAGCGATGGGCCGATGATAGCGTTTGAAATTTCCATAAAAATAAGAGCGTTTTCGAAAAGCCTCATTGTGCAGTAATGCACAACCTATTAAATGTATAACAATCACAGGGCCGTTCTGTGATATCATTACGAATAGTTTCTTACATTTTCATTCGATAAAGTGAAATATGGCGTATTTACGGAATGCACCGATGTCAATGACGATGTGACGTGTCAGTGGCAGTATGCAGTAAGGTTATCTGGCGATTAATGTCGAACCAGAGATACGAAAAAAATTATACTGTTTATGCAAACACTTTCTTCGAAAACGTTTTAACTTGATGAAACGTTTATACTCCCACTCCCGGTGACAAATATATTATGTTTTTCTGACTAATGACGTAGGAAAAAAACACATTTACGCCGGGGCCAAATTTGGAATGAACTCCCCATCACTTTGAAAAAACATCTGAAACTATAATTATTTTCCGAAAATGTTTTATTATTCCAAATTGCATTTCCACCATAAATCTTCGATTGTCCCTGGTTCTGATAATGACTTTTGCGCGTCCCTGTTCATGATTATGCTTAATGGTTCTGTTTTGTCGTGCCTCTGAGCCCAGTTTCCTGAGGATATAGGCGCCATAGAAGTTAATTATTAATATTATTTACTTCTGGTACAGAATACAGAGGAAACCTAATTGTAGATCATAATCAATGAGTTGTAGATTGAGAGAGTGAGATTAGTTATGAAAGAAACACCTACTGGTTTGAGTCGACCAAACAACAGAGAATTGCAAGTAGGACAAACATACGTTTTTCAAAATATTGAATAATTGTGATGATATGCCTACTTCTAGAAATATTGTCTTCGACTGTAAGGAAGTTAGTAGAACTAAAGGACGCGGAGTAACTCTAGTAAAAAAAACACTGCAGATTGGATACAATACTTTGTTTTCGCCCAATGAAATGCGCATTTTTTAATATTGACCTATTTATATTCGTCACAGGCTACCACAAATATGAAACTGAAATTAATTGCAGAAAGGTGAATCGTAGGTTTCCATGCCACTTAGCCATGTATTACTGTTGATGATGATACCGATGATGGTGATGATAAAAGTAAATTGAATGAAACGTCGAAAAGTTTGAAAAGCCCGATGGAATCCACCACTTATGACAGAGTAGTCTTTTTTTCTCCCAAACACCATAATCGACGACCGGTATCAGTGCCATCCTCACCCGGACATCAAAGATAACACCGACGTTGGGCGTACAACCAACATCATAATAACTAGCATTATTATATCGTTTTAGTCTAAGATCAGTTGCGTGACTCATACATATAGCGATGTTTATTATCAAAGTAAATTGTATAAATACGTTCACAACAGACCATGCGACGTCACTGGTATTTTTTTTTCCACTGCATATATTAGTGAAACAACTTTCATGGGATAATCAAATTTATACAAACAAAAATAAAAATATAAACAACACTAAGATGTTTTCGGCATATGTACATGTACTAAATACTTGCGTTTAACATCGCCGCCACTTTCATGGTTGCCACCGCCGCTTTCGTCGTCGCCACCGCCGCTTTCGTCTTCATCACCGCCACTTTCGTCGTCATCACCGCCACTTCCGTCGTCATCACCGTCACTTTCGTCTTCATCACCGCCACTTTCGTCGTCATCACCGCCATTTTCGTCGTCATCATCGTCACTTTCGTCGTCATCACCGTCACTTTCGTCGTCATCACCGTCACTTTCGTCGTCATCACCGCCACTTTCGTCGTCATTAACGCCTCTTTTATCATCATCACCGCCAGTTATGTTGTTGTCGTTGCCACCTGCCACTGCGAACACGTTCAGTTACAACATAATATTGCCAGGTTCCAGTAATGTATTTATAAACCTAGGATCGATAGTTCTTGGATAACATTACATTAGCATTGCATGTAACGTGTATAATAATAATAATAATATGTGTATAATGGCAAATGTTTTATTCATCACACTATCATTACATCATAAATATGACATCGTAAATGTATATTTATTTTGTACATTCATATACTACTGCTGCTGCTGCTAATACTACTACTACTACCACCACCACCACCACCACCACCACCACCACCACCACCACCACCACCACCACCACCACCACCACCACCACCACCACCACCACCACCACCACCACCACCACTACTACTACTACTTTTAATAATATTGTACAACACCATTTCACAACCCTACATTAAATGCCGGTTGGTCATATTTGGAAAAAAAGACTTACGACTGGCGTTCAACATGCTGGCTAATTTCTCGTAATCTCCAGGGAATTGATCAAGGATGGCGTTTCTAAGTTGGTCTATTGCATCTCGTGATATCTGGACTGGACAACATTAGTAACACACAATGGAACACACAACTATAAGATGGTTACCATGGTCTACGTTGAGGTATATATTTCTACGAAATGTCCACTTGAAGAATCTATTCAGGTTTACGAAATAAAATTAGGTGAAACAGATTGCAATGGAACTGGGGAATGTACCATGATTGGGGTCTTAACCATGCACGGCCATAGACAATGGAGATTTCTTGAGAGCATAGGTGGTGAAGAACAACAATTTATATTTTTAATACATGATAATGTCCTTATTCAACATGTGCTGGAACTAATCGGGGGAAGAATGCATTATATTATATAGTGTTGTCCTCACAAAAGTAAATAGTTAACATATACGATCAAAAGGGTCACATTGATCATAATCAAATACATGTTAATTTAAAAAAAGTTAAATCGAGTACAGTTAAATAGCAACCGAGGAGAAATATAAGAGAAAATACTGAGCAAAGGTAAATTTGAATGATGCAGTGAGCGATAACACAGCAGTACAATGCTGGAACCTCTTTAACTATGAAATTGTGAGCATTTGTTATCTTAGAAAAACTAAGGGAAGCGATAAAAAAAACACTAGAAACGATAGAAGAATGTAATAGATACAATGCAAACATGCAAATTTTGTCGAAGATATATAGGCGTATTGTCTGTATATGTGTATGTTTGTATATATGCATGCACAAATGAACAATACAAATACATGTTATGTCGGCCACTTACTGCGACGTCTGTGTCTGCTTAATGCAGTATCATTAATGACACCGCGACATTTGCTTTGGCAATCAGCGATGGATTTAAAATTGTTCTTGTTTCCGCCGCAACCGCCGTAATGGAATGGACGGCACTTCTGCTTCAACCTATCGAAGTAGTATCTTAGTATCCTTACTCGGCACGGACCGCGAATTTTCGGCAGTTCGCAGTAATCATGCTCTGTAAAGAGGTGTGTCCCTACGTTGTAGACTACTTATATAAAAAAACGGTTTATTTTATCCGTAAAACCAAACACATTTTTTTCTTTCGTTTTTCTTTTCTTCTGTCCTTCTGGATGTCCGCTTAAGTTCTTTAACCATTGTGGGACGGCTCCGCAGAAAATCAGAATGTGTGTGTATCAACTGAGTCCCACAAAAAATTATATATATAGTTTTATTATATATATATATATATATATATATATATATATATATATATATATTATATATATATATATATATATATATAACAATATAACAATAATTATTATGTGTGTTCGTGCGTGCGTGCGTGTGTGTGTGTATATATATATATATATATATACACACACACGCACGCACGCACGAACACACATAATAATTATTGTTATAGCAATTATAATAATATAAATTTGTTGGGTTAATTTGTATAGATCACTTACCTATGTAGGCTATTTTGGGATTTGGTGATAAGAGCCAAATTGTTCTGCTCGGGAGATCCTCATACTGTAAACCCCGCACTGGTCCAAGAAGCAGTAGCACCAACAGTAGCACACAAGGTAACATTGTCTTACTGAAAATAGGTAAATACCTGTTTGTCACACATGTGTTTGTCTTTTCATCGGAATTTGTTAACTTAATAATATTTGGATTAGCATTTGTTGTATAAATATAACCTCATTGTGATACATATAATTATCATTTTAACGAAACCAAAAGAAAAACCGTTTTACCTTTGAGAATAATTAATTTTGTAAATAGTATGTACCGTAGCAATATATATATATATATACATATACACACACACACATATATATATTAGTATTATTTTATTTTTATAGCAAGTGGTGTTGAGTCATGTCGCAACGTATGTACAGCCCATCTATAATATAGTAACTGAAGATGTCATCTCCAAAAAATATATTATATATGAACATCCGTGCGAAGAAATGTTCTTGAGAAAAACTGTTAAAACACCTAACAATTGAGTTAACGACTCACCTCTTCAGAAGACACAATCACAATCATGGTAGCTCGACAAATGATTATGTTAATTTCCTCAACGGTATGTCGTTACTACTACATTTTTATTTTTAAACGTTGCCGCGCAACATGCCCGGGTTTACGTCATACGTCGCATTGTTTGATAACGTTCCCGTTCCGACGTATCAACCTTCGCGCATGCATGATTATTTATCATATCAACCCCACTACAACGTTTTCTTCTTCTAACATGCTGCGGGTACAGGCAGACCGATAGGGAACACACAAATAATGACTTATAGACAGTTAAATTATGTATGCATCTAACATCTTGGATAATGAAGTGTCTAAATGTTATTCTTACGTGCATCCAGACACTGTCATGCAGAGCGTAGTATCTGCCCTGCTGTGTTTAGGCTTTATCCATCCTAATGTGTGTAGCATGTCTGTCACACTGGATACATTGTGATGAAAATGCAATACATACGACATCGAATCATCTCTAACGTTTCTATTTGCATATGAGTATGGGGATCCCAAACAATATTGCTATTCTCAATAACAGGGTATGAAAAGGACAAAGTAGACTTGCCTTTTTATTTTGATGGATGGAACTTGTTAATTTCTGCGAAGGATAAGACATGTTTGTATTTCATGAAGGATATCTTTGCTTTTGATGACATGTTATTTATATATGTATTCCACCGAGGTTATTGTAACACCGACACTTTCTAATATTTGACCATGAAGCATATACTTGTACACCACCTTCGTATAGGCATATGTACATAGTTTGCACATCTTTATTTCATTTGGTAAACTCCCAATGTACGTAAATATATATTTTAATTTCAACGTTTTTCTATAAAAAAAAATTATTTTGTGATGACATTTGACTAGAAACACATCAAGGCTCTTTTTTGCATAACGCTAGTTTAGTGAACAAGTGCTATGACATCACAACAATGGCTTTTATGGTAAAAGTTCTCCCTGCTATGACGACACGTTATTCCTGCTCGCTTACAACGGCAGTAGTAGACAATAGGTTCTGAGACATCAACGCGCCGCACAATCACGTGACCCAAACATCAAAGTCAAACCACCCTAATATCGCCCACCGCTAATGAGTGCGCGCAGCCAATGAGAGAGCGTCAGAGCGCCCCCTGGCGGTGGTAGCGGAGCGTGCGTGACGTAAGCGCCCCTAGCGACCGGAGGAGGAACGAGCATGGACCTAGTTACGTGTATGTGCCGAAGGGTCGTTGACCCAGTAAGGAGACGAACGCAATCGTACGGTGCACACGTATTTTATTAAATACAACAAAGCGGCAGCAGTACAAACGAGGCGATCGTATGCGATTGGATACAACGAGCCGGGTATGATGAAGATGATGATGATGAAGTCGAGGCGACTTGCGAATGGTGACCATCGCGCCAGAGGTCGCGAACTTACGGGTGTCTCCACCGCGCCAGAGGTTCGAGGGCGAGCTTACGGGTGGAGCGACCACCGCGCCAGAGGCTCAGTATGACACGTTATAGTACGGTATACCCTTTTTTAGCAGCCTAATCCAATCGAACACGCGACAATCGTTAGCGACCAGATCGGTGTGGAAAGCGTTGACGAAAGTTCTCATAGGAGCGCCGTTACAACGAAGCATGATATAAGTGATGCAATATTGTCCGCAAACGTTAGACAGAGGACTCTGGAGTCTCGTGCTGTTATGAGTCCACTCGGAACAGTGTTTGTTCAAGAAGGTGCGGAACGCCGCGTGACGAGGCGGCAGACCGTACGAACAGAAGTATTCGCCGCGCCCGTCGGAGGACAGGTACAGTGCTATCCAGTGTTCGCCCGGTTCGTCGGCGTCGTCGGTGTTGCACACGAAGGCGATCGGCAGAGCGTCAATTGTTGCAGGCAGTCCATCTCGGGGTACGACGCCACCAAAGACGGATGCGGTCTTCGAATCCATCGCCAGTAGACGGGCGATCTGCAGGGTGTCCATCTCAGTAGTCGTAGATGACGTTGCGGTTCTTGTCGATTTCCAGCACGGACTCGAATTCGGCGTAGGCGACGACGTTCACGGTGGTCTGAAGCGCTGCACGGAAATGAAATTCTAAGCGCAGGTTGCCCTTTTGTACCATATTAAAGCAGGGACCGTCGCACTGGTCGGGGGTCAGGTCGAAACAGAAGTAGGTGTAGCCGTCTCGGTACTCTTCGCGTGTCAGACAGTTCCCCTCGTCCTGCCACACCTTGCCGGTCGAGGTGAACATGCTCGCGTAGCTCCTGGCGAAGAGGTTGTCTGCGAAGTTGGGCTGGAAGGGTTTGGAGGGTATCTGACGACCGTCGACGTACACGGCGACGAAGCTGATGTCGTTGTTCTTGGCGTGAAACGGGTTTGTGGCGTACGTGCCGTTGTAGGCGTCGTTGTCGACGCAGCACAGTACGAGGCGTTTCGGCAGGGAGCCGAGGAACAGGTTCTCGTGCGTGTGCGACAGAGCACCCGTGGGAATGGAGTACACCTTGGTTTCGACGGGTCGTAACGCATACTTGACCGTGGTCCGAGCGAGAGCCAAGATGTGAGCCTTCTGCACGGCCGGAGCGACGGTGGCCTTCTTGACGAACAAGGACGCGTTGACGACGGTTATCAAGTACTCGTTCGCTCCAGCAGCCATCAGCGCAAACTCGGGCTTACTGCGCACCAGGCGTAACTTGACGTCGACGCCGTTGATCAGGAATTTATCCTGCAGAAACATATCCACGTGGAGACGACCCATCATGTCGACCACGCGACTGTTGGATATGTACTCTCGACGAGTCACGAACCCGGGGTTAGGATCGGGTCCGGCGGCTAGCTCGGTGGCGTGCATGCGACTGGCCTTGTCCTTGTACCACAGCTGATTCGTCATCTGCGTCGACTTGGCGTCGGATCCGTAACTCAACAGCGTCTCTATGAAGGCTCGATACGGGTACGCGTTGAAGGACGAAGAGGTCACTTGCGTGTTGTTCAGGGAGAGGTCGACATTGCTGAACAGCGCATGCAACCAGTTGTTCACCGGTCCCACGGGTTCGCCCGCGTCGATAGGGTTACCGTTGGCTCGCGTCACCTTCACCTGCAAGTGTAGCATCGTGTTGGCGAGATCCATGTAATCGTCTCCCGATCCGGGGATGAAGAATTCTATCGGTCCTCCAGAGTCCAGAGAGGCCGTGGGTTGATGTTCCACCACGTGACTCTCGACGATGCAGGTCTGAGTGGGGGGTACGGTAAAGAGATCCAGCTCGGTCTTGACTCCCTCGCACGACTGTCTATGCACGAACGCCATCTTTGTCGTCGGCGTCGAATATGTCGGCAGCGCGTTTCGGGGACGTCCTTTTCTTGCGGCGGCGCTTGACTGCAGTGAATGTCGCCTTTGCGGCCGTTCGTTTTATACGTTTACCAGGAGGGGCTCGAATACTGCCGATGGCGTCGGTGACGCGTCTTTTGGCAGCCGTTTTTATGTTCTGACCCGATAAGACGTCGCCGGCTATGCGAACGCCGGTCTTCAACGCTCCCCTGCCCAACGCCACGGCACCTCTCTTGATGAGCGGCATGGCGCTGCGCAACAGACTGCCGAACAGACTGCCCAGTCCGTGACCTCGCTGGTATTGCGCACCGGCGAAGTAGGGCAGCGCACCGCCAGCCTGGCGCGCGTAATAATCGTTGTAATTCATCAGAACAGTCCGGGCTTGCGTCGACGAAAATGAAGCGTCACCGTCACTCTACCGTATTCCAATGGCACGCGTCGACCCATGTCGTTCCTTATATCCACCTCTATCGAGTCGAAGTTCGAACGCAACAGCGGTACGTAGTGCACGTTGGTGAAACGAGCGGACACCGTGTCGCCGTTACGTCCGCTGATCGGAACGGCGCGCAACAGAGGTGCGAGAGTGTCGCCCACATTACGCGGCTCCACGACGTCCGTGTAGATGTAGAGGGTGTCGAACCCCTGCGTCAGGTTCACCACATCGTCGGCCTCGATGTGGAAGGGGTACGACGAGTCGGGATGGCGGGTGTCGATGGGGAGGATGGGAGACGACACACCCGACTCCAACTCCGCCGGGCTGGCTACGGGTCCGCGGAATCCCAACAAGGTCGCCACCGCGCTGTGGTACGGTATGGTGAACATGGTGTTCGCCGTCATGTGTAACGTCATTTTCTGAGTGACGGTACTATAACTGATCTGAGCCTGTGTCTCATACGTCCGCATATTGGACAGTCCCTTGTTGACGTGATACAGCAACGTAAACGGATCGTCGTAATACCCACACGGCAACTTCGAACGTATGGACGAGTCCGTAGCATCGATCGTGTTGAGGAAGAACCAGACGTCGCTATCCGTGACGTTGTACCAGGTGTGCGGATACTGGACCTCGGCCAACCCACACTCCCACTCGCCGGTAAGATCGATGCGTTGGGGCAAGGCCGTGACGTAATGGGTCAAGGTGTTGTCGGGGTGCATCTTCATGGAAGCGTTGCTAGGCAGCGTCATGTAGAAATCAGTCGCCATTGCGTCTCAACGTGGGATTGGGCAGTAGGTAACCCAACGAACTACTCAACAGAGCCGTCCACAGATTAGAATCGCCGCGACCTGTCGTCAGGTTGTAAATGCTGATCAGAATGACCGTGTACAGGACGACGACCTGACACAGAAACACGATCTCCTCTTTGGGACACGCGGTACCGAAAATATGCCAGGGAGTGCTGTCTGGCTCGTTCGGTGCAGCGTCAGTACAATCCGTCTCCTCCTCGTCTATGGTGGTGAGGCAGGGCGGTGGTGGTGATGGTGTCGCGTCGTGTGTCATTCCTCGAATGCAGTGTCGTCATGTACGCGACTAGGCTTTATAGTTGACGAGTCCCTTGGCATCGATCCAGCTGTTGTAGTAGGAGTCATAGCCGAACCATTTCACCAAAGCTTCCTTACGTTTACCAACCGTACGGCGTTTCAGTACCGCTTCAACACGGTACACCTTATCAAAGGGTACCGTCACCTTCTGCAGCTCCAGTTCGTAGAAGGTACCCTCCAGCACTTCGCCGAGATCGTCCCGCAAGCGATACACGGGTGGGTCGGAGGGGTGAACCTCGTGTACCGTGAACAACTCTTCGCTCCAGTTCGTCTCGTAGCCCTTTTCGAACGTGCGTTTGTACTTGCTGACACGCACGCGATCCGACACGTGCAACTTGGGCACGCCCTTACCGTCGTGACCGTACAGACGTTGCCACACCTCTTCTTGGTTCTGTGCATTCACCTGTGACGGAGCCATACCGATCATGCGGTGGCGGGCATTGTTATACGATCGCAGCAAGTCCGGAAGGACGTCGACGTACCGCCACGTCTGGTGTTTCGTGAAGTAGCGCCACATGCGCGTCTTCAACGTTCGGTTGAACCGTTCCACGACGGCTGCCTTCGTCTCCGCGTTGTGCGTGTAGAAGTAATGGATGTCGTAACGCTTCAATAGTGCCTGAACGGATTTGTTCCGGAATTCTCTGCCTTGATCCGTCTGCAAGGTCTGGGGGCAAACGTCGACGAACTTGGATTGCAGCGCTTTTACCAACGACGCCGCGGACTTGTTCTTCATGGGAACACACCAGGCCACTTTCGAGAAGACGTCGATCATCGTGAGGAGAAAGGCCATACCGTCGTTGAAGCGTTTGACCTTCGACATGTCCACGAGATCGGCCTGCCACTGCTGATGCATACCACCCACGATGACTTGTCGTCTCTTGAAATGACGTCTCGCTGGTTTGTGTAAGGTGTAGGTGTCCTGTGCCGACAACCATGCTGTGACGGCCTTCTGTGGCAGACGCGTGACGCGTCGCAAGCCATCGACGCCTCCATAACTGCCTACCTTCGTGAGATCGAAGTAGACCTCGCTCAAGGAGCGTTCTTCCCTCTGAGTCATCAAAAGAGGTGGAGGATCGAAGTGTTGACGGAGGCGGTGACGTTGACTTCGGATTCCCACTGCTGACGAATGACGAGGAGCACGCCGACGTGTATTAGGACGCACACTATGGCACCCACAATGACAGCGGTGGAACAACAACGATCTAGTGGAGTAACCATAGTCGGAATAACAGCTGTTGTAGAAGAATGTCGGCTGCAACGTCTCCCAGCACGGTAAGTCCTTCGAACAATAGCGCAGCGACGATGGATCGGTACGTGTCCTGTGGATCGATGAGCATGACTGCTACGGATACGCGTCGTACCACCTTATACGTTCTTCCATCCAACCAATGACGACGACGAAGCCTTGCGCGATGCTGGGGGAGGGTGGGTGGGTGGACGAGGAATGGTCCATTCGTCGAGCGATGGAGGTTCGAATAACTCCTGTAGCATAAAACTTTGGAGTATACCGTGAGCCATCATGTAAAGTCCACTGATAAATATCGCACCGACGATGGAACGGTACACGAGGTCCTGTGGATCGGGCGACATGACGAACACTGTGCTACGGACACGCAGCGTACCATCCTATAGGTTGTCCCAACCAGCCAATGACGACAGAGCCTTGCGTGATTCGGGGGGTGGGGTGGGCATGGTATGTTCCATTCGACGGCTCTGACGGGCGAGGGGTGTCCAACTTAGCGATCTTCGTGCACTACCTGCAGCAGCAGCACGCAGAGGAGTACGTGACCGACGAGAGGGAGAGATCGACGGCTCCGGACGTATGTAGGCTCTTCTGGCGACGTTACCGACCAACGTCATGGGTAGGTTGATGGCACGGAGTTGTCGTGCGAATGGCAGCCAACCCGTCGGAGCGGTCTGTCTCTTACGCAACAGATCATTAACGAGATCCACCACGTTACTTCCGACAACCGGCACGCCCTCGTGTATCAGTTCACCGCGAGCGGTCCACGCGATATCTCTCTTGAGATGCTCCATCAAACGGCTGGCTTTGGCCTGCATGGTCTTGGGAACGGTGGCCAAGACGGTGGCCTCCAGTCCGCTAATAGGAGCTGGTGCTGTACCCGCCGACCCCGACTCCGACGCCACCTCCGACTCGTTCACCGTGACCACGCGTAGCGGTTCCTTGATGCGTTTATCGGCCAATACGTTGTAACGCTGCAACACCTGATTATACAGGGTCACCTTGGTCCAGTCGTCTAGGTCCGTTCTATCCAGGATGGTCTTCATCTCGTCATCGAGGGCTTGCACCTTCCTGCCTAAGGTGTCGGTCGCGAGTGGGGGTGGGGGTGACCGAAGCGTGTCCAACAGTCGCGGGTCCACCAAGGCCATCTTGCGTGCGTGCTCCATGTATCTACCTTTTGTTCAGCACCTCTCGGAGCAAGGGTAGCAAGACCGAACTGGCCAACGGTGCTAGGAAGGCCGATAGGAAACCGCCGCTCTGTCCCTCACCAACCTGTGGTTGCAGCAGTAGACGTCTTCTCCTGGCAGCTGGCGTTCGTCTATTAGCCAACGCGCGTAACTTCGTCCTGTATTTATTCAATCGTTGCCTCTGTAAAGGGGACAATGGAATGTTTTTTGTTAGTATGTTGTATGCACACTCGGCTAGTGCACACAGCAGATCGGCGTCGGCGTTGGCGATCATAGCCTTTTTAATTTTGTTGTTCTTGATTCTGGCCAGAGCCTGGATGCACACGATGTGTCTCTTCACCCGGGCAGACATGATGCGAATGAAGAGACTATCCACACACTCGGTCGTTTTATACCTTCGGCAAGTACACGTACTGAACACCGTCGTCTGGAAAGATGGCCGTACGCAGACGCATGTCCTCGGGCGTGTCCTGTTTGAGATCGACCAACAGATAACCGTACGGTACCGCCGTGGCGTCTTTAAACGCCGCTTGCACGAACTTGCCGCGTCCCGGATACATCTGCCGAGCCAAGGTCGCCATCTGCGATGAGTCACGTGGATTCTTGAACACCACCATGTACTGCGAATTCAGACTGATGGTGCGACTCTCCTTGTTTTTAGGGAACAGGTTCTGTACGAGATACAGCACGGACGTGTTCCTGTGGTGACTTTTTTTAGTGAACAAGGTCGTGACCCGTTCGTCCGTTTCTGCCATGAGATCGTCTATGACGATGAGGTTCCTCGTTGTCGGATCGAACATGGCCGCAGTCGGTAACCCTTCCTCGAATCGCACGTGACCCAATTCCGTCGTTGCGTAAGCCTCTTGCCATTCTCCGTAACACCACGTGATCTGCTGGGGAGGTGGATCGATCATCGCAGCGGCGTGACGCAACATACGCGTCACGAAAGTACTCTTGCCGCACCCCGTCGGTCCGGCGACGATGCACGTGAAGGGGTGTTTCCATCGCGCATCCATGATTGCGTGTGCAACGAATGCAGCGTGCATCGCCTTTTCTACTATACGTCCACCGGACCCGTGGTCACCCCGTCCTCGTGCACCACGCGTTTGGCGTAAAAGAAGGTGAGTGCATCCCGATTCTGCACGTACGTCATGACGGTGGAGTTATGCACCCGGAAACCCCGGTTCGAACCGCCTCCGCTCCGACGGTTGGTGAGCACCTCCAGGAACGCGTCCTTGTCTATGGTGTTGTGCCGTTTGCTCAACCCTTTGGTGCTGTACTTGTCGGTGGCGCCGAAACAGTAGTACGTCTTGCTACACAACCCCACGAACCCCGCACCGGACCACTCGACCTTGAACAGACCCGGCGTCCTCTTGTCGAACGCTCTGCGCGCCTTGCAGCACGCCTCGTCGCCGACCCACGGTCTATTGGCGAGACGACAGCGCACGTAGTCGTTCCGATGGTCGTCGCAACATTCGGACGGCAGCCATTCCGATCGATGGCGGAAATAATGGGCTCGCAGTGTCGGGGTCACGAGGTCGTCGACGGACTCGGCGGCCAAGGCTAAATAGGCACTATCCGTATCCATCTCGCAGTACTCGAACAGAGGGCGCTCCACGTACCTGACGATGAAATCGTAATAGAACTGCAACATGCGCAACTTGGCGTACTGCAGAACGAAGAATCCCACGTGTACGGGTAGGGTGTACTTGACGGTCTTCTTGTTCAGTTCTATCTCGTACGCGTCGTCGACGACCATGTCGAGTTGACGGAATCGTTTATTGTTGACCAGGATCGATGCCGCCTTCTCCGTGCAGTAGCTGACGTCACGATGTCGGTCGACGTTGGTGATGGTCTTTCCGTAGCCCGAGTTCCCCAGCAACTTCATGGTGTCCGCGATGATGGTCCTGTCTCGGTGAACGTCGCCCTCGCGTCGGGCCTTGGACACTGCATCGCCGAACCGCCGGAAACACGGAACGGGATCGTATTCGACGACCTGGTACACGTGCAGCACCTCGAGACCGTGGTCCAGATACCATCGCAGCAGTGGCGTTGCGAGCAGTATCTTGTCGCCGCAATAACTACCCACGAGCATGCGACGCGGAGTCTTCATTATGTCGTGCTCTTCGGCGTATCGGCGCATGAACGGACCGAGATCCTCCCGTTGCATACCGATGTTCTTGAACACGGGCTGCATCTCGGCAAAGTGTGCGCGCAACGCTTCCGGTACGCGTACGTCGCACTCGATCATGCCGAACACGGTTCCGGCACGCACTCCGTTCAGGATCTGTTGTGACGTCATCGTCCATTGCACGTGTCGACGTCGGGGAAATGCTGCATCCACACACTTGCGTACGGCCGGTGTTCGTCTCATCTCCTTCCACTCGCATTCCCACAACTCGACGACCGTGACAAAGTGTCGTAGGTAGGCGGTGGTCTTTCGGGTCTCGGCGAGCAGTTGCGCCATGGGTTTCCCGTTGACGGCGTTCACCTCCTCTCGGTTGCACGAGCAACCGTGAAAGAAGCAACCTTGGAACTGATAAGCCGTCTTCGTCTCGCTGCACCATCCGTCCACCCGATGTTTGCCTATGCGCTTCTCTCGTCCGTTGATCTGATGCCGTATGGACCGTCCCGTGCGTTCGGATTCCCACGTCAACCATTCTCCGGCCATCTGTCCGTACAGCTGCCCGATTCGGGACGGAAGTCCTTCTCCGCTCGTCGTCGCGTGTACCATCCCATAGGCATGTCCTGCATGAGCGACCACAGGTACAGTGCGTTCGCATCGTATCCGACGATCGCTCGACAGGGACGAGCCGCCTCTCCGTACTCGTTCCGACGTAGCGTGGTGACCCCTTTCTCGTGATAGCGATGAAAGATGATCGAAGGCCCGCCTACAATGTTCGCTTTGACGAGGTCGTGCAGGTCTTTGTTCTTCTCGTTGAAGATGGTAAAGTAGGTCTTCTCTGGCAGGTCGTTGAACAGGTACAGCAGGGTCAGACCGGGTACGCTGATACCTTGCTTGAACATGTCTATTCCCCGTTGTCGATAGAACGCGAACTGTCTGTCGATGGCCTGTAGAAAGGGAACCACGTCCCTGTTGTTGTACCAGACGAGAAAGTCCCGCAACGTCGTCATGCCATTGACGCGCCAGGCCTCCTGACAACTGGCGTAATCCTCGTCTGAAATACCTTCGTTCTTCAGTCGACTGAAGAAGGCCTCTTTCGGTGGAAGTGCGGTGTCGTCGAGTCTCTCCAGCCTGTCCATGTACTCGTACGGGAAATGACCTTTCGTCACCTCGCATCCGTACGCTTTCAGATACTTGTCGTAGCTGAACCCGGGGGCTATGTAGTTGATCATGTCTACGAATTTCAGCTGATCCGTCGAAAGACACATGAAAGTGTTGTTGCGTTTGATGACGAACATTGCCCCGACGCCGTCGTTCTCTTCTGTCTTGTTGCCCTCCTGCTCCCTCTCGTCCGCGGCCTCGTCCTGTTCCACGTCGGTCTTTGAAGTCGTCAGGAAGTACGGTATGAGGAACTGTTTGATGGCATTGAGATCATACTTCCCCGAATTGAACCCGATGACGGGTAACTGACGCATCCATCCATACATTTGTCCCATCAGCTTTTTGTACGGATTGGTTGCCGCTCTCCCTTTCTTCTCGCCGGCCTCCCGTGCAGCTGCGTCCCGTGCAGCCTCCTCCCGTGCGTCCCATTTCGTCACCTCTTCTGCGAGTTGTTCCAGCACATGATCGTACGAGTCTTTGATCTTGTCGTACGCGGCCTCGCTCATCGCTTGCAGGACAGTCATCATGGTGCTCACCAACTTGTTGACGTCTCCGTCCGTGACGATGCATGTCACCTGTTCGTGTCCGGGTACGTTGGATGCCACGCTGACGCTCAGCGGGACGTGACGCGCAACCCAGTGAACCTGGGCACTGTCAGACGGAAGGTGTTCGGTGTCGAACCAACACTCGAAGTCGAAGGTGGCTCGGTACGGATAGTACTGCAACGCTTCGGCCACTCTTATGTTCTCGTCTGCCAGACGTTCGAACACCGACGGAGTCGAATGGTACACGCCACCAGGATAGACTCGGCGCACACCCCCCGTACACGTGCTCTCGTGGTTGCGTAGACTCCATGCGTCTTTCCACAAACAGACCCCACACTTCCGACATCTGTACGAGTGACAATACATGCGTCTATCCTGGATGAGGGAAAAATGCGTCTCGTGAAGATTGAGGTAGAGTGTGTCAGGGTACTTACATACCGAGCGACGAACGAGTTCTGCAGTTGGCTTTCCATCTTCTCCATCCGGTTTTACGAGACTGTACACGCACACATTCGTTTGGAACGTGGTCTCTACACGATAGAGGTCGTCCATCGTGACCCCGGCAAATGCTGTCATGGGTACGCCGTCTTGGACGTAAGTCTCGTACAGCGTCTTCACAGCTGGTTCCAATCGACAACTTTCACATCCGCGATGCAGGGCCAGACATCGGAAGAGACACAGGTTGTCACTGTACCTCTTGGCATGGATGGGCTCCTTTTCCAATCCGATGACGGCTTTGTTCTTCTTGATGTACATTGGAAGGTCGGTCATTCCTACACATCCTATCGGGTGTTCGATGATGCGATTGACGAAAAATGTGACATTGGTCACGAGTTCGCACACCCACGCCGAATCCGGTCTTTGATTGATGGCCCATTGCAGGACGTCGGTTTCTCGGATGCGTTCGAGGAACTTATCAAAGTCCTTGCTGTTGGTGATGAGACTGGGCTCGTCCAGGTAGCGTCCACAGCAGTTGCACGAGGGATGGTAGTACTTGTATTGACCCGTGTTCTTGTTCCTCAGAATGAACCCGTAACTGAGGTTAATCTTGAAAGCAGTGGTCTGTTCCTGGAACACGTTCTTCAACGGCGTCTCTAGAACGGTCGTGTCCAGAGTCGTTAATCTGTAATCGTACCTGCACTGGAGAGGACCTCTCGTTACACGTGTCCGTATGGTCGACCAGTGAGCTCGTACGACATCTAACAGTTCCGTCGACAGGTTGTCGGCGAAGGGGAGTCGAGCAGGCGGGTCTATGGGGTCTGCATCGGTAACGAGTGGATGGTGGGGTGTGGTGTCTTCCCTGATTGATCTCTTCGGCGATGGTGGCTTCGTGACGACGCCGGTACACGGTTGTCGCGCGTGCCTGGTCAGGTCATTGCGTCTAGTGAACTTCTTTCCACATTTCGCACATGTGTACACTGTGGTCTGTTTTCTATTACTGCTACTGCTACTGCTACGGTTACGGCTACTGCTAAGACGACATACGGACCTCACATGGTGTTGCAGATCGTCCCATATGTCGAACGTTGCATCACATTTACAGGAATACTTTGTTCGCTTTGCCTGCTCGCTAGGTGGCACCTCCCGTGGCACCTCCCGTGGCACATCTACTGGTGGCGCCACCGAATACGTATGTTCGGTCACTACCGGTGTCGCATGACTCGCTAGGTGGCGTTTGAGCGCTGCATAGGTGTCGAGCACCTGTCCGCAGTGACGACATTGGTGTCTTTTCATGCTGCTCTGCTCTGCTCTACGTGTCTACAACTGAGAGAGTGCGGTTGTTAGTACAGCTATATAGTACGTGTGGTGGTGGTGGTGGTGGTGGTGGTGGTGGTGGTGGTGGTGGTGGTGGTGGTGGTGGTGATGGTGGTGGTGATGGTGGAGGTTATTGGTGAAGGGTGTATCACCTATGGTGGTATTGGCAACTGTGTGTCCCGCTATCCATGGCTACGGGTTATATTTCAACTCATGACAACACCACTCTCAACACGTTTCGTTCATTGTACGACGTTTTATTGCGTATATAAAGACATAGCGATATACATAATATATACATATACATATACACGGTTAGACCTATATAATTACTATGATGATGATGTTGATTACTTGTGGGTTTGTGGGAATGTTCCATCCTCGCCAGTGACCCCTAGCTTACGGTCGGTTATCGACACGCCAGTGGCTAGTACAATGATTATTAACTTGTGGGTTTTTACACCACGACAGAGGTTCCGTACAATGATGTAATATATAGGTTGGTATGTATATTTATATATATATATATATGTATTACTATATGTCTTGCAAATACAATATGTGCGCGAATACATACATACAATACAGGCGAGAGAGAGAGAGCGAGAGAGTGAGACACTACCTACTATTATTCCGTTGCAAACGGTGCTTATTGAAATGCGGGGGTTTCAATCATGAAATCAACAATTATCTGTATTAAATTATGTATTGTGCGTCTTCTCTCGTCCCTTGCTAGCACGGGTGCTTCCTCCACCTCTTCCTCCCTCTCCTCCTACATAACAAGAAATGCGTCTACTGTATTCGTATACTGATATGATGTTTTCTATTATCTTTACTAATTTCAATAATGTGGTCAGCAATGTCGTTCATTAAATCATGTAATGGACGTCTCATCTCGTCCCTTGCTGGCACCTCGTCCTCCCTCTCCTGCTCCTACATAAAACACAATAGATCTACTGTTCATCATATGTTGATATAATGTATTCAAGTATCATCACCACTAATTGTCGGCATGCCCGTCTACGCAGTTCAGTCGGTGACACAGGTACGTCATCCTACAGAACAAATTAAAGGATACCAATATATCACTCCATATTACGTCATACACCAACTACTTCTAACTAGGTTATGTTTACTACTGCTACTACTAATAATAATACTCTGTTGACGACGTCATATATGCGGAGACCAATACTCGAGATCGCTCCCGAATGCTGGCTGGGAGGACGGGTGCCTCGTCGTCATACTCTTCACTCTACATAACACCAATGTTAATATTACTAATAATAATACAATTATTACGTTTACTACTAATTACCACCTATTTAAACACCAACAACAACATCTACTACTATGCATACTACCTAAGCGGTCGCGTTATTGCCCGCGGTTGACGGATAGCACATCGCACGTATCGCATTATGTGTTCTTGATACTCGGCGGAGAGTACCGTGCTGGCCAGTGCCCGACACACGTCGACCGTCACCTCTTCCACCGTGGCAGGGGCGGTTGTCCGCCACAGTTTAGTAATCATACGTGCGAGGTGCAGTTGCATTTTGTGGAAACACACCTTGCCCGTCTTGTCCGCGTCTTCTTCTTCTTCGTCGTCGGCGTCGTCGTCGTCCTCTTCGTGGGCATGCGCCATCGACGTCGACGGCTGCGGCTCCGGCTCCGCGTGTGTGATCGTACGTTGATCGGGGATGTCCACCTGTTCGCCGTCGCGGGTCAATACGACGGTTTTATCAGGGAATACATAGAGGGTCGTCAGGGATGCGTCGTCGTCGTCGTCGTCGTCGTCGTCCTGCTTGCGCTGGACGAGTGGTGGCGACGCGGGACTAAATTCGAAGTCCGCATCGTCGGCTTTCGCGGGCTCGGGGGATGAGGCAATCGCATCCTCATCCTCACTGTAGTAATGGGGAGGGGTGTTTATAATGAACGCGTCTTCGGACTCAGACTCCGATTCGACGGTCCACGGTGGTAGCAACGCCTCTTGGTTTGCCGGTGGCGAGTCGGCATTGGACAGGGGTGATGGTGGGTAGAACGAGGTTGTCATCGAGGATGTCTTCAGCCTCTTCGCCGCTTGTGACACCTTATCCTCGGTGTCGTCGTACAGCGCCGCCAGGTCGCGTTTATACGCGTTCTGGAGTTGCTCCAGTCCCATCTATTGAACAGAACGCATCGGTTACATTACGTGGGTTATATTATTCCGCGTCGCCCTGCATATCGTTATTGTCGTATGTTTCGTACATACTCTTTCTAACCAATTCGGTCACTCGGTTACGCCATTTCATGGTCCCGCACGTTGCGATGACATCTATAGATAGCCACCGCAAGACGTGCATGACCATGCTGGTCGATGGCACGTAACGATCCTTATCATCGTTTAGATTCATTATGCGTTCAACCTCGTCACTGGCATATCGCACACTGGCGGCCTCTAGCGCCTTATAGAATATGTTTTCATTGGTCATGGCTTCGGATCTATCACGTAACCTATCTAGACCGCTAACAGTAGCCTCCATATCAGCGCTACTGCTAATGCTATAATGTGACGCCGACGACGCACTGTTCTCCCCCTGGTCGTCATCTGATATTACAATCATTGGTGGCGGCGAACCGCTGTCCACCGAGGAGGAGAACAGTATTTCCGCGCTGTTAGCCTGTAACCATTGCATTACCTTAGCGCGTCCATCTCCGTCGATGATGTCATCGCCGCTTCCGGTTGCCACTGCAGTGGCTGCCGCAGCGACGATCGAGCCAGCCTGTCAACGGAATGGTTCACACTGTGACTACTTCCATGTTGGCCACCGTGTAATTTACGTACGGTCCTGCCATACGTTTACGAATGGTCACCATGACTCGGGCCCCCCGCAGCATGTCCAGTGCTGCATACCGCTCGGCATCTGACGTCATGTTTATGTAATCGTTCCCCGTGTATCCTAGCAACTGGACAGCCTTGTCGTTAAATATGGTTCCCCACACTTCGCTGCCGATGGCGTCTTGTAGGAGGACACGCATGGCGAACCGATACACTACACCCCGCTGCCATCGGTGAATGGGACACACATAGCCGTTGTTTTCGGGAATGACCCGTTTGTTGCACTGCTGACATGATGGATAAACGATAAATTTCTCTTGAACGGCGATTTGTACTATGGTTAACGGTCGTCTTATTATATAGGTACCGTTACCTACCTGCTTCTCGAGTTGGCTCAGAGTGGTCATCATCTCGGCGTCCTGGTCGCTGGTTGTCTTGGTGACGGTGGTGGCGGCCATTTCTACGTCTCTGCTGGTGCTGTTCGTGAAGGGTTTCGAAGTCGTCTGTGAAGCGGAGAGCGGTTGTATGCCTCGATCACTCCGAGTCGGGCTTATATAGCCCTCTCCCCGACTGTGGCGCGCTTTCTTATCGTCGCCCCTTGGTCGAGCGCGTGACGCCGATGCTGATGCTGCATGTCTGGTATCTGCGTCCGACCCTTGGTCGATCGCGCGATGCGGCCGCTGGATGTCTGCCATCTGGCTGTACTCTGGAGTCTGATGTAATCGTATGGCCTCGCGTACTAGCATGGTTATATGACCTAGCATGTTCTGACCGGCTTGACCACTGTATGTCAGTGCACCCCAGTATCCTTCCCGACTCTTGACCCATTCCTGCAACTGGGAATGCCCAGTGTCCAACAGTCGTTTACGTAGGGTTGGATCGCGATATTTAACGGTCACTAACCCATACATTAATGCATATCGTTGTCTCGTCCATTCTGCGCGTAACATTTCCTTTTCTCGTATGTACTTGCTGAGCTGTTTCGCCTGTAGACCCGTGCGCGTGGCCAGCATCCTTTGCGCCGTCTGCATGTCGTCATGATGCATGCACTTCCGCCATTGATACGCGCTTTCGACACTGGTGAATTCTCTATTACAGGCGTGTATCCTGCAGGCGTAGAAATTGGACAGGAACTGTTTACCGTCTTTAAACCGTATAGGTTGGTTCATGGTGACTTTATGACGTTAACATGTACAGTTACTGTCTTAACTACGCGTCGTTGTAGCACTGTAGAGTACGTAACCCCCGCTTTTTTCCTTGCGTGATGGATGCCCGGTGTCGGTAGGCTGACAGTTGCCGGCCGCTTATCTGTTTTCTGATTAGTGTGGTATTGTTCCGAGGCTGACGTAAGTTCTAGCATGCTCTATATAAGACGTCTGGGTTCGTCGTGTCGTCATAACAACCGCCATTGCCGTCGACACCGTTAGTGGTTCTTCGATTCCACACACACGCACAATGTCTGTATTCGCCTTGCACGATTGCATGGAGTTCGTCCTCGTCGCGGAACTCCTGCAGTCGGTACCTCTATTGCAGGGTATTGTGTGAGTATTTCTTTTATTTATTTATTTATTTATTTATTTATTTATTTCTATTTTGTTACTTTCATAGCTCTCCATAGCTCATACCTGTTTTAACTTATGCCTTTGCATATTGTGACTCTGATTGTGTCCTTTACTTATTACAGCATTCCATGTTTCAACTGGGCGTGCGTGCTCATAGAGTTGATGGAGGACGCCCCCCTACGCCGGAGCTGCCAGGCGACCGTCCTGTTTCGGGAGGCGCTCTACGACGCCGGTCTCCTGTCGGCCTTCGGTGTTCATGCCAGCCGTTGGCGCCACGTCATGACTGCCATTGAATTTCACTACGGCGATGGATTTCGTAATACCTCGACCGCCTCCACAGAGTCGTGGGATGACGACTTGGCCGCCATCGACGCAGCCGTCACCGACGCTCACGCAGCCGACGAGGACTTCGACGACGCCGGAGAGTGGGACGACGACATAGCCGCCATAGACACCGCCACCGACGCCCACGAGGTCGAGGTGATGGCCTTCCGGGCCCATATGACCAAATGGGAGCGGGTGATGCATGAGTTGGTCCTCATCCACGCCCCATTGTCCGCAACCGTTTTCCGTCACATTCACCTCGGTCCCGTCCATCTCCCATCACTCTTCCGGCGTCGTCGATCTGTATCGTTACGCATTGCGTTGGCGCGCAAGTTGACCACTCGCGCCATCCGACGGTCGTTGCTGACGGCATTCAACACCGTTCCAACATGCCCTTGACTTTATTAACTACCGTTGTTGGCGGTATTAAACACCGTTCCAACATGAACTTGACTTTATTATAACTACTACTACTACTACTACTACTACTAGCTTTTATATTTGTACTTGTTCTTTTTTCGTTTTATTAAATTTGCATCACCTTATATTCCCGTCTTGTATTGCGTTCTTGCTCCAACTGCGTGTTGGCACATTATATTATATTATATTATATTTTATGTCCATTTTCGTCCTGCTACATTTTATTTAACGAACGGTCCGATTTCCCTCGTCCAGCGGTTATATTGTAGCCATGCATGTCGACTATTTATTCACTTTTACACATTCGTCTTATCTTTATCGGTTTTAATTTTATCACGTATTATGTCCACTACATATAACAGGCTATAACATGCAGCGGTCCCACATCAATGTCGTCACTGCAACTTAGTTGCTGTTTATCACTTATTAGCTCAGCTAACTTGCTACATTGTACAGATTAGCGTCCTTTGATCTCGCGCTATGGCTCACAGCTGGATAAACGCTTCGGCTTACAGTTAACTCCAGTCGTTCGGACGTCCAGTTGTCATTAGCTAACCACTCGGACTGGTCACTCCGTCGAGGTCACGGTCACGTGTTATCGTGGGTGGGTGGGTGGGTGGTGGTGGGTGGGTGATATTACGTGTATTTTCTTTGTTCGTATGTCCATCATAGATGACCACCGGTCAATGCTCGTTCCTCCTCCGGTCGCTAGGGGCGCTTACGTCACGCACGCTCCGCTACCACCGCCAGGGGGCGCTCTGACGCTCTCTCATTGGCTGCGCGCACTCATTAGCGGTGGGCGATATTAGGGTGGTTTGACTTTGATGTTTGGGTCACGTGATTGTGCGGCGCGTTGATGTCTCAGAACCTATTGTCTACTACTAACGGCCCCCACGCCAACTTCAAATCCCAACTATATCCCCTGATACTGGCTATTTTATTATTTCTTAAAATTAAACAGTATTTGTATCCAAAGCAACTTACTACAAATGTAGCTAGACAACTACTCTTCCCTTCTCAGATATTTAACATACGGGGTATCTATCAATAATGTATTAAAAACTTTCACACTGCTACCATTTAGACATTATGTGTTCCATTATTCGCTACTTTCTTATATCCAATGTTGGCTGTCGCTTACTAATGCTACGTCATATCAGTTAGTTATTCTACTTTCACTGAGTTTGAATAAATCATTACATGTTATGTCAATAACTTAAACACCATCAACCCTCTATATACTTCAATTTATGACATTCACCGCCACGAAGTCGCGTAACGAAGATGGCATTATGAAGCGAGACTCCATTTTCTAAAATGTCATGACACTGTTACAAACAGTAAGCGGGTGTAGTGCATGATGTGCTTTTAATAACTTTAATAACACTTCACACTTCAGTGCTGTGTGCGTGAACCCAACACAATATTTACGATATTTCAAATGTCTTCACGAGCTCATTATAAACTCCGGACAGAGGAATGGCTTGGGCCTGTTTAGTGACCAAGCATCTGGACACAACGCACAACCAGTATATTATTATACATGGAAACACCATATATATGAGACACAATCAATTATTATTCGGGAACTGTGCTGCTTATCGGAAAGGCAGTAGCATGACATGATCACGACAAGTGGTAAAGCACAAAACATCGACTGCACAACAAAGGACCTGATGAGAACCAACTAGTCGCGAAAAGCCGATGAACTCATCGCACAGCAGCTCAATCCTGGATATATTGAATAATAGACGTCTGCAAGATACAGTAGCTCTGATCAAAATGTGAATACAACCAGCTGAATGCCTGACGGCTGGGTCTGACCATACATCGCTCTACCCAACTGTCTTCGCACCGTATTCGGTTGAGCAAAGAAAATCATGAGAAAGTGGCGCTACACTGACGAGAAGCAGTCAACAGAATGCGATGTCCCACCACGTCTGCTGCAGGCTACTACTCATGCATAAGAATGTGACAGCACATCCTGTGAGGAACACAAGAAGATCCGTAACATCGGTCATTGACGTATACCTGGAGCAGGCAGTTAGTGTGTTAAAATTTCGATTATTAATTTCGTAATTGCCAGGCCCAGAAAACCCAGTAAAATAATACGAACGTACAAGTCGCAATTAAATGTGAATTGAAGGGAATATGTCAAAAGCAAAAATTACCATGGATCTGGCGTTATGTTCAATAACATTTATTACTATTTTATTCTTCAATGCATTCTCAATATGAAGTTTTGCAGTGAGATATGCGAAGAATACGTCGGCCGATATTTCACGTGAAGATCTATGTCTGGTGAGTACTTGCCTATGCACTGGTGGATTTGCTAGGAATGTTCATCAAGTAACGTTTTCACAAAACAACCTAATTTGTCAGGTGTATTCGGTGCGTCCAAGAAGCTGTCTCTAACATCCATTGGAAATATGTCACAAAGGCGATACGGGTCTGTGCACTTTGTGGACTTTGCCAGTTATAGCGGTAGTGTTTGATACTCACATAATGCACGTAAAATCACCACATAATGTTTTACAAATGTACTTGAAATCAAGCGAAGTGTATGAAGGAAAGTCATTACTTCTTATGCGCATTTCAAATGGCTAGCTTGTGTATGAGAAACACTGACAACCATATACTAAAACAAAATGGTTACCATTTTTTTAAACAAAATAATCTAATTACCGTAATAGCCAAGTTTCGCTTTTTTGCCTTTGCCATGTCCACCGACGCAGACATACTTTGATGCTTTCTGAACTGTCATGGCGAAGCGGACTACCCCTGCACGCCAATATATGTTCGCCACGTTGTCAAAACTAATGACAGTGCATTTCATTATGATCATGCCCCACAGGAATATCGAATGTGAGCGGGTCTCATCGGTGGTACAATTGACATTGCATGAGCACTGCTCAGAGTTGGCTAAGGAAACCTTTGCTGTCCTCGTCTCAGTAAATATGATCGACGCTCAGAGTCACAGCTTTGAACAGTCTCAGCAAGTTTTACGGAAAGCAAGGACTACAACCGTGTGCACTGATGTTCAACATTAAGTTGTCTCTGTATATAAATACTTGTTTTCTAAATCCCTTTGTTGTGTTTGCTTTTTATGGATTATGTGAAGTGGTGAAGCGATCTGTTGCGCACGTTCAAGGCGACCCGTTGCTAGGCCTTCACGGGGTAGTATCGATTGTCTAATAATCTCATTAATTTTTATCGTCACAAGTTAACATGTTTGAAGGAATACATTGTTAAAATGGGTCAGCGCACAGTGCACATTTGTTCAACATTAAGTTGTCTCTGCGCACAGTGCACATTTGTTGCGGTGATTAAATTTTCAAACAACTGTTGCGCCGGCCAAAGCAACACCTGACTCGAGTTTCATTGAGTTTCGGACCAGCGTACGACTGATACATTTAATGATGAATAGAAACACGATTCCCAACAAAGTTTAGCAATGGGCGCCTGGCATTAACAACGATTCAGATTATCTCATTCGAACAGTTAAGTGCGTCACTCTTGCGTTTTGGTAACTCATCTGATCCACCGTCGATGGAACACTAGACTAGCGCATGATTTGCTTGCATTTTTTGATGCACGAATACGCGAACAGCTGTCACAACGCACATGTTTCAATGTATGCAATGGCTTAAGTATTTTCCACGAATAATACACCCATAAATTACATGACGCCACCCGACAACCCCCGGGCAATGTGCGTCAAAGGTGCGTCATTTCCATATAAATAATGACGCATTAGTACATCAACTTACAACTTTGATGGTCACGTACGATAAGCGTATCAACATCCGACGCACGTCTAAACGCAGAACGATTAAAATGGCGGCAACCAGCGACTTAATTTATTCTAATGTATTGTTACTCTGGATAATACTTAATATTTTGCTATTATGTTTCCGACCATTACCTCTCAGCAATTGCTCGGGAAATATCGTATGACAGATTCCATAAGCCGCCTGACTTTATAACATCAATCATTGGTCGAGTCTGTTAAAATGTCTTCCGATGTTCGACAAAACATGGTAATGTTACGTATTTTTTTTTATTTCGCAACGTTACTTCAATAAACCTATATGTCCGACGCAAATATGTATTATATAACTGCAAGGCTGTGTTGTTATTCTGTTAATGCAATGCTATGTTACGATTATGTTACTGCAATGCTGTGTTATGATTATGTTGCTGCAAGGCTATGGTATGATTGTGTTACTGCAAGGCTATGTTATGATTATGTTATTGCAAGGCTATTTTATGATAATGTTACTGCAAGGCTATGTTAAGATTATGTTACGACAACGCTGCGATACGAATTGCCTCGGCTACGAAACCGTAACGTTTCTTGTACCGTTCATCATGGATACCAACGGTATCAGTCGGCTATTTTGATACCTCACCAGAACGGCACAAATGTTGTCGGTAGCGCTGCGGTATTACCGGGGAGACACACAGTATATTCGCAACTTTTAACTAGCTTTATTCAGTGCCATCAAAACGGCAAGATTCTCCATCTTCGCTCTTCATATGAGACGCAAGCCAACGTCTGTGAGCCAACCTGCCACAGAATAATAAAGTCATTTTCACACCAAAAATGTACGTATTTTTGGATGCATATATACGCCTGTTGCACTGTTGAATGTTCACGTCTACATGTTCACACGGCGTGGAAGATGGCATATAGAGATAATTGCCGACACGACAACTGTGAATACAGGATATGCACTGTACTATGATATGTTGAGGTAATAGTGCACGGTCGCCGATTAAACATAGGGCATGGTGGTATAATATATTCCACTGCGGCTTAGCTATATGTACAGTGTACTGTAATTAATATACACCGCCCAACATTTATATCCGCTTGCATTAGTGAGAATCAGACCGGTAACGGGGTTATTAAGGGCCACTCTCCAAAATTGTCTGACAGTTCGTTTTGAACTTCCCCCGCCTTATTACTTGCTTGTTTCTGTATCTAAAATATTAGTTTATATACCATTGGCTTTGTATCCACGAGTTAGATCAGGAAATATACGTTTTTCCTAAAGTCGTATGCCAGTGAAGTGTCCACGTCCATTTACGGTGTTAAAGCAGCCAACATTAGCTTTCCCAAAAATATTTTGTATTTCAGAAAGCTATTATTTTTAATTCAATAATGATAATTAACCATTTGAAATGTCTTATGTTAAATAATATTTCATATGTGTGTCACAAACTATAACATAGGCCCCTATAATAGTTGCTCCTATTAAAACTTAGTTTGTTTGTTAAGGACCCATTTCGATTGCTACGCCCGATACCAAGGCCGGCACCAATATTTCCATATTATACATTAATAATATTCCAAAATTCACTTTGTTTAGAAAGCATAACATTTATGATGAATATATTACTTCATAGCAGTTATTTAAATAAGTGCCTTTGTAGTCATGCTGTCCAACAAATAATAAATCTTTAACCTTGTTATGGTTTGAGACATAATTAATGAAAATATTTATTTCAAATTGTAAAAATAACAACACTTGTTATATTACACACACGCACGCAGCGACCCGGATCTTTCGGCAGTCGCCAGAACACTTCTCCTGTAGAAGGTTATATCATGTTGGTGAAAATGTTCGTGATGTTGGGAAATAAATGAATATTAGTGTTCCATTTGATGTTCTGTAAAGTAAACTCACTTTTTAAAAATGTTTCAATTACCATCGGTTGCCTTATTCAAGAACCGTTTTCAGGGACCTAGTTCTTCTTCTGCTCGCCAGATGGCATGGAACGCAAGCTTACACGCAACGCATGCAACTGATGGCTGTAGAAACTTACCAACGAGTTCATTGTAATATTGTGTCAACAAAAACACATTTATATTCGTAATCATATGTTGTTTGGGCTAAGTGCTTTGATTGGCCTTTGCCTCCAGACCACGTCCCCAACACACTGTTTCCAGAGTTAGATATCGAGTCGTGGATAATGTTCCAACTTCTTAGTGGTGTTATTTTGTTATACTTGTTTCCAGGAGAACTGATGTCCCATTTGCTGGATCGGTGTCTACTACATGGAAAACGGGTGTAGGATGTTCCATGCAAGCACACAATAAGCAGCAACACCAGCAGGAATTTGCACGGTAACATCGGTCAACTGAAAACAGAGTCGGCAGGTACATATTGTGTATAAATACTGGCCTGGTTCATGTTATCTTTCGTACATTCTATGCCCAATTTAATATAGATTTACTTTTGAACTTTAATAGTTGTGTTAGGAAGAAACTAGTTTCTGAACTTGATAAACATTTTCACAAATGTTATACTTCAATATAAAAATGCTACAACATTACTAAGCATCACTGTGCACACACTCCCGACATTGTACTACGTGAACATTGCAATTACACATTGCACAGTTATTTATCATTACGATAAACTGAAGTATACACATCTTGAGTGGCCAAAGTGCCGACATACTTTATGAGAAACATTAACCTTGACATACTTAAGGCGAAATAAAAGTCATGGTTTGGGGGTATGCACATAAAATATATAATAAAAACTAACAGTGTCCAACTAAATCAAGAATATCACTTTACTCAGATTATGTTCTAAAATTGGGGGATTCCTGTAATGTGTCAGGTTGACAGGGGCTGACATGTTAACCAGTGCGACCGATAAGCGCGCGCCCAGTTTTATGAAATCGGTTACCCTAGACTACCATGTGACGGGTCACTCTCCGATGGTATACAGAGAACCAACGCAATCTCAAACAACTACTTAACCAACTAAAGTGAAAACAGCGAGTATCACATACAGGCAGAAATGTGAATGCTCGTGAGTAGTACCTTATAGCTGTTGACACCCCCAAATTATATCCACCCATGGTCTACTTCTACATCCGGTTGCGCGCGCAGCCTCACGAGCGCCTCCTAGCCTGGACACCCTGCAGATCGCTCGTCTACTGGCGATGGATCCAAACACAGCGTCCGTCTTTGGTGGTGTTGTGCCCAAAGACGGACTGCCTAAAACAATAGACGCTTTGCCGATCGCCTCCGACAACGGCGACGAACCGGGCGAACATTGGATAGCGCTGTACCTGGCCTCCGACGGACGCGGTGAATACTTCTGTTCGTACGGTCTGCCACCCCTTCACGCTGCGTTCAGCACCTTCTTGAACAAACACTGTTCCGTGTGGACTCATAATAGCAAGAAACTTCAGAGTCCACTGTCTAACGTTTGCGGACAATATTGTGTAGCTTATATAATGTTTCGTTGTAACGGTTCTCCTATGAGAACTTTCGTAAACGCTTTCCGAACCGATCTGGTCGCTAACGATTGTCGCGTGTTCGATTGGCTTAACCTACCGAAAAAGGGTATACCGTACTATCGCACATTGTACTGAGCCTCTGGGGAGATGGTCGCACCATCGCCCTCGAACCTCTGGCGAGGTGGAGACACCCGTAAGTTCGCGACCTCTGGCGCGATGGTCAACATCCGCAAGTCGCCTCATCGTCATCATACCCGTTGTATTCATTCGAACACGCTTGTACTGTTGTCGTTACGATTGCCTCGCTTGTATCACTACCGCTTTGTTGTATTCAATAAAAATACGTGTGCACCGTACACTTTTATTCGTCTTCTTACTAGGTTACAACACAACGCACTGTCCGTTAGGTGGCCCCGCCCGTCAGTCCGCCATTCAGTCGCTAGGGAGCGCACGTGTTACCCAGAAGACCGCGCGTGTCCCCTCCCATCAGTCGCTAGATGACACTACGATCGCTCTCCGATTAGTTACTCTCCGCTAGGAGGCGCTCGTGAGGTTGCGCGCGCAACCGGATGTAGAAGTAGACCATGGGTGGATATAATTTGGGGGTTTCAAAAGCTATAAGGTACTACTCTCGTGTGCGTAACTTTATTCTTTCAGCCTTGCGAGAACGAGGCTAGTAACCATGCACGCTGATTTTCGAAGCAGAGGAAATAGACTGATGAAGCGGAACGTAGGTTGAATTGTTGCTGTTTTGGCCAGTCTTAAAGTTGGTTACCCTATCCCATAAAGGCCTGAAGGAAAAAAATAGTGAAAGCACAAACAACAATACATTTCAACCCGATCGGCAGCACCAGATCAAAACAAACATGGCCGCAACGGCGGGTGATCCGAAAGCAGAGCCGGCAGAAGACCCAAAGCAGGTCACAGAGCTAGTGATTCAGACAGCATGAACAATACCAGTGAATATGTAACAGATAAAGATGACAATTGTGTATTGTGCAAGTTGTTGCAGAGGCGGACAACGGTGCCGAATGCCAGTGGAAGCACAGTGTCTGCGCGGGGCTAAATGCAACCGAATACAACATGTTATCTTGATCATCTCCCAAAATAACGTTTTTTCTGCACAAAGTGCAACCCTAAAGTCAACATGACTCTGAGATTCTGTAATGATGTACGTGAAAAGCAGAACAAATTTGAAACTTGACAGATATTAGTAGAACACAAGCTGGAAGTGGTGGAAGAAAATGTAGAAGCCAAAATAGATGTCAGTTGTTGTGTTTTAGAGGTGAAGGTAGTTGAAAAGCTTGCTGAACTCACATCAAGTGTTGAAGTCATAATCAAACCACTCAGCGAATTAACCCACAACAGTATTGTAGAAACAGTGGACACCTACCTGGGAGAAAAGAAGGGCAAAGAGAAAAGGCGTCTGAAAGTGACAGTCCACAATGTACCAGAATCCACATCTGACGAAGACCAAGAAAGGAAGCAACAAGACACTGATGAGGTGAACTATATCTTCCAAAAATACCCGGGGGTGATGGAGAATATTACACGTGCAGTGGGGTTTGACACGAAAGGAACCCGACCAAGGCTGTTGATGGTGCAGAGAGGTAACAAACAAGAGAAGGCAGTTGTCATAAGAAATTGCACTAAACTCAGAAATGAGAACAACCCAGACGAAATCAAGAAAGTATTGATTACACCTGACTTAACACCAAAGCAGAGACAACAAGACAAAGCTCTACGGGCAGAACTATCCGAGAAAAAACACTGCATCAGGGAACAGCAGATACATTATAAAAAACGAGAGGATAGTGCAGAGGGAACGCATTCGAGAACCCCCCACGGACAATGTAAATAAATTTGCACAAACACAATGTTACATGTTGAACTGTTATCAAGCAAACGCACAGAGTATAAAAAAATTTTTTCACCAGTTTCAAGCACAAGTTGATAGTTATAAACACATGATTATAGGAATCAGTGAATCATGGTGCAATTCTGACATAGGTGATGGTGAAATTAATTTGGACTCTTACAATATGTTCAGGAGTGATATAAGAGAAAGTATTGTTGGTGGGGTATTAATGTACATACACGAAAATCTACCAGCTATCCCATGGCAAGAGAAGATTAACTTGGAAATAGAGGAATCGATGTTGGTTTAAGTCAAGCTGAATTATAAAGATACGATGTTAGCATGAATTGTATACAGGGCGCACAAGTCTAGCGATGAGAACAATAAAAAAATTGTCGACGCTGGAAGCAATCATCAAATCATCAAAGAGAACATGATTGAGTTTCTCAACAAAAACAACATCATTAACCCGAACCAACATGGAGTTCTGGAAGGTATGTCGTGTCTGACCAATCTGCTAGATACCTTTGAGGATTGGACAACAACACTGGATGAGGGATATGGCTTGGATGTCATATAACTGGACTATAAGAAGGCGTTCGACACAGTTCCCCACTGCAGACTGATAAAGAAGCTAGAAGCCTATGGCATCCAAGGCAAAGTGGTTCGGTGGGTGGAAGCCTTTCTGAGTGCTAGGACTCAGAGAGTGGTCCTCAATGGATCTAAGTCGGAGTGGGCTCATGTCCTGAGTGGTGTTACCTAGATATAGGTCTTAGGTCCGCTACTCTTCATATTATACATAAACGACATACCAGACCTGGTCCACTGCAACATCAAGATGTTTGCCGATGACACAAAGCTATTCATATGAGTCAGGAGTCAGGAAGATCAAGAACATCTGCAATGCGACACTACCACCCTGGAAGATTGGACAAAAGACTGGCTGCTAGAGTTCACTACTGACAAATGCAAGCTATGCAAGTGGGGAGACCACCAACCAGAAACTACACAATGAAAACAAGTCCGGAGCCACAGTTGATTTTGAATCCATAAATGAGGAAAAGGATGTAGGAGTGTGGGTGACCACTGACCTGAAATCATCAACGCAATCCCAGAAAGCATCAAAGAAAGCCATGCAAGCTATTGGCATGGTGAGGAGATCTTTCAAACACATGACAAAAGATTCATTTGTGACATTATACAGAATATATATCCGACCACACCTTGAATTCTGTGTTCAGGCATGGAGCCCGTACATGGTGAAATACACCGACAGGTTAGAGAAAGTGTAACGCAGAGCCACTAAGCTGGTAAACAGCTTAACGAAGCTCACGTATGAGCAGAGACTAAGACACATGAGACTATACTCGTTATACTGCCGGAGGCAAAGAGGCGACCTAATCGAAACTTTAAAAATATTAAACGGACTGGAAAACGTGGAAGGTATTAATGAGACAGCCTGGTCTGGACGTATTACAGGTCAAAAAATTAATATACAATGACGATTTTAAAACCGTCAGCCAGACTGTTGACTAGGCAGAGATTCTTTTCGATCAGAGTGATCGATCAGTGGAATGGAATCCCGCAAAATGTGGTGGATGCCAAGACAGTCCCTCAGTTCAAAGCCTCACTAGATCAGCAAAGGAATAGCCTGGGATATGGGTACCAACACTGGCCGATGGCCTAAAATAACCCATTAACCTGTAAGTGTATTCGCTGCTTATATTAAATATTATGTGCACAAACGGATTACCTTTATTGTGTGTAATTATATATTGTCTGCCTCCTTGTTGGTGTGATTTTTTTTTAAGGTGTAGTGCTTGTAATTTCCTATGAATCTAATTACAAAATGTACTTTTGTTCTGTTCTGAATAAAACAAAATTCAATAAAACAATTGACATATTATGTTGTTTTCATAATCTGTAAGTTAATCAATGGCTTCAACGATGCATAGATAACAAACCAACATCAATTAATTTGTTGTATCTGTTGTAAATTCGAGTAACACAAATTAATAAAAACAATTGAGTTTAATAACAAAAAGGTCACATTAAAAGTTTTGTTAAACCTGAATGATTTTATGATTTAGTGCTAGAACTTAACGTAACATAACAAATGTTGAGATTCATGTATTAATAAACCTTTTCTTGGTGTTGTGTTCTTATATACATGTATATATCAGATATAAAACAATTTATTGAATGATTAAAATGTTGGAGTAATTTAAAGTTGTTAAAATGACGTAATCACAACAACTCTGTCTGGTAAATAGGCAGGTGCTTCTGACTAATGTCAGTAATGATTCACAAACATAATTGGCCTACTGGGGTACTGCTCAATACAATTGTCTCCAAGGCACATCAATATAGGTAAAAGAAAATAATTTTAATAAGGTAATAATGACTCAGGATAGGTAGCAACTGTCCGTGATATTGATGCGTTAAATATGTTACGATTTCCCATGCTTCCGAAAGTCTTAGTAATGTTGTGTAGTTCCAGTGGCGTCTTTTTTCGAAGTCTTTCGATTAAATGTAGCAATTTTGTGTGATGGGGCCTTTTCTCAAAACATGTTCTCGTCGCTCGATAATCGTAGTTCATAGACAACATATTAGCAATTTGCTTGCATTTAATCGATGAAATAAATTATTCCGAAAATAAATATCTTGAGTCGTCAAGTTTTCTTTTTAAAATGATATATTGTATTAAGTAGAGGCTAGAGAAGTGGAGGCTGCAGTAAAGTCTCTGAAAAAAGGAAAGTCAGCTGGAATTGATAACATACCAGCAGAACTGGTTCAAGCTGGGGGAGAAGCCTTGATTACCACACTTACAACAATCTGCAACAAGATCTGGCAGACAGGAGAATGGCCCACCCCATGGACTCAGTCACTGATCATAACACTTCCCAAGAAAGGCAACCTACAGATGTGCCAAAATTACAGAACAATCAGCCTCATCAGCCACCCGAGCAAAGTCATGTTGAAGATACTACTCAACAGACTCAAACCCCAGGCAGAAGAGATTATCGCTGAAGAACAAGCGGGTTTTCGAGCAGGACGGAGCACCAGTGAACAGATCTTCAACCTTAGAATCCTTTGCGAGAAACACCTTCAACATCAGCAAAGCCTGTATCATGTCTTTATAGATTTCAAGAAGGCCTTTGATAAGGTATGGCATGCGGCCCTATGGGCAACCATGAGGAAGTACAACATTGGCTCCAAGCTTGTCCGAACCATTGAACACCTATATGACAATGCCACCAGTGCAGTAACCTTCAACAGCAGCATAGGAGACTGGTTTCGAACAACAGTCGGAGTTCGACAAAGATGCCTACTATCACCAACGCTCTTCAACATTTTTCTGGAAAGGATCATGACTGATGCTTCAGAAAACCATCAAGGCACTGTCAGCATTGGTGGCAGGACAATCACCAACCTTCGTTTTGCTGACGACATCGACGGCTTAGCAGGAGATGAACAAGAACTAGTCAATTTAATGGAGCGCCTTGAAAAAACATCTACATCATACGGCATGGAGATCAGTGCCGAAAAGACCAAACTGATGACGAACAACACACAAGGCATCAGCACAGAGGTCAAAGTTAATGGACAGAGACTTCATACAGTAACAAGTTTCAGGTACTTGGGATCAATTATCACAGATGAGGGTTCCAAACCGGAGATACTTGCCAGGATTGCACAGACAACAGCAGCACTAACAAGGTTGAAACCCTTATGGAACGACAGAAACATCACGGTCAGTTCGAAGATAAGGCTGATGCGCTCCCTTGTCATGTCCATCTTTCTGTACGCTTGTGAAACATGGACCCTCTCAGCAGATCTACAGAAGAGGATACAAGCCATGGAAATGAGATGCTTTCGGAAGATCTTGCGCATATCATACAAAGACCATGTTACTAATGAAGCTGTCCGCAACAAGATCAAAGAAGCCATCGGACCATATGATGACCTTCTTACAACAGTTAAGAAGCGTAAACTGAAGTGGTACGGTCATGTATCACGATCATCTGGCCTTGCAAATACTATCTTGCAAGGTACCGTAAGAGGGGGGAGACGAAGAGGTAGACAGAAGAAGAGGTGGGAAGACAACATCAAAGAATGGACAGGAATGGAGTTCGCTGACTCCCAGAGGGCTGTCGAGAACAGGGAAACGTGGAGAGAGCTGGTTAGAAAGTCATCAATGGTGCACCAACGATCCTTACGGGTTATGGGAAAGTGAAGAAGAAGAAGAGCAAAAATGGTCCCAGTGTAAGGAATCCGAGCACCGACACTGTGGAACAGCCACTTTTATACTACCCGTTTCTAGTGCATATGGTCAAGCCCATATTCTAAATACTTATAGAGTTATACATAAACATTATCGGGATGATAGCAACAAGCTGGAACACTCACACGGACGCACGCACGCACGCACGCACGCACGCACAAGCACGCACAAGCACGCACGCACGCACAAGCACGCACGCACGCACGCACGCACGCACGCACGCACGCACGCACACACACACACACACACACACACACACACACACACACACACACACACACACATATCGTGATACACATAATTAATTTGAATATATAAATAACTCAAAGCCTCCCCTAGAATCTAGTTCCTCCGATTTCGACTTAAATTAACACAGTTCTACTCTACGTTCATTGTAGACTTTTACTGCAGAGCCGTTATTGCTATGTTAGTAAGATTGCCCAAACTGTTGAGAGCCAACACCAAATATAGTGCAGACATTATCATTTTGGAAATTTTCAAACATTCGATTCGCTCATATGCGCCTGAATAACAAACCAAACTCAGCTATTACAGAATTAGAGGGTAATCTCTATCATGAATAAAATAATTCCCACTAAATCAAACATGACATGTAGGTAACTTATATGTAATTAATGGTCACATATGTTTGTGGAATCGGGTGTGACCCAAGAAACAGTCTATCACTACTGTTTCTTCTCTGTGTTAATTATTTAACTATTTAGTAGCCTATTTTGCTGATGACAGTCTTCTGTGCACACGTATCAACTCCCCCCTAGACCAACCAATCTAGACTGCATTTAATTCCTAAGATATTGCAAGTGCACATCTTCAAGCTTTCAAATATACATATTGTCATTGTCAACAACATTCCAAGGCATTCATGAGGTTGGCAAGGTCAAATCAAACAGCATTTTAGACACTGTGTTTCACATTTCTGTTTTATTTTCTAACAGGATAATCATTTCCAACAGAATTACAACAGCAGCTGTGAATGTCAGCTTTGTATGCACCCTGAAAATGGATGTAAGGGAATCAGTCGGGTCAAATGTTGATGAGTTACACATATCTGGAATGGATGGTCACATTGAAATTACATATATATGATTTAACAAGATTTAACAAGGCTGCCATCAAAGACAAAGGCCCAGATGGCAAATGGACAATTAAGCCACTGGCTTATAGAGAGTCAAACCATGTAACCTATGTGTAATCCGCCCTCCTGAGATATGTGTCAACCTTGTTTTTAAACACATTCACGCTGCTAGCAGTTACACAATCTGTAGATAATTCGTTCCATTCATTGATTGTCCTCTGTGAGAATGAGTACTTCCTGATATCCAATGTGCACTGATCTTTACAAATGTTACATCGTTTCCTCTAGTTCTATTATCTTTCTTGAGATACATAATATATTTATATAAATATGTTCATACCCATTCAATATCTTAGAAACTTCAATTTCATTTCTTTGTGTATTATTTCAAGAGTATATATATATATCCTTCTTACGATATGACCTCCAAGCTTGTATACAGTACTGTAAATTAGGCCTAACTATTGCTTTATACAGAGGTATAATTAGTTTTTTTCTTGTAAGTTATATTTCTCCTTATCAACTTAAACATTTGATTGCCCTTTGAAGCTGCTATACCACACTGCTATGAAGCTTTCATACCATAACTTTTTGTTTTTGTTTTACAGTAGTACCTGGAACAGTATCTCCTATTTTATCGTTTACATCCAATTTTTCTTGTCCAGTATGTAGGCATTTACATTTTCCAAAATTTAACAACATCTGCCATTTGTCAAACCTTTAAATAATTTGTCTAGATCGTTTTGTAAATATTGTTTATGACCATCATTGTTAACCTATCTAAACACTTTTGTGTCATCTGCAAATGTCAGTACGTTGCTTATTATATTGTCGTCCAAGTCATTGATATATATATTAAAAATAATAAAGGTCGTAATACTGATCCTTGTGCTGCCCCACTCAAAACTGATTACCAGGTTTGAAACCTCCCTACATCTACTACAATTCGCTGTCTTCTGCCAGTCAGCCATTGTTCTGTCCAGTCATTTACGCCTTTCCCGATACCATGGGCTTTATGTAATATTTGATGTGGCACTTTGTCAAAAGCTTTCTAAAAATCTAAGTATATAATATTTACTGGTGATCCCTCGTCTATCCACTTATTGATTTCTTCCAAAAAATTAATAAGTTATGCCTAACAAGGAAGTCCACGATATTGTCTTTAAGTAACCTTTCTAATAATTTACAAATCACTGATGTTTAAACTCACTTGTCTGTAATTATCTGACTTATTTCTCGAGCCATTTTTTATAATGGTATGATATTCGCCTTTTTCCTTTCAAAAGGAAACACTCCCTCTTTTAATGACAAGTTGAACACTCTTGCAAGTGGTATACTAATTAGTTATACTGTTTCCATTAGTAGTGTTGGGGGAAGTCCACCCACTCCAGGTGATTTATTGTCCTTCATTGCCTTTATTTTCTTAGCTACCATTTCTGAAGTTACAATTAACTGCCCTAAATAGTCCGATTTAGCCTCCTGAAATTTAGCATCTGGAACTTGTAATAAACTAATATCCTCTATGTTAAACACTGAAGTGAAGTATCCATTAATGGTCTTTCGCCATTAAAAAGCTTTTGATATTATATTTCCAGCATTGTCTCTAGTGGTCCAACCTTGTCTAGTATGTTTTGTTTACCCCTGATATATGTATAATCAAAAGCTATTGCTGTCATCGTTTGTTTCATTTAAATTTGTGTTCATAGCTTCTTTTATATTGTCTAATTTCGTAGTTTGCTTGTACGTAATTTTTCTAATAGCTTCTTTAGACAAGTGTTTATTTCCAAACCGTTTTCCTTATTTATTTTAAGGGATATGCATTAAATGCCTGTTTCTCACATGGTAACATCAAGCAACAAACCAAGTTTCATTAAAATAGAATATGGTTATGCAATTTTCCATTTTTTTTATGTATTGATGTGTACAATTTAATTTAGAGTGGACATCCGATTTCAGCCCACCAATGCCGTGCTGCACAAAAAATAGATAAGCTCGTGTTGTGTTTATGTCATGTGTGCATGCATTAGTATCACAGCATTTTTGCTGGCCAACACAATTCAGATATGCACTTAACATTAGTATAATCAATGAAAGATTGTGCTTTGGACACACTTGTGCTTTGAACGGACACACTTGTGCTATGGACGGACACACTTGAGTTCTGCTGGTCACTATATAGTCATCCCACAACAATAAAAAATGTGCATATCCACAAAATGTCCACTCTGAAAAATTCACACACAAAAATGCAAAACATTTTTTATTTCCGTCTTTACCTTGGCTTTGGCTTGGGTCAAACATTGGCAGTGGATGTCATGTAATCATTCAGTGTAAAAGTGTTAGGTTAACATACTTTGGAATGTCCACTATATAATTGTAAATGACAAGGTGCACGAAAATAAGCAACTCAACAATATATCGTTGACTGTTCCAACTTCGTGCATCGCACAATTCCGTGGCATCGTCATCGAGGTATTTTCTCGTTTAGTAACTAGCGGTTGATCGCCGCCCTGGAAGTCAATGTTTACGCTTATCTGACAGCTGTAGTTATCTACAGAATCAAACATAATGATTTTATTTACTAGAATACTAAGCCAACCAATAGCTGCACGACATTGTTTTTGAGTGTAACCGTCTTCTTACACAGTTTTTGTAACAACTATTTATTAATTACACAAATACAGTCATCTCTTGAAGAACGAAAACAGTTGTTTGGGACGTTACGCATACATGGTTGAAAAAAATACATATAATACAGTAAACTGCATAAAGTAAATGGACCCAAGACAAACTAACCCTGCCCACAGCCCTGGCTACGTAACATGATTACAATAACAATTTTGTAAGATTTGTACGTTCAGTAAGAAATATTATTGTTTGCAGACATGTTATTTGACACAACCTCGCTTTTTGTTTAACTCCAACAAAAGCAACCGCTATGTTCACAAAACACGTTTAATCAACTTCCTGTAAGTATGGATAAAAATGCGATTTTAGTCGTATTATGAAATTCCTTACCTTCGATTTCATACGGGCGAAGCGATGTTTTATTTTGTTGCCCGGGGCATAATAATCGGGAACAATTGGGCGGCTCGATCGCGAGTGGTCGTGTGCGTGCGCATCGCCCCAAATAAATCAGGTAACATTTGAGCGTCTGGATTCGATTCGGGCCGAGCGAACGCCATTCGGAGGTAAATCAAGTCCGTTCAATGTGTTCACTATTCAGTAAAGACAAGAGAGATTCTCGCCTGGTCAAGCTTGAAACGTGATATATTTGTTATTGCCTCTTTTGATGATGCGGTGAGTTAATGAACAAATATACATTTCCAAGTATCAATCGATCAATGTCGATGTCGATAATAAACGTTGGTTGCTATGGCTATGGGCTATGCCTAGGCTATGGCATGGCATGGGCAGAGCATGCATTTTCAATCGCAATTCTCGCTCGTAATTCCGGTTTCACGAATACAGTTTGCTCGTACGCACGAACGTTCGTACCTCAAGAAGTAAATGTTCGTGTGTTCTGACCATATTATCCCAAAGAGCGTCTTATATTAGACGCGCTTTACTTTAATCGTACAATGGCATCATCTCACGGAAGCGTAGTGTCATGGCCAAGTGGTCACGTGTCATTGTTTATCAAAGACTGCCAATATGCCATGTAATGGCAATATGGCTGCCGCTATGCCTATGCCTAGTTTTGATTCGGCATCAAATCCATCAGTTAAGAGGTCAGCATGTTTTAAACCACGGATTAACTATACTATAGACATGTTTTCCAATAACAGTTTATTGCGTCGCAAACGATGACAGTACACTGTGACACTGAAACTAAAATAGATGAACACACACGCACACGCACGTACACACATACATACTGACCGGTGTTGTTATTGCCATACTAAATAGAATACGCCATATTAAAACAAATATTAAAAACAATGCGGGAGAGAGTTTGGTATTGTAAATCAATATAATTTATTCCATCGATGGAAAGCAAATAAATTGCTAGTTCTGCTATCCTTCTTGAGTGAGAAAAACATATTTCTATCAATATTTTCATACCCATTCAATATCTTAAACACTTCAATCTGATCTCCTCTTAACCTCCTTGTCTCTAGAGTTGTTAAACCACATTCTTTCAGGCGTTCTTCATAACTAAGGTCTCTCAGTTCTGGAATCATTTTAGTTGCTCTCCTTTGTATGCGTTCAAGCGTATCTATATCTTTCTTACGATATGGTCTCCATGCTTGTATACAGTATTCTAAATGAGGTCTAACTATTGCTTTATAAAGAGGTATAATTAACTTTTTTCCCTTGTATGTTATGTTTCTTCTAATCAATCCAAGAATTTGATTACCCTTTGAAGCTGCTATACCACACTGCTCTGAAACTTTCATATCAGCGCTTATTGTAACTCCCAAGTCCTTTTCTTTTACAGTAGTACCCAGAACAGTATCTCCCATTTTATAGTTTACATTCAAGTTCCTATGTCCTGTATGTAGGCATTTACATTTCCCAAAATTGAACAACATCTGCCATTTCTCAGACCATTTCACTAATCTGTCTAGATCGTTTTGTAAATGTTGTTTATCACCATCAGTATTAACCTTTCTAAACAGTTTTGTGTCATCCGCAAATTTCAGTACGTTACTTGTTATACTGTCGTCCAAGTCATTGATATAAATTAAGAATAATATAGGTCCTAATACTGATCCTTGAGGTACCCCACTCAAAACCGATTTCCAATTTGAAACTTCTCCATCTACTACAACTCGTTGTCTTCTGTCAGTCAGCCATTGTTCTATCCAGTCAGTTATGCTGTCCCCGATACCATGGGCTTTTAATTTAAGTAGTAATCTTTGATGTGGCACTTTGTCAAAAGCTTTCTGAAAATCTAAGTAGATAATATCTACTGGCGATCCCACGTCTATCCACTTAGTGATATATATATATATATATACATATACATATACACGTATGTATATATATATATATATACACACACACACACACACACACACACACACACACACACACACACACACACACACACACACACACACACACACATACACACACACGAAAAGTGTCTATCGATAATCAGTCAATGCAAAGACGTCATTTAATTACATACGTCTATATTAATTAATTAGGTTACTAGACGCAACATTTATTAACAGAGAGCCATTGATCTGTTGCAGGTATGCGATGTTGCCCTGCCTATTGCTGCTGGTGTTGTCACCAATAGTGCATGCAGCAGCAGTAGGAAGGCAGGGAGACAAGACAACGTTCGAGCCAGAGATGCATCTCGACAGAAAATCACATGTTGTTCCAAATCGTAAGTCGGTCCCACAGAAACCATCATCTGGCCCAGAGATGGAAATGGAGACAATAATAAAACCTGTGCCAAGGACCTATGGTGGCAGAAGTACGCAAAAACATGTTCCCAATCGCAAGTCGATCCCGCCGAAACCATCATCTGGCCCAGAGATGGAAATGGAGACAATAAGAGAACCTGTACCAAGGACCTATGGCGGCGGAAGACCACAACAACATCGTGTCCTAGGTATTAAGCGCTGGCTAAATCACCGACCGAAGAATTCACCTCTCCTAACAAAAGGTAATCATCATATATAACCACATCGCTCTAACTAAATTATAAAACCATTATTTTAAAATCAAAGTAATACTTCTTACTTCTTTTCTGCAAACAGTTCATATATATATATATATATATATATATATATATATATATATATATATATATATATATATATATATATATATATATATATATATATATATATATATATATATATATATATATATATATGGTCATAGTAGTAGTATACATACATGGTCATAGTAGTGATGCCCATTAATAATTGCGTGTATAATTACATATATGTCTAAGTTAATATGCGAAACGCTCTTTCTCTCTCTCTCTCTCTCTCTCTCTCTCTCTCTCCTCTCTCTCTCTCTCTCTCTCCTCTCTCTCTCTCTCTCTCTCTCTCACTAAATGACATTTTATTGTGTCGGTTGCATGTGTCAAGTGCGGCGTGGCAAGGGAGGCGGCAGAGGTCGTGGCAAGGTCAGCGGAGAGGGTCGCGAAAAGAATATTGCTATGCGTGCAATGCGTCTTGGAATGCTTCTTGGCATGCGTGAGTGCATGCCTTACATACCTCGGGGCATGGCTAAAGACAAAGGTTCAAAGGTAAATTAATGCATGGTGTACTTAGAATAAATCTAATACTTGAGGTTAACGCGAAATACCTTTCCCGTACCCGATTTGCTTTGCGAAACTCTGCGTTACCGGATGCTTATATTCAGACGACCGTCCCGTTCTCTACAAAGGGATATGCATAGTAGAAAAGATGGCCAAAGAAGCAGGAAAGCGGCTTGGCCACCAGAACATACCTTACTTCAGGGATCAGCAAACTTTTTGGGACGAGAGCCAACATTTGGAGTGCTACGTTAAGGCGGGCCAAAGCTTTTATGCACGGAAAAACACAGTGCACAAATATTGCTTTTATTATCTGCTTTGCCAGGCTAAAAAAATAGGTACTGTACAAGTAGAACATGGAAACATTTTCGAAACAACGCAAGAGAAGTCAGCACGTCTATGAATGCAGTCAATGTGAAGGATGGTGCTGCATATTCTTCCACAACTGACCGAACGGTATGCAGAGCGGAGATATTGAGAGTCGCAGAAGATCCATCAAACGTGTGTCCTTGAGTCGGCACCGGAGGTTGTTCTTGATGTGATTCATGGCTGAGAATCCTGATTCACATGACCATGTGCTGCCGAAATGCACCAAAAATGTATGTGCTGCTTCGATCGCACAGGCACTTGCGTTGCCCAGAAAAGCACGAGATCGTCTTTCACGGCATTACAAAAATTTGTTAGTCCCGGCACCACCTTGAAATCGACTAAATTGTCCTGCAACGCTGCTTCGTCGACTGCAAACGTTTGCGACAATGTTTGGCAAATAGCTGGCTACAGTAAAAGGGCTTGCAAAGAAGCAGTAAACATCGTCGATAGCAGCGAAGTCAGCGAATCGTCCGCTGAATGCGGTCTCCAGGCTGTTAAGCACACCAGCAAGTACCCGCTTGGCGTCTGCTATACGTTCATCGTATTCGCCACAGAAATCTCTGGTGAACTTGAAGTGCCTTCTGCATGAACTTTGAAAAGTCTCACCTTGTCCTCTTCGTACAAATTACACAGCAACTCGTGCCGTCCTTGTAGCAGCAGGTTTAGCTTATTTAGGTGAACACAAATGTCAGTCAGAACGCAGAGTCGCACCCGAAACTTGTCATCTTCCAAATGGGCAACTGGGTGATCAATTTCTTTGAGAAAACTCACGATGTGAGGAAGCAGCGCAGCAAATGTCTCAAGAAATGCGCCTCGACTCAGCCTTCGGACACTGTCGTAGAATAGCACATCGCCGAATTCTGCATCATCAAGTGCAGCCAAGTGATTTTGGAACCTCCTATGGTTGAGAGAACGTGCGCGGATAAGGTTCACGCTCTCTACAACAGTTTTCATCGAATTATGCAGTGGTATGATATGAGATTCGGCTTTCCAATTTCTTGACGGAACAACATAACGAATCCAGTTTGACGACCAAGCATGCTGGGCGCGCCGTCTGTACACAGATAAACCAAATGTGTCCACGTCAAATCATTTTCTTCGCCGAACTTCAACAGCGCACTGCAAACGTCCCGCGCTGTCGTTGTGCCCTTCAATGGGATCAGGCACAGGAAGTCTTCTGATACACCTTCGTTGAAATATCGCACATATATCATCAGCTGTGTCGTGTCACTTTTGTCAGTGCTTTCGTCGAGAGCAAGTGAAAAATCAGGACAGGCTCGCAACTTAGTCACCAGCTGCGTGAAAATGTCACCACTCAACTCATCACATCGACGGGCACATGTGTCGGGTGAAAGTGGCAGTTTCCCAATCTGTTGCACGACCTTATCTTTGTTCTGAAAACCAGCGAACAGAACTTCGGCACTGGCCATGAAAGCCTTTTTGAACAATTCTGCGTGAGTAAACAGCACTTGGTGTTGAGCGAGTAAGTAACAGATGCGATAGCTAGCTTCATTAAGGTGGCTTGAAGTGTTTGTAAACACATATACTCTCTTCGTCTCGCCCAAGTAAATCAAATCGTTTCTTGAACTCCTTCATGCGTTCGTTTTTTCCCACATAAGCACTTTTTATGATTCGAATCGTAATGCCGTTTACGTTATAGCGTTTCAAATCAGCAACGCTTTCTCTGCAAATCAAACACATCGCTTTTGATCATGCTCGCGATAGCAAAAGAAGTACTCATGCTCCAAGGCAGCGTCAAACGTTCTCTTTCCGGAATAATCAAACCGACGTTTTTTTTCTCGATATACGCCATAGTCCTGACATTCACAAATTCAATGTTAGCAGTGTCGAAGATGACTTGTTATTGAGCAATGTTTCATCCGGGTTTCTGGGAATCGAGCGTTAGCTTCTGTTATATTAACAGTAGCACCGCCTAGCGAACATCAGTGCAAAGGTGAAGGTTGTTGCTATTAAATGTGTACGACGTTTACTCTGTCGAATTGACTTTAAATGAAAAACAAAATTAATGCTTCATAATATTTCAAATTTGTGTAAGCTCTATGGCTGTTTTGTAAAGTTGAAACAGTCGGCATAATTGTTTTGTAAACCATCAGGAAACACGTTATTTAGTGCTCATAGAACAACTGAAAAACTGGTACTGAAAAAAATTATATTGTTGGCACGCGGGCCAGTTGAAAGCGGGCCGCGGGCCAGAGTTTGCGGACCGCTGCCTTACTTGAACCCAAACCAGCGGACTATGATCTACAAGAACATGGTGAGATCAAAGATGGAATACGTCTCATATATATGGATGACAGCCTTCTGAAACATCACTAGGCAGACCTGATGCCATCCAGAGACGAACTGTCAACATCATAGCTATGCCTGAGGCTTCCCTGAGCAGGAATGCCATACAAATACTAGCACAAAGGAGACAAGTTGGTGCATTCGCCTTGTTCCACGGGATATACCATGGAGATGCATCAGTACTACTCAATAGCATGTTATCCCCTATTCAACTATTTGTCCTGGGGTACAATTAGCTGTTTCCCCTTATATGTGATAGCTCTCCTAATTAGCCATATAATTTGATGACCTTTTTACTGGGGTTTCGTGCCTCATGCGTACTTTCCATTTAGATGTACGAGACAGTTAATACGGTTTTATTACGATGATGGCTGCTGGATGAATCCAATATGTTCTGTATCTTCTGTGTGTGGTATAACCTCCTTTAGAGTGCGTCGATATGCAGGTGTCGTTGGCACAAATATACATGACAAATATGTAAACGCGTATACATGTATTACAGTCTACTAGCAGCATGTGATGTGTACGTGAGGCATTACCTGGTTGAATATCTTGACGGGAGCCACACATATATTTTATTTGAAAATGTGTGTTCTGTTATAGCTAGCCTACAGAAATCACACTTACTGTCAGCTTATTGAAAGGGAGAATGTTTAATTACAAATAAGTAAAGCACACATGTGGACTTTGTCTATGCATATTATTAGACAGTTTGCACTGACAGGTGCCAAAATTGTACGTATTAATATGTATTTTTTTGGAAGTCTACTGTAAATACGAAATATTATGTTTCAGGTAGGCCGACGAAAGTAGAAGCTGTTGCGCATCTGAAATGGAAGCATTAATTAACTACTCCGATAATACAATTGGATGCCGATGTCCTTGTGAAAGTAAAGAAGGCACATTATAAAAATCGCAATTAGTTGTGTTTGTTTCCAACAACTGGACAATATTATCTGTGGACAAAGTTGTGCTTTACGTTTTGAAATGTACTAGTTTCAATACATTTGACGGATAATGTAACTGCATTTAAATAAAACATAAAAGAAAACACGTTGACTGAATATTTGCTTCTATGCGTAACACTGGCAACCGAATATCGCATGGGAAGAGCCGTTTGATTTCTAAGACTACTTGTGTGTTGTGTACTTGCAGGATTGTAACAAGCTGGGGTCGTATGCAAATGCTATTGCCTTAGTTATGCATTTCTAAGTGAATTGGAATTAATTAAGGCAATTTTTCTTCTATTCAATATCCGTGATATTTTAGGTCAAAACTCTTTATTTGCGATTAAGATGTATGAGCTGCAGGAAGGAGTGTCCCCAATAACCCCAAGCCCTCCGATTACCTCCCTTTGTAGGAACTATGCATTGTACCATTGTATCGGTAACTAGGCGATCCGGAAAGCTGTGTGATGTTCAGTGAGCTCTGAGCACCAAAACTGATTGTATGTTCAATTACAAATCTGCCAAGTGGTGTATTTCATAACACTTTTCGGGGACTGTACTCAACACATAAGTACAAACTGACTACCACATGTTGTATCAATATGCAATAAAGCCTATGTACTATGTGAAACGCTAAGAACGTCTACAACTACCGCATTGAACCATCATACCGGACAATCAACGTTTAAACATTAAACACGCGTATATATGTACATAAAAACCGGTGATATTCGTACATAGTACAATGACCGCCAGATGTTGGGTTTGATGTGTACCGACAGTCCAGGCTGATGTAACAATGAGAGTGGCGTGAACCACCGACACAGAAAACTGGGGACGCTTCCTGCAAGATTAAAAAAAACAAGCCTGAGCCTTTCCACAATCGTTAAAAAATATATAGGATTCACGTACGGTAAGCACAATGATCGTGACAACGCGAGACGACGCCATTAGCAACCAGATAATCTCCCTAGAAGAGGTGAAGAGGTGTATTCGTATACTCAGATATGCAGCAATGGAGAGCAGCGAGGCATTCGCGAACACACCGACGCGGTAATCATTACCATTCGTCTTGTCATCCCCGATGGCAACTGGCCTTGAGGCAATGTTGATCGCCTTTGGCCAAGAAGCAAACCGTCGATGGACTCCCGTGCGTGACGTAATGCCGGCATTAGGACAGAGACAGTGGAATCACATTGTTCCATGTGGTCAGTAGTTGCGACGTTGGCTCTGCCTTTCGTGACACAGGCAAGAAATCTGCGTGGCAGATATGGAACGTGTGTGATGAGGTCTCGAGCACCTTCATCAAACTTTATCGGCGTCCAACAACAGTTGATGGCGATGATCTGTAGATTCAGGAGAGGTGTGCGGTTGTCATATATGACAGGTCCAGAACAACTACGACTGCCTAAGTTGCAAGGCTGTATATCTTTGCCCGAAAGAGGATTGCCCACAAGGTACATGAAATCGTGTTGCATAAAGCGACGAACTCACCTGTCAGAATATGGCTGAAGGAAAACTCAAGAGCTATTATGAGGTTGTGCTAGAAGAGGTGAGGAGGAATGCAATGTTTTTTTTGGGGGGGATTCCATAGTTGCTGATAGAGCGATAATCAATTGGGACGACGTGGTAGTTTTAGTTTCAGGGGAAAAAAACAAGACTATCACAGAAAAGGTGGGGAAAATCATAGGTCGAGGCAATGGAGGATATATTCTAATACATTCTAGTAGACAAAAAAAAACAATATGCTATGTAGGAAGTGAGTAAAGGGGAATGTATCGGAATGGGATATGTTAGCCAAATACACATACAGCAACATTCTCTAGTGAGTATAGGGGGTGAGGATCAAATGTTTCTATTTTACATACATAATAACTTCCTTATTCAACACGTGCTAGAACCAACTAGGTGAGAGAATGCTTTAGATAAAGTGTTGTCTTCACAACATTAATTAGTGGACAGTGTCAAAATACACCAACCATTGGGCAATTTTGACATTAAAATAAAATGAGAAAATAAAAATAAACAAATACCGGATAAATTTCCACAAAGGTAAATATAAAGATATGAGTAACAAATAAGTAAAGCACACATGTGGACTTTGTCTATGCATATTATTAGACAGTTTGCACTGACAGGTGCCAAAATTGTACGTATTAATATGTATTTTTTTGGAAGTCTACTGTAAATACGAAATATTATGTTTCAGGTAGGCCGACGAAAGTAGAAGCTGTTGCGCATCTGAAATGGAAGCATTAATGAACTACTCCGATAATACAATTAATAAAGGTATGAAACAAATTAGCATGTTCATGAATACATCAGCAATTACATGTTGGAGCATTCTAACATATGAAAGTGAGAATATCATTAAACAATTTGTTCCCTTGAAAAAACAAGGAAAACGATATAGAAAGAAACACTTGTCAAAAGAAGCTATTACAAAAATAGCGTAGAAGCAAACTATGTGGATGGTTTATAGGCGCACCAGAAAGGATGAAGACTACACAAATTACAGAGGCACTTCAGGCAGCTACGGCTGAAATTTGAAAATCTAAAAGAAGCTATAAAAAAATTAGCATGTAATAAAAAAAGAGATTGTATGCATATGTCAACAGTAAACAAAGCGTGCGAGACAAAGTTGAAATACTAGAAGACAGTGCTGAAATATAAATGGATACTTCATTGCAGTGTTTTCCAGAGAGGATATTAGTTCATTACCATTTCCAGATGCAAAATGTCAGGAGGCTAAATCGGATTATTTAGGACAGTTATTTGTAACTTCAGAAATGGTAGCTAAGAAAATAGAGGCAATGGAAGATAATAAATCACCTGGAGAGGATGGAATTCCGCAAAAAAATACTATCGGAAACAGTGAATGTAAAATGTTTCATTAAAAGAGGGAGTGGTTCCTTTTGATAGGAAATAAACAAACATGATACCATTATTTTAAAGTGTTTGAAACATTATGTTCAGAAGGTTTTCGACATTGTGACAAATCAAAGATTACTACTTAAATTAAAAGCCCATGATATAGGGATGGCATAATCGACTGGGTGACAGAAGACCGCATGTTGTAGTAGATGTGTAGGTTTAAAACTGGCAATCAGTATTGAGTGTGGTACGACAAAGATCAGTATTAGGAACTTTATTTTTTATAAATACTAATGAATTGGATGATAATGTAACAAGCAACGTACTGGAATTTGCGAATGACACAAACGTGCTTAGAAAGGTTAAAAATGACGGTGATGAACAACATTTACAAAGCGATATAGAGAGACATTAGCTAAATGATATGTTATTCAATTTTGGGAAATGTAAATGCCTACACACATGACACGGGAACTTGGGTGTAAACAATAACATGGGATATACTGTTCTAGGCACCACTGTAAAAGAAAAGGACTTAGGAATAACAATAAGTACTGATATGAAAGTTTCAAACCAGTGTGATGTTACAGCTTCAAAGGGTAATCACATTCTTGGTTTGTTTTTATTCTCTGCATAAAACAATAGTTATGCCTAATATATAATAATGTAGGTATATCGGATACCATATCGTTATAAGGATATATATATATATATATATACATATATACACATATATATATATATATACATATATATATATATATATATATATATATATATATATATATATATATATATATAAATATATATATATATATATATATATATATATATATATATATATATATATATATATATATATATATATATATATATATATATATATATATATATATATATATATATATATATATATATATATATATATATATATATATGCTTGAAAAAATACAGGGGAGAGCAACTAAAATAATTCCAGAACTGAAAGGTCTTAGTTATGAAGAACGCCAGAGAGAATTTGGCTTAACAACCCTAGAGACAAGGAGGTTATGAGATCAAACTGAAGACTATAGGATATTCAATGGGTATGAAAATAGTGCTAGAAATGTTTTTCTCACTCAAGAAACATAATAGAACCAGATGACGTGAAGTAGCATTGTTGATGGATCAGTGTTTAATGAATATAAGAAAGTTCTCGTTCTCACAGAGGATAATACATGAATGGAATACACTATCTACATATTGTGTAAATGCGTATCTCATGAGTGAGGGCAAGTTACACATAGATGAAAACATTTAGGACTCTCAGTAAGCCAATTACTTCCTTGTCCAAATGCAATATGGGCACTTGCCTTGGAGTAGAATATTTAAAAATCGTATTCAATATTGTCCACTTCTGTCATTCACACCCGCCATCAGTCGTCTGTGGTCTTTTTTTGAGTTGTTTTTGTTGTTTTTCTACGGCGTCCGATGGACTACGTACGACGTATGCCTAGTTCGGATGACGGAAGCGGACATGTGTGGTCACCGCGTACCAGGCTATATACATATTTGGTCGCACACCTATACACCCGACGTCCTGCTGACTGGGGATGCACCAAGCAAAGTTACAAGAGGCAGACAGGTTGGACATCCACCCATTGCGACAAGTTGTCAGGAATTCCCATGTGTGGCTGCAATAAAGACGGGATAGTCGGAGGTGCGCAGGCTTGTGCTGCTGTCTCAACTCCCTCATGTAGCTGTATTTGCGAGGTCTAACAAGTGCAGCTACATGGACTAATTCAGAGATATAGATCCGCTACAAAACATACATTAAGGTAGAGAGTATTATATACCCCTGCGAAGGGAGTAAACGCTACGAGGCAGATGTCTGCGCTATATAAGACCATGCATTTTTATTACATCAAACCATTATTATCACCTGTTGTTGTTATTATTATTTTAATTATTATTGTTAACTACTAGAATATCATCGTACAAAAATGCTTTCGAAGGAAGCATGACTATACAAGTTTTCTACGTAGCCACGCGCCTATTACATCATTACGTCGCTACGGTCAAATCGAATAGCTGTTCATTTAGGATATATGCAGATGAAATCCCCATTATGATATATAAAGTTCCTCAGGGCTTCCGATTAGGTAAGTTACTCGTTTTATACACGAATTGCGAGACTTGAAAAACGATGGTTGGTGGATTTCATATGATCCTTCGTATAAAATATAAACATAGAGTTAGTTATAAATTACGAAGGAAGAATGATAATTTCGTAAGTAGGCGTGTCATCACAGTCCCACAGCAACATCATTGACAAAGGCGACGCCATAATTTTGTTGGGTTAACTTGTTCCATATTTGCTAATGTGGCAAGCCTATTGGCGGTGATTATGTGCTATTCGTAGGAGTTCCACGTTGTATAAACATTACATGGACATATATCAATATGTATAAGGGTTTTATTACCGTTTTTAAATAGATGCTAGACTGTTACATTTGTCAGCAAGAATGGTTGCATCACTGCTCCTACTTGGATAATGAGACATTCACACCTAATCATTTAAGATTTCTGGTATTTTGGATATAGCCTAATATGTATTTCTACTGTTATATACAGTATTATCAATATATTCTATGATGTGTACTTAACTGTCTTTAGCTTGAGGACAGAATGATGTATAAAACCGTAATAATAAGGGCCACACAAGTACAAGGTTACCACGTATGTGGCAATTCAATAAATACTGGATCCTTCAATGGTGTGTGTGTGTGTGTGTGTGTGTGTGTGTGCGTGCGTGCGTGCGTGCGTGCGTGCGTGTGCCTGTGCGTGTGTTTGTGAGTGTGCGTGCGCGCGTATATGTGTGGGTGCATATATGTTTGTGTGTGTGCGTGTATGCGTGCGTACGTGCATGTATGTGTATGTGCTCAACGAGTGGAGATCCAGCCCCAGACTTCACAGAGCTAGCCCGGGAATCGCCGCCTATGGAATCCAACCAGAGAAACACAGGTCGGAGTAAGAAATGTTGTTGTAAGAAAGATAACTGCATTTCACACGTAAAATACTTTGCTTACAACAAATGGATTGCATTGCGGGATACTGGTAAAGACTACCGAGTGAGTAATATCAATTCCACTTCGCAAACAAGACACGCATGTCTGCTTCTCATGTATGTAAACATTTACATTTTCCAAAGTTAATTGAGTAACATCTGCTATTTTTCTGACTATTTGGCCAATTTGTCTGGTTTATATTGTAAAGTTGATAGATTACCGTATCACTTAACCTTTCTAGATAATTTTCTATCGTCCACGAATATTAGTACTTTGCTTGATATATCACCTTCCAAATAATTTACATATATTAAACATAATAGGTCCTAATACTGGTCACTGTGTACCCCACTCAAACCTGTCTGCCAGCTTTGTTTCTATTCAGTTGACTATACCATCGCCTATTCCATGGTCTCTTAGCTTAAACATCAATATTTGAGGTGGCCTTATGCTGAATTTTTTCTAAACATCTAAGTAGACAACATCCGCAGGAGATTGCCACCATTTACCAAATACGTAATTTCTTCTAAAAATATAAAAGATTAGTTAGGAACCCATGTTTACATTGATGCATAGAAAGGAAAACGGCTATTCGCATGCCTGCGTCTTATGTCATTGAATTTAATATCCCTACTAAATATGACTGCCTGGTCTTAATGATATAAAAAAACTGGTGTGGAACCTGAGCTAGTTTCTGTACATATCAATCATAACTGAAAACATATATGAGTGAGAAAATGGCAATCCATTTATTTAATACAATAATCATAGGCATGGAATGCCGAAGAGCTCCGACATAGGAGTGACAATCACAATTGGTTACAAGTGCCATAGTAGGGGCGTAATTACCAAGTTGATTAGCCATACACATACATGTACAAACAGAAAGGCTGGGGTACTCGATCCCCCACCTCCCACGGTACGAGGGAGACCACCCCACCCCAGGCGAAGCGCCAGGCATAACTAAGCAATTAGTGTTCCAATGTTAAACAACATGCGTTAAAAAGCCACACTTCCCGCACATATGCATTGAAAGACACAACTGAGAACACATTCCAGGGACAGCACCTCACGAGCAGCTGGACCAAGCACCTCCCGCCTCAAGATCAGCACCAGGTCCAACCACGAGACGAGCCGCCCTGAAACAATACAACTTTTTTCTGGCAGACAACAATTCAACAGTGAGAATTTAGTTATGGCTTCTTGATTGGTGAAGCAAATTATTTAATTATAATGTAACTATTAAATGAGGTGGAGCGCCATCGACCCATTGCCTTAATTTGCTCTGTGCTGAACCCCCTTTTCCCAGCCCAAGTTGTGGCAGCAATGCGAAAGGAATGAGGTGAGATCTGTTTAGCGTCCAGCTTTGCAGCTGTTGCCGCCTTCCTCAACATGCTTGAGAAATATGACCGAGACAAAGGAAGCTTGTCCGCAAACCTGAACAAGGGCCCACCATCATGGCCCCGTAATTTGACATACTCTTTCAGCGACATGTGGGGACATGTGCTGCCACCTGTGGGTTGAATATATAATTTGAAAGGGCGGCCTGTACTGTGTTTATAAGACAAAAAAGTGAGTTTGACCTTTGACTTTGTTACATGACATTGACTCATGTTAATATTATGTTCCCCTTTTGTTACCTCACTGATCCGGAGAAAAGCAAAGAACATTAATGCGAACATGGCTTTGAGCAAAGCGAGAATGAAAGAAGTGCACCCAGTTGCTGACAGGGCCTTAACTAATTTCTTCAAATCATGTGTAGAAAGAGGACTACGCGTATCAATACTCGGACGGTGTTTAGCAGCGCCACGCATGTGTTTAGTGACAAGGTAGTTAGATGTTGGGTCAGTGAAACCTGTTGATTTATGGACATCCGCAATAGCCGCTAAATATGTACGAATTGTACTTGGTGCCTTCCCTTCCTTGCAAAGTGCTTCACAGAAACATCTAACAAGATAGGGAGAAGCAGGGAGAAATTGCTGCTTGCCTTCTTTAAGGTGTCGACAGAAATTAACAAAATGTTGCCAGTTGCTGCGATACCTTGCTCTAGTGCATGTGGTATTGGCCCGATCAATAGTGGCTATTGATGCTTACCCCAAGGCAGCCAATGAGTACGAAGTGGCACCCTGTCTGGAGCAAGTGTCGGTTGTACTACCCTTGCCCTGCCTTCCTGTAACCGAGATATATGATCCGCTACCACATTCGTCTTACTCGGAATGTATTTTGCTCGAAAGCAAATGTGCGACATACACAAGACAACTATCTCTCGAATGAGATCCGTCAAGCTAACATCCCTTGCTGTTTGCTTGTTCATCACATCCACCATAGCAGAGTTATCGGCAAGGAAAAAGATTCGGCAATTTGCGAAAGTGGAGCCCCAGCAATGCACAGCTAAAATGATGGGTAACAGCTCCTTGACAGAGATATGGATTGCTGACCAATTTACCGGGAAACTACCTTGTAACCACTCATTTCCATAGACTGCACCAAACGCAAAACCGCTAGCTAAGGTGAAGGACATCTGATGAAGTCCAGACAACTGGCAAGACATTCCAGCCAGGGCTTGATATCATTCCGTGCTTCGCGGTTAAGCCGAATCAAGTGGTTGGGGGTTGGACTTCCCTAAAGTTAGGTTTATGAGGCGACGACAAAATGTTCTGCCAGGCGAAATGACTCGGCAGGAAAACTGGAGGGACCCAACCAAGGACTGGACCTCACGCAGTGAAGCCTTTTTGCGTTTAGACATTGCAATGAGCTTGGCGCGAAGCGCTGACAGATTATCCTGGGGAAGCTGAATTGTCTGTGCTACAGAATCTACTTCAATTCCATGAAGGACAACTTTGGAAGTTGGTAAAACCGTTTTGGAGTATTTAATGGGAATGTTAATCATACGACAGATTTCAAAAAACCTATCCAGATATAACTGGCAACGTGAAATGGTCTTTCCGAAAAAGATAAAGTCATCAATAATGTGGCTGATGTGCAAAATCTTTGCTTTATGTACACATATCCATTGCACTGCTTGTGAAAATGACTCAAACGTCTGACACGACGTACTGCAAACCATTGGCAGACACATGTCAAAATAGAATTATCCTTTAAACTTGAAACCTAGCAGGCGATAATCAAGGGGAGTTATGGGAATGATCCTGAAAGCATCCTTGATATCTGCTTCAGCTACTAAACACCCTTTTCCCAATTCCAGCATAATGCGAATACAATCATCAAGCATCTCAAATGAAACGGATGAAAATTATGGAGCAATGTGAGAATTGACTGAATTTTCTTTGGGGTAGCTTAAATCATGAATGGGACGAAAATCCCCTGGTTCCTTTTTTGGAACTAAACCTAAAGGTGAGAAAACCATGTTGTATAGAGGGGGATTCTGGTAGGGACCAGCAATTCTACCAAGCGCTTTCTCTTTGCCAAGCTTAGTCTGGACGATGGGTAAATTGTCATTGACAGATTTGTGATTTTCATAAAGACCTTTCCGGGGATCAGTGTCAATGGATGAATTAATCCTAAAGCCAGATTCAAAACCAAAGATGAGAGATGTCTTTGATCTGCAATAATAGCCTTGTAACATACATTCGAGAACATTGTGTTTGACAGGTGTAGGCAGGACATGACCTGTATTTACAGGTTCATATTTTGTTGGTTGATGTGGCTGTGAAGGGCTTTTTACTCTGGGCTCTATAGGTTGAGAGACCGTGGCCCGGACGTTTACACTTGGAGCATAAGTGACTGTAACGGCAATTTGGTCGTGAACAGTTGCCTTTGTTGAAGGCAAAACAAAAACGGGGCGCATTTTCACCCCGTTTACCTACTCGAAAGGGCTTCTGTGCACGTTTCCTTTTACTCTCACAATATGATTGACATTCTTCATAGAGGTCATATTGGAAATCATCCCATGCTACCCCGTCTGGGAGCCTCTGTAGGCGGAACTGGCCATCATATTATATTGCCACGTCCGACCCTTTCCGCTGTGCGATTGTTATAACATGCTTCATGTAGGATATTAACTGATGGCCTTCCATGGGGAACCTGCGGGCCCTAACCGCTGAATAAATCATGAACAGTTCCAGCCACTCGTCAATCTCGGTGACCGGAACCACCTCCTTCTTAGTTTTGTCTTCGCCTAATGCGCTTGGGTCAACTTTAATATCTAAAATGTGCGACCTTCGCAGACAACGTATAGGCATATAATCAGTAGAAAAAATGTTGTCTACAGTCGACTTAGGGAGACTATCCCCTACTTCCCCATACGCCATACGCATGGACATCTTACTTTTCTTTCTGTCAATTATGCCTCTGCGTGCGCGTCGCTCGAAGGTCGCCTCTCCGTGATATTCGTCCCGATCGCTCTCGCTCGAGTCGTCCGACATCGAGGGTCTGCGTTTGCGGGACGCTCCTTGGTCTGACGAAGCCGACGTCGACGGAATTGCCTCGTTCCCGGTTGGCAAGGCCTTGAACCCTTGCGCGATCTGGGTTGAGATGGCCGACATCAGTGTCGCGTACAAAGCCGGGTCGACGGTAGGTGGCTGCACAGGTGGAGACTCCTCCTCCATCGACGCCTCATCCGCAGTCTTCGCCCTTGTGGCATACTGCCGCATACTGCCAACCAAAGGCATGCATCAATGCAAGCCACAAACCGACCAGCATATAGCTTGCTGGCCGGTCCAACCCTCACCGCCTACACCCATCCCTGGTTCAATGGTCGCTCAGTGTTCCATCACTCAAGCGCCTTCGAAGGGAGACAAGAAGTATACCTAGGCAGCGGGGGTGGGGGTGGCGAACTGCATCGCCCTAAACTGAAGATAAATGGAAAAAGCACCCATATATCTCCAATGTATCTCCGCACCGGAGGACCAACTGTGAACAAAGGAAATGTCACATATATGCATATATTCAATACATCTCCGCACTGGAGGACCAAATGTGAACAAAGGGAGTCACACATATTCAATTCATCTCCGCACCTGAGGACTAAATGTGGACAAAGGGAGTCACATATATTCAATTCATCTCCGCACCGGAGGACCAAATGTGGACAAAGGGAGTCACACATATTCAATTCATCTCCGCACCAGAGGATCAGCTGTGGACAAAAGGTGAAAAACACACACATGTAAAATGCATCTCCGCGTCGGAGGACCGGCCATGAAAAATCACACCTATAATCAATGTATCTTCGCATCGGTTGACCAAATGTGGACAAAGATAAAGTCACAGACATATATTCAAATATTTCCACACCAGCTGATCACTAGACGACATGAATTTCACAAATGAATTACAATGCATATCCGGCTGCTCCACATCCACACTGCAATCAAGTTCAAGCTATTAAACTAGCTTTACCTATTCTGTATTAGTTAAGTGAAAAATGTCACAATTATGAATGCTATTTAACTGCGCTTAATCATTTTCAGTGCACGCGCCGCCATAACATAATTTGCATTGGTATTTATAGTTTCTTAAGTGGCCGAAATCCACACCAAACAATTTTGTACCCATCAAGGCGATTTGCTATCAATTAATTGTTTCAATTCCTCATAGCAACCACGGCGTGTTTATAAATAACCCCATGCTAGTTTAGAAAACCCGTGGCATTCGCGGCGATCTACCGTGACTAATCCAACTTGACTCCCCCGAGCAACCCACGTGCTAGGCTATTGACCCAATTTGTAAAGCCGGCTGTCTAAACAAAATGGCTGCCGCCCGTGCCCAATTCTGAAATGCAACGCCGCAAGAAATTCTAACTATTTCCCACGTAACGTGACACAACAACAATTGTAACACGTGTGTAAAACGCTGACTTTATACCCCTGAAGTCTGTTATAAAGTATACAAGGTAAATAGGCCGAAAATATACACCGTCGTCACTGTACTGTAACTGTACGGGAATTGCTTTACTAACCCCATTGCGATAAAAAAAAAACGCCAACAACAAAACTTATTTTATCCCTGTAACTCCCTCAAAGCTGCCACAATGCCTCTTCTCAACGAGAAGTAATACCGTTTCAGACCCTGGTCCGACAAATGCGCACCATCACGCAACAATTCCGCCACATTCAGAAACCGTTGGTGAGTCAGCTGGACACGCGGGAATCGGAGGTGCAAAGTACAGCCAAAGCCTCAATCAAAGCCACGCGGTTACTTTCAAAGCAGACCGACCGTGCTTGAAAAAGTCCATTCTTGGCGAAAATAATCCATCAATCCTCAACCCGCCGATACCGAACAATCTACAAGTCATTCTACATTCGTCAAACTCAAAATTCACACGATCAGTAGCTTTCATAAAAGCATCCAAACGGTGGACAAATGAATGTCCTAATAACAACATGCGTTCCATGTCGGATACACTCACATTCTATATATCAGATGAGATGTAGCTTGTGAACAACTCGCACACGACGACAACGACTTTGGCTATTTTTGAGCAGAGCGTAAACGCAACGTTGCTTACTGTACAAGACAGAAGCGGCAACTGAATTTGAAATACTTCTCGTCCAGCACAAAGTTGCCCTCCACCAATCACCTGTCATCACGTGCCACGTGCAAACACTGGACAGTACCTTTGCGCCACCTTGTGATTACCGGTCGGGCTGCTTTGAATGGACCTGTCAAATTTAATAATAGAGGGGGCGCCACCAAATACCCCTCTCCAAGCCTCACATGTATAGTTATCTGCTCGGCGGACAGCGACTTGCTCGCAAAAAGATATTTCGTCTTTTGGACAAAATTGCATTTCGGTCTCTGATTAATGCCTCTGTCAGAATTATATACTTTTTTTTTTCAGACAAATTATTCGTTCTGTTTGCAAATTCAATATATTTTTTAATAGTGGGGAAACAACGGAATAAATGGATATGTTTTATAAACCCAATATATGTCAATTCTTAGCGGTCATTGTTTGGACTGAAAAAGTACGTCATGCAAACCACGGGGTATAGACGACTATTTATTCAGTCTGAAGGTCTACCGGGTGAAATGCGACCGGTAAAATACTGTTTATAACCAGTTATTGTACATTGTATCATAAATGTCATAACATTTATCTTAAGAATGAACTTGTTTCGAAAATGTACACTTTTTAATGTAGACAGTGAAGTATAATCAATCAAGATAATTACTAACTTAAAATGATTGAAGAAATACTGTTGAAGGTGAGTACAATAAATGTATATATCTTATAATCGGGCTTTTTTCAGGGAATGCTGACTGATAAAAAAAAATTATTATAAAACTTAACGAAATACAATTGTGGGAAGTAAAATAAATGCAATATTTATAATGGGGTTGTCATTCATGGAATGCTGATTGCACAAAAAGTAAATTATAACCCTTGACGAAATAATATTGCGGGAAGTACAATAAATACAATACTTATAATGAGGATGTCTTTCAGGGAATCCTGACGGCCTACTAAGTATTGCTCGGACATGAACATCAAAGACATTCCTTATAGGAAGCCTTGTTTTTCGACAATAAAAACTAATTATTTATACTTTATCAAATTCAACACATTTTGAAATGGAAAACAATTTGTTCGGTTTTTAGTACTATTTATCTTTTTGTATTGTATCGGTCATTTGAACTGAAAGACATTTTATGCACGATGGTTTATTTAGCCTGAAGATTAACACTATGACCTACGACCAGTGTTCTGATAATCCATATTAAACTGCCTTAAGTGCGACAAGACAAATCGATCGAATCATGAAACTGATTCTGAAAGTAAGCTTTGTTCGGGACTTCACAGTATAGTAGTTTAGACGCTCCGTATATTACTTAATATACACATATTGTTGAAATCCCGAGTAAAATCAATACAGGTCATCATTAAAAAAATAAAATCCTTGATGAAATAAAATATTTTAATTATGCTGTCTTTTAGGGGATGCAAACTGCCTACTAACTATGGATCGTGGCCCTTGTCGGGCAAGAATCCCCAGATATCATTTCGACGCGAGTATGCAGAGATGTTTCCCGTTTATATACGGCGGTTGCGGCGGAAACCGAAACAATTTTCCATCCAAGACAGATTGCCAACACAATTGTCGTGATGTCGGTGGCAACGTAGGAAAAGTCGGTGGCCACGAAGGAAAAGTCGGCGACAACGGAGGAAAACCTAAAAACCCAGAACGTAAGTTACAATGGCAATCATACAACTTCACGTGAACATGACAAACATTCCTTACTGGATTGCTCCAATACCCAGTTCAGAATAAGACATGCATTTCGGTTAGATAAATAAGTAATTTTAATAGGCCAATTCGAAATTTCAACTGCATCTTAACAAGAAAAAAAGGCCTTTGAAATAGATGCCGCGTCTCTGTTAGAAATAGTTTTAACCCATAGCAAATACGTAAAGAACGTTTTCTTAACATGTGCGTTCAATATCATCATATTTAACCAAGACATTGGTTTTAATAGTCAACTTGCTTCGAGTCTCTACAGTGCTGTAATTTAAACGATGCTTCAATTACTTGATACACGTTTGTTGCTGATAAAGGATTGTTAATCAGCCCAGATAGCTTTAATAAATGCCCATGTGTTTGTGTGAGTGTGTATGTATGTGTGTACGTGCGTGCGTGGATGTGTGCGTGCGTGTTTGTGTACCTGTGTATGTATGTGTGTATGTATGTATGTATGTATGTATGTATGTATGTATGTATGTATGTATGTATGTATGTATGTATGTATGTATGCATGTTTGCATGCATGCATACATGCAGGTATGTACGTATGCAGTCCCTATGAATGTATGAATGTATGTATGCATGTATGCATGTATGCATGTATGCATGTATGCATGTATGCATGAATGGATGGACGGACGGACGGACGGACGGATGGATGCATGCATGCATGTATGTATGTATGTACACATGTTGTATAATGCATGACATAATAATCAGCATACACGTTTTAAGACATCGCTGTATAACTGTATATAAAAACTGCATTCTGATTAAATCATGGAAAAGGCCGTGAAGAAGGACATGGTAGAGGTCGTAAGAGAGGCCGTGAACATATGCGTGGCCCTTGGTTTGCATCGTGCTATGAACGTGAGATGCGTGGTGAAAATCAACGTGGCAACGGCACAGGAAACAAGGCATGGAGATACTGGCGACGGCATAATTAGACAACAAACGTTCGGTAGTTGAATGCATGATATAGTTAGACGTCTCATAGCTATTACGACGACTAACAAACATTGAGCATAAATATAAGTGAAATGTAAGAGTAATGACCATATAGCTATGACGATAATGACATCAAACGTCGGAAAACAGTGTAAGTGCTGCCGTTTCTATAGCATCCACAATATTGTGCCAACATCGATATCAGGACCGAGGCTTCCCTTCGGAAGCTACATCGAATAGCCTTCATGCGACAGCACAACATTTGATTTCAATGTCTTCAAATGTTTCGACAAGTTAAAACTTATTTCATGAAGCATGCCGTTATACTAATCGTTTGACACATTTAATGCGTACGTCATAAGTATGTTGTTAACACGTATACATTTACATATCCTGATTTAGGGATTAACTTTTTGTAATATCAGCACATAAACACGTACCGGTGGGTAGGTAGATGTATTTGCAACGGGACGACGTGGCGGACAAAAAGCATCACGAAACACATGGGAGTTGTGTATGTTAGGCCTTCGTTGATTGAAGATTTTCAAACGAAGCATGACATTGTTTATTTCAAAATATACATTTGGTGATGGTTTTTGTACTCGCATGTCTAACTGTCAGCGGTATTCGTAGAATGTTCAAAAACAAAAAAGAGTTTAGTTGACATTAAGTGTTTGAATAAAATAAATGAATGGAACAAATTATCTACTGAGTGTGTAACTGCTAGCAGCGTGAATATGGTTAACACCAAAGTTGACACAAATCTCAGGAGGGCGGGGTACACATAGATAACAAAATGGACCCTATATAAGCCAATGGCTTTCTTTTCCACTGACCCTCTGGGTCTTTCTCCTGGATGGCAATCGTGGTAAATCTTGTTAAATCTTATTAAATCTTGTTAAACCTTGTTAAGGTAAAACTCACCGATAGCAATTTCTTCGCTCATGTTGTAACGGCATTTTCAAAGGTGGGTGCCATGTACTAAGGTGTGCTTTTTCGAAGGCAATTCTAAATATGAAATATTATTTTGTAGGTTCGCCGACAAAAAGGAATAATTAATACAAACTGGATTCAAATGTATTATCGTAAATGGATGCCGATGTACTTGTGACAATAAATAAAGCACGTTTCAACGAATGCAACTGCATGATCGTAACGCTTACCTTTCTCTGGTAGAATCAAGAAAATTTACTTACTCTCAATGTTTCGGCTGCCATCGGCTGCCTTCACCAGGAATTCCGGGACGGGTAATTCTTCCTTTGCTCACCAGTTGACAAGGTAAGCAGTCACATACATGGCTCAGTCTGTGTTCCCCTCGTCTCGATTCATGACTGGAGTCGTCTTTCTGATCCATATAGCCTCTATGATCCATCTGGCGGTTCTGTTACGTTCTGTCTATCACCTTTGCCCCCCCCCCCCCCATTTGCACATTACTCCCAGTCTATGATGCAATTGTTCCTATTTGCATTTTCTGCTATTGCAGATTTCTGCTCTATGCCTTGTTCCAAATGTTCTCCCCTTTTCGCCCATATACGGGTGGCTAGAGTTCTTACTAGGGATTCGGTATACACAGTTTGTCTGAATGTGTATGCAAACAAACTAGCAGCTGGCCTGGGACAGGAGAAGCCACGGGCATTGCCAATGTTCCACGCTCTGACTGGGTGTGACGCCATGATAATAAGACTGCCTGAACAATCTAAACCGTGCTGCTAGAACTTGCAGACGCACTGCTGAGGTTGTCATACCAGAATATGTCATGCCCACCATCGATAGATTCGTAATCTTGCTGTATGACAGAACCAGTACATGCGTGGACAATGACAAAACACGAAATAAAATAGTCGCAAAGAAAAGCAATACGCATCTGATCCCGCCAATCAAAGCAGTCCTGGAGGAGCATGTCAAGAGGGCAGCCTAACAGGGAGGCCATGTGTGGGGCCAGATATTGCTACCTGCACCGGAGTTGCCTCCACTAACCAGCTGGGGCTGGGCCAAGAATGAGGAAGGCTGTACAACAAAACGCGAGGAATGGACATATTTACTGCCGAAACACCGTCACCGCTATGTACATGTTTTGTATACAAATTGAAATTGTGGAAATACACTTTATATTTATAGCATAATGCTAATATACTATATGATTTGGCATATGCGCCTTTTCATGTGATGTCACTGGCATTACATACCATCTGATAGTGCAAGCGCATTGTCATGGTTAGTATTACTTATAATATCGCCCAGCCATTGTTCATACGTGATTATACTGCACGTATATTTTGTGCATCATACGAATCAACAAATAGATCGTCATGAGAATCGATCCATGGGTGTGCGTCATACGGTTATCTAAAATGTTAATTGCTTGCAATGTCAGAAGTTATTTTATGCTAAAAGTCATCAGATGAAACTGTGCGCAACATAATACAGGCCGCCATCATCCAATAAAGTTAGATGAAAACTTTATCTACATCTACTCCCGTTGTAGATAAAGCAGACTACCACAGTAGTATATGTGCAATTCTGAGAGATCAAATTTGGGTAAGCTTTTGGGTAAGCTTCTGATTGGTCGAAATTTGAAATGGAGCGTTCTGATTGGTCGTGCGCTTATTGCCGCTAGGGGGCGCCTAAAACCCCCCTATTATCGCTCAAAAGGTAAGATTTTGGGTAAGCATTAGATTGGCCGAGAGCAGTCACGTGACCTATGACGTCACAGTTAATTTGCATAAATTTGTATAAATTAGCATAAATTACACCCTTTTGTGGTGAAACCGTCGCCAGAGGGCGCCATGTGTCATCCCCTATTATCGCCCCTTAGGCACTGTTTTGCAGATATATTGTCGCCAGGGGCGCTACGGGTCAAACGTGTCGACGGTTCTGATGGGTAACTTATGACGTCACAGTTCTTCATTTGTATTTCACGTGACCTCTCTATGGAGGCTGCCATGTTGTTTTGGTGCCATGTTGTTTTGCGATGGTACGGTCACCAGAGGGCGCTGCTACGGGTCAAATATGTCGACGGTTCTGATGGGTCGAGAGCCGTCACTTGACCTACGACATCACAGCTCTTCATTTCGGTGGCGAGCGTTTTTATTGGTCGAGAGTCCTATGACGTCACCTCATCAAGTGTGAATACAATTGTCGGTTAGGGTTAGGGTTAGTAACCCTAATTATATCGTCTGTAGTGAACCCTAATACGAACCCTGTAGGGTTAGTAACCCTAATGAAAGGTCACCAACCTTTTGTACTGATACAATTGCCAGTTAGGGTTAGGGTTAGTAACCCTAATTCTGGAAGTTTGAAAGTTGGAAGTTTGTGATGTGTAACTTGGTGATATGAAAAGTTTATGTCTGGAAGTTCATGTTCTGAAAGTTTGTGTTATGAAAATTTGTTAGTTGGAAGATTGTAAAACGAAGATTGAAACATGAGGTTAGAAAGTTGAAACTTTGTGAGTTGAAAATTTACAAATTGGAAGCGTGTAAGTAGAAATTTGTAACATGAAAGTTTATGATATGAAAGTTTGTGTTATGAAACTTTGCAATTTTCAAGTTTGTAAGTTGAATCTTGCAAGTTGGAAATGTGTGTGGACGTTTGTGAAGACAAACTTGGTGATATGAAAAGTTAATGTTTGGAAGTTTATGATTTGAAAGTTTATGATATGAAAGTTTGTAAGTTGGAAGTTTGCAGGTTGGAAGTTTGTAAGTTGAAAATTTGCAGATTTGAAGTGTGTAAGTAGAAAGTTTGTAACATGAAAGTTTATGATATGAAAGTTTGCAAGTTGGAAGTTTGTAAGTTGAATCTTGTAAGTTGGATAGTTGGACGTTTGTGATATGAAACTTTAAAAAAGTTTATGTTATGAACGTTTGTAAGTTGGAAGTTTGCAACATGCAGTTTGAAAGTTGAAAGTTTGTAAGGTGAAAATGTGCAGAAAGTGTTTTTTAACATGAAAGTTTGTGTTACGAAAATTTTTAATTTTGAAGTTTGTTGAATATGAATCTTGTAAATTTGAAGTTGAATCTTGTAATTTTGAAATTTGTTGAATTTGAATCTTGTAAGTTTTAAGTGATATGAAAAACTTCCAACTAACAAATTTTCATAACACAAGCTTTCAAAACATAAACTTTTCAAATTAGGTTTTGAGGGTTAAAGGACCTACAACTTTATGTATTGGAGGTCCAAAGACCTGCTACTTCATGTATTGGAGGTCCAAAGACTTGCTACTTCATGTATTGTAGGTCCAAAGACCTGCTACTTTATGTAGTGTAGGTCGAAAGACCTGCTACTTTATGTATTGTAGGTCCAAGGACAAACAACTTTATGTATTGTAGGTCCAAGGACATACAACTTTATGTATTATAGGTCCAAATACCTACAACGTTATGTATTGTAGGTCCAAGGACCAACAACTTTATTTACTGTAGGTCCAAAGACCTGCTACTTTATGTTTTGTAGGTTCAAGGACCTACAACTTTAAGTGTTGTAGGTCCAAGGACCTACAACTTTATGTATTGTAGGTACAAAGACCTGTTACTTTATGTATTGTAGCATTATTGGTGGACTTTCGCTTGTGCGCTGCCAAAAGTTTATGTTTGGAAGTTCATGTTCTGAAAGTTTGTGTTATTAAAATGTGTTAGTTGGAAGATTATAAAACCAAGATTAAAACATGAGGTTAGAAAGTTGAAACTTTGTGAGTTGAAAATTTACAAGTTGGAAGTGTCTAAGTAGAAATTTGTAATATGAAAGTTTATGATATGAAAGATTGTGTTATGAAACTTTGAAATTTTTAAGTTTGTAATATGAATCTTGCAAGTTGGAAGTTTATGTGGATGTTTGTGATGAGAAACTTGGTGATATGACAAGATAATGTTTGGAAGTTTATGATTTGAAAGTTTATGATATGAAAGTTTGTTAGTTGGAAGTTTGCAAGTTTGAAGTTTGAAAGTTGGAAGATTGAGATGTGAAACTTGGTGATATGAAAAGTTCATGTTTTGAAAGTTTGTGTTATGAAAATTTGTTAGTTGGAAGTTTGTAACATGAAGATTGAAAGTTGGAAGTTTGTAAGTTGAAAATTTACAAGTTGGAAGTGTGTAAGTAGAAAGTTTGTAACATGAAAGTTTATGATATGAAAGATTTTAAGTTGGAAGTTTGCAAGTTGGAAGTTTGTAAGTTGAAAATTTGCAGATTTGAAGTGTGCAAGTAGAAAGTTTGTAACATGAAAGTTTATGATATGAAAGTTTGCAAGTTGGAAGTTTGTAAGTTGAATCTTGTAAGTAGGATAGTTGGACGTTTGTAATATGAAACTTTGCGATTTTAATGTTTTGAAAGTTTATGTTATGAAAGTTTGTAAGTTGGAAGTTTGTAAGGTGAACATTTGTAGAAAGTTTTTTAATATGAAAGTTTGTGTTATGAAACTTTATAATTTTGAAGTTTGTTGAAGTAGAATCTTGTAATTTTGAAGTTTGTTGAAGTTGAATCTTGTAATTTTGAAGTTGACTCTTGCAATTTTGAAGTTTGTTGAAGTTGAATCTTGTAAGTTTTAAGTGATATGAAAAAATTCCAACTAATATGCATCGTTACATTATATCGAGAACTTTTCGACGTATATCGTTTCGCGTCGACACCTACATATCGCCTATAATGATACGAGTCTGCATAAATACCGCGAGGTCAAAAGGTCAAGGTCAACAAAACAAACACCGTCGCTTTCTGAAACGTTCGAATGAAGTCATGGAATTTTCCATAAACATCGCGAGGTCAAAAGGTCAAGGTCAAGGTCAAAATCACCGTCGCTTTCTGGAACGTTCGAATGAAGTAATGGAATTTTCCATAAACATCGCGAGGTCAAAAGGTCAAGATCAAACCTGGAAACTTTGTGAGTTGAAAATTTACAAGTTGGAAGTGTGTAAGTAGAAATTTGTAACATGAAAGTTTATGATACGAAAGTGTGTGTTATGAAACTTTGCAAGTTGGAAGTTTGTAAGTTGAATCTTGCAAGTTGGAAGTTTGTGATGTGAAACTTGGTGATATGAAAAGTTTATGATTGGAAGTTTTATGTTTTTGAAAGTTTATGATATAAAAATGTGTTAGTTGGAAGTTTGCAAGTTGGAAGTTTGTAAGTTGGAAGTTTGACAGTTGGAAATTTGTGATGTGAAACTTTGTGATATGAAAAGTTTATGTTTGGAAGTTCATGTTCTGAAAGTTTGTGTTATGAAAATTTGTTAGTTGGAAGATTGTAAAACGAAACTTCAACAAACTTCAAAATTACAAGATTCAACTTCAACAAACTTCAAAATTATAAAGTTTCATAACACAAACTTTCATGTTAAAAAACTTTCTACAAATGTTCACCTTACAAACTTCCAACTTACAAACTTTCATAACATAAACTTTCAAAACATTAAAATTGCAAAGTTTCATATCACAAACGTCTAACTATCCAACTTACAAGATTCAACTTACAAACTTCCAACTTGCAAACTTTCAGATCATAAACTTTCATGTTACAAACTTCCTACTTACACACTTCAAATCTGCAAATGTTCAACTTACAAACTTCCAACCTGCAAACTTCCAACTTACAAACTTTCATATCATAAACTTTCAAATCATAAACTTCCAAACATTAACTTTTCATATCACCAAGTTTCTCATCACAAACGTCCACACAAATTTCCAATTTGCAAGATTCATCTTACAAACTTGAAAATTGCAAAGTTTCATAACACAAACTTTCATATCATAAACTTTCATGATACAAATTTCTACTTACACACTTCCAACTTGTAAATTTTCAACTCACAAAGTTTCAACTTTCTAACCTTATGTTTCAATCTTCGTTTTACAATCTTCCAACTAAACAATTTTCATAGCACAAACTTTCAGAACATGAACTTCCAAACATAAACTTTTCAAATCACCAAGTTTCATATCACAAACTTCCAACTTTCAAACTTCCAGAATTAGGGTTACTAACCCTAACCCTAACTGGCAATTGTATCAGTACAAAAGGTTGGTGACCTTTCATTAGGGTTACTAACCCTACAGGGTTCGTATTAGGGTTCACTACAGACGATAGAATTATGGTTACTAACCCTAACCCTAACCGACAATTGTATTCACACTTGATGAGGTGACGTCATAGGACTCTCGACCAATAAAAACGCTCGCCACCGAAATAAAGAGCTGTGATGTCGTAGGTCACGTGACGGCTCTCGACCCATCAGAACCGTCGACACATTTGACCCGTAGCAGCGCCCTCTGGTGACCGTGTCATCGCAAAACAACATGGCACCAAAACATGAAGACAGCCTCTATAGAGAGGTCACGTGACATACAAATGAAGAACTGTGACGTCATAAGTCACGTGACGGCTCTCGACCCATCAGAGCCGTCGACACATTTGACCCGTAGCAGCGCCCTCTGGTGACCGTATCATCGCAAAACAACATGACACCAAAACAAGAAGACAGCCTCCATAGAGAGGTCACGTGACATACAAATGAAGAACTGTCGTGACTGCTCTCGACCCATCATAACCGTCGACACGTTTGACCCGTAGCGCCCCTGGCGACGATATCACCGCAAAAAAATTTCTCGGGGGCGATAATAGGGGATGACACGTTGCACCCTCTGGCGACGGTTTCACCACAAAACGGAGTAATTTATGCTAATTTGTGTAAATTGATGGAAATGAGCTATGACGTCATAGGTCACGTTACGGTTCTCGACATATCAGAACAGTCGAAACTAGGTCACAAACCGTCGACACAATTGACCCGTAGCTCCCACTGGTGACGGTTTCACTACAAAAGGGTGTAATTTATGCAAATTTATTCAAATTTATGCAAATGAGCTGTGACGTCATAGTTCACGTGACGGTTCTCGATCAATCAGAACAGTCGAAACTAGGTCACAAACCGTCGACACAATTGACCCGTAGCGCCCCCTGGTGAGAGTTTAACCACAAAAGGGTGCAATATATGCTAATTTATGGAAATATAGACGTCATAGGTCATGTGACGACTCTCGACCAATCAGATCCGTCGACACAATTGACTCGTAGCGCCCCCTGGTGACGGTTTCACCACAAAATGGTGCAACATATGCAAATGTATGCAAATATAGGCGTCATAGGTCACGTGACGGCTCTCGACCAATCAGAATGAGTCCCTGTGGCGCCCCTGGTGACAGTATGACCGCAAAGGAGTGCGATTTTTGGTAATTTATGCAAATAACTGTGGCGTCATAGGTGATGTGACTGCTCTCGACCAATGAGTATGAGCCCCTGTGGCGCCACTGGTGGTGAAACTGCTCTTGACCAATCAAATGCTTACCCAAAATCTTACCTTTTGAGCGATAATAGGGGATTATACCGTGGCGCCCCTAGCGGCAATAAACGCACGACCAATCATAACGCTCCATTTCAAATTTCGACCAATCAGAAGCTTACCCAAAAGCTTACCCAAATTTGATCTCTCAGAATTGCACATATACTACTTACCACTGACTATGTAAACGCAATCAATCACCGAAGATAAAACCGACGCGAACGCTCTCCTGTGTAGATGGCTTGTACATTTTAATTTTGACGATTAGAAAGGCATGAGCCATATAACATTGCGTGACACAAGCATTTACATATCTGTTGTAGCGGCATTTGTCTAGCAATTTTGCCTATGTATGACGCACTCAACATGATTGATAAAACGCGCTTTGGAATTACTTGATGTCCACGAAGCAGGCAACCGCTTAGAACATACAGTAGAGAGTTTTTGCAAGCGCACCGATCTCGGCTCCCTTCCCGATCCCGATCTCGCGCGCGATCGATAGGGTGAGTAGGAGATCGGGGACCGAGTAGAGTTTTTGCAACACGCGCCAACGTAACCCGATCTACGCGGATGGCGCCATCTACATCTACCTTAAGTTTTATTGTGTTGTCCCACAAATTACATGTTTACTTAGAGCAGGTGCTATTTCTGTTTTGATTTCCAAAATAAGATCATCACACCTTGTAATTTTTTAAGTGAAAGTAAGTCTGAAGAATAAATAAATTATAATACATTTCTTTGTTTATATGTGTAAATTTATATCAAAACATTTACGTTTTATATGAACTGAATAATTAATAAATTCAGCAGAATTTCCAATTCCAATTAAATGCAAAATTAATCCGTTTTGATTGTTATCAAATCAATGTCACACAATGTTTGGATCACTTCAAATCCAATTAAGATTTGACTAACACCCGGATTTTAAATTACACCCCAAAATTTACATACATCCATTATAATTACACATCCTCATAGGTCTGGATAACAGACCTGACAAAAAAAAATAACAATGGGGCATTATGTCTCAAATTAATCAACATAATGAATTATTGTGGCACTCACCTTTTTGGATTCTACCAACAGTTTACCAATTAATGTATTGGTCTGTGTAACCACACATGTCAAACCATAGGGATGTAGCTAGCTTAATTGTTTAGTTTTGACTATTTCCACTTTCTGCCAAATTTATTTTATATAAGTAAAATTGTAGAATTTTGCATAGACAATGTGTACCAATATGTCTACATTTTCAGTAAATTTCAGATACATACCTTGCAAATTTCTCAAGTTAGACGCACCAGATAAATATAATCTAGAACTATGTATTCAGAAGGTTTTTCTTGCATTTGACATCAATATTTACATAGTTTTCTTACTACAGATGGAACAGGTATAAAATCACCTAGTTGATATTGTGTTCAACATTAAGCCATTTGAATAGGGAATCCAAATATGGTGTATTACATTGGCACTGTATTTGTTTTTCATATGCAAATAAATTGGAGTTTTATCTCTATGGCCATAGCATTTTTGGCTGCTATACATAGGCCAATTTTAACTATTTACCAACAACATAGAAACTTCAAAGGTCTGATATATGTAGGTGTGTTACTGGTCCAAATAAGATTTACTTTTGTTCTGACATGTTTTATTGTTAAACTCATTCGATGGCTCAATCTCACACATAAAACACACACCTTCAATGTCAATGGCAATGGCAGATTGTGGGAGAATTTACATACAGTAGTAAGTATGTTACTATCTAGCATCTACAAATAATGAAGAATAACCATGCCAAAATCTCAGTTGTTGCATAAATAGTTTTTGGGTTATTTGTATTTTAAGCAGAGAAAGAAATATTCATGATATCCGAAAGTATGTAAAATAAAAACACTTGTTTGTATAGTTGCATGTCCCAAATTCGTGCGTCGCACAAATCCGTGGCAATGCGGTTTTTTATCGTTCTGCAATTTGCAGTTGGTCATTGGGGGTCAGTGTTTATGCTGAACTGACAGTTGTAGTTGTGGGCATCGTATCACAGCAAAATATGAATTTATTTATGAGAATAATAGTTGGATAGTTGCGCTAACCTTTCATATGTGAACAAAACAAAAGGTGCACGAGTCGAAGACGAAGTTAAGAAACTCGAGTATATATTTTATATATAAAAATATATATATAGAATGTTAACCATAACTGTTTGTTTCTGCGTTGTACATCATTTCAGTACACTTCAGTTGGAATGTTTGGTCTAGTTTATGCCACAGGACTGATCTACAATGCGATGTCTAAATCTAAGTCTACGGTGCCGTCGATGGTTTCGTGTAGTTTTGTTTACCACAGCCATAGGCATAGCATAGGCGCCGTAGTCATAGACAGTGCGCACTTAAAACGACGTGTATATTCGTCCGGCTGCCGTACGCGTGATTTCCACCGTTATTCGTCCGTGAGTTCCGCCACGGCGACGGCGCATGCGTCGCGGAACTCCCGGACGAATACGGACACCCGAAATATCATCCGGTACTTCGCTAACTGTCGGAACTCACGGAAGACTATCGGCAGGCGAAAAATCGTCCGGCACCGATACTAGTAAACTCACGGAAGACTATCGGCAGGCGAAAAATCGTCCGGCACCGATACTAGTAAACTCACGGAAGACTATCGGAAATTCGGCATGCGATAAAACTTCCGGCTAGCTCACGGAAGACTGTAGAGTGTAGACAGATTGAAAATCGTCCGGCATAACATTGATAGGCACTGAGCTGACGGAAGACTAACAATCAACGAGTATGCATGTAATTTTGTGTATGCAGAAGACCGCTAGCAGACTAGCATATTGAATAGGTAAAGCGTTAAAAATTATAAGGAAGGTATCAGACACGCAAAAGATTTCCAGAAAGCGTTTGACAAAGTTCCACATAAGAGATTGCTCCTAAAATTAAAAGCTCACGGAATTGGGAATGATATCGTTAAATGGATAGGAAATTGGCTAAATGATCGTAGACAGAGAGTAGTTATAAATGGAGAATATTCACGTTGGGCACCAGTTGTTAGTGGTGTTCCACAAGGATCGGTATTAGGGCCTACTCTTTTTTTACTATACATCAACGATTTGGAGGACGATATAGACAGTAAACTTTTAAAATTTGCGGATGACACAAAAATATTTAGGAAAATGAAAGTAGGTGCCGATCAGGATGTTCTACAAAACGACTTGAGTAAACTTGTTGATTGGTCCAAAAAATGGCAAATGCTGTTTAACTGTAAGAAGTGTACGTGTTTACATGTAGGTTATGGGAATGAAGAAAAAGAGTATAAAATGGGTAATACAACTCTAGGTAAGTCACAGAAGGAACGGAATTTAGGAGTGATAATTAGTGCAGATTTGAAGGTGTCGGAACAATGTAGCATTGCAGCAGCAAAAGGTAATAAGGTTTTGGGAATTATTCGTAGGCACATCGCGTGCCGGGACCGCAAAATACTTGTTCCATTATATAAGGCATTAGTTCGACCACATTTAGAATACTGTATACAAGCATGGAGGCCATACAAGAAGAAAGACATAGCAGTATTAGAGAGAGTTCAGCATAGAGCCACTAAACGTATTGATGGATTTTATAATTTACCATATGAAGAGCGATTAAAGGAATGCAGATTGACTACGTTAGAAACAAGGAGACTGAGAGGCGATTTGATAGAAACGTTTAAGATAATGATGGGATATGAGGATATCAATAAGGATATCTTCTTTGAAAGAATGGAAAATAGAAGAACAAGAGGGCATGCAGAAACATTGAAGAAGAATGGATGTAGACTTGATATTAGGAAGTATTCTTTTTCACATAGAATAATTAACACTTGGAATAATTTGCCAGCTGACTGTATCGCAGCTGGTTGTGTTAACATTTTTTAAAATAGAGTGGATAAATACCTAGTGAATGCTGGGTATAGTTAGGGTATTGATAATTTATTAGTTATTGGGATATCATCTTTAAATTATTATAATTATATCTTAGTATTCTTTTATTATCATTGCAGTCATGAAACAGGGCACTCGATAAGCAACGCGCTTCCTTGTCCTGTGGCCATCTGCTTATCAGGTGGCCATCACGTTAAATCACGTTAAGTCTATAGGTCAGCATAGGTAGGTGTCATCCCAGGCGACGCGTGCGCCTAAATGCTAAACGATCAGTTTACATTTTTGCCGCATAACGCTACGTGTTCACCTAAGTCTAAGAGTAATAATTATAGCATTTAGTACCGGTATTGCTGCCAGGCGCTCACTGCCAGTTCGTTAGAAATACACCATACCAAAACTCACGGAACACTGGCCACAGGAAGAATTATGCAGTGTTGATTTTGGTAGGCCTACCTCAAAGAAGGCTAATACAGCGAGATAATAATGTAGGCCTACACTAGATTGTAGATTGATGCAGTCATACGCCATAACAATCATAACAATCATATTCTAAGTGCAGATGAAATGTGGCCGACTGGCCGTATCTTACACCACAGAGTTAGAGAAAACCTATCTCTGTGCTTACACCATAAATCACACGAAAACGGAAAGTACATGTATATAATTATTATCAAGGAGCACGACACTATAATTATGTGGTTGGTGCTACACAAATTTTTTTATGCACACAGTAACATGAATCAGCACGAGTGAGGCATTAACTATAATTAATAGCCTATACAATAAAATTTACTATCGAACGGAACAGTTCATTGTATTAATTACCGTGTAGGATTAAAAGATAACGGAACGGACGTATAATCACATGATAAGATTATTCACCATACATAACACAGTCTAATTATAATGCTAATTACAAAGCATAATTATGTAGTTACTGTACAATGTAGTTTGTACACCGTTCCTGAAAAGCACTACACACAATCACGATATATAAAATAATTATAACAACCGAGGAACAATCATCATTCTGGTGATAGACAGTGACCCCAATAACCATTAGCATAGATGCGAGTGAATACTTACATTAGTAAACATTTTTATCTGAGCATGCGCAGTCTGTCGCCAAAACACCAAGTAAATAGTACATGTATACAAGTTTCACAACTACCAGCCACCGTTTAACGATTATTATCACGCAATACCATAACATTAGCACACGCACTGTCAGAACTTTATAATATTACACCACCACAAACAGTATTACCATCCACCAATTTTTTGTACACAAAACTGCCATCCACCACCACCCTATTGTACAAACTATCGCTCTATTACACGTCTACATAGCATCTACCACCCTATTTCGTTGCCGCACCCACCTACCATCCACCACCCCAGTGTACACCCAGCCACCTTCCATCACACCATTACACAACCATCCTACTTATAATATTATACACACTCCACACGCCTGGGACCTACTGCAATTTACATCCTCTGCAAAACCATAGCTTTGCCTTTGGTACGGTCTTCAGGACAGCACACCTGAAATGAAACCATTGCAGGCAGCTGTCACATGCAATACACCTAGTCTCACCCACAGCCAGGGTACAGGTTGCACAATACCAAACGGCCTCTTCTTGTAGCCTATCGGCGATGCGCTGCACCTCCTGCCAGGCCTATGGCTCACAGTATTTCTGCAACACATTCAGACATACATTGCCATCCAGACATGCCGCAGTCTTGATGCCGCTGCAGATGTCGCTCTTTTGTAAACGCCGGCCACCAGCCAACACCGCGTCAGCGACGTCTCTCGACACAAACCAGCAGAGCATAACTACAAACAGACAATTGTAACATAATTTTTCTATATTTTTGTACATAAATCAATTAACAATTATGCCATTGTGATGTATCTATTTTCTTACACGCAAGGCATAAAAATGTGAAACCTGAAACTCATTAGTTGGTGCTCGAATTATAGAATGTAGAGTACATCTGTACATAAATGCATTTTATAATCAGTCTCTAAAACAGTACCGAGTTCCCTCTCCATGGGCAGCTTGGTCAAGAATTTGACAGGGCCATCCCTCTTCTGCCGCTTCGGCAACCCGATGACAGTTAAGCCCGCACCTCTAGGCCTTCCCCTCTTTCTCAAAGAAGGCGGCATCGTCATGTTGCAGAGACCTGTAAAGTATAAACATTAACAAAAGCGTTGCATGCTGATTTAAGAAGTGTCGCATTATTTTGCTCCTAGCCTTGAAATAGGTACACATAGCAGTAGATCGAATATAACAAGCAACAGTAACATAGTGGTTAAGCTCAGGCGGACTGGTCTTCAGCGACTCTGGAAGTGGTCCATTCTGTCTGGGCAAAGCTGCTTGTACGTCCTCCGGCTGCTGCGTGGCTGGCGGCGCTTGGGCGGCTGGCGGCGCTTGGGCGGCTGGCGGAGCTTGGGCGGCTGGCGGCGCTTGAGCGGCTGGCGGCGCTCGGGCGGCTGGCGGCGCTTGGGCGGCTGCAGGACGCGTCTCTCGGTGGCCAGTCGCTAAAACACAGTGACAGATGTTCTCAACATTTTTCATCAAGCAATGGACAACCCAATGACGCAAAACCGATAGCGGAAATCATGTCGCAGAAGGGCGACTTCAAACACTCACAGGTCGACGGTGTGTTGCGGCTCGCAGCATCGCTGTTCTCGGGCAGAAGAGACGGCGCTCGGGCGGCTGGCGGCGCTAGGGCGGCTGGCGGCGCTTGGGCGGCTGGCGGCGCTTGGGCGGCTGGCGGCGCTCGGGCGGCTGCAGGACGCGTCTCTCGGTGGCCAGTCGCTAAAACACAGTGATAGACGTTCTCAACATTTTGCAATATCGATAGCGGAAATCACATCGCAGAAGGCAATTGCTACATAGTTTGGGTGCGTCATATAAACAAGACAAATATGGGATTGCATCTTATAAACATGGCGCGATTTATAATCGAATACTAGTCACGGTATGAGAAAATGGGTTAAACCCAACTCACGTGTGGTGGACGATCGGACACTGGACCCTGCAGCCCAACGCTGTCGGACCTCCGTGAGGAAATCCAAGCGCTCGCGAAACAGTGCCACGCCGACCTCAGATGCCAGGCCAGCCAGATCCTTAGCGACTGCCATCGCTGCCGCAAACTTCTGGTGAGCTGACAACACCCTCGGCGTAGACGTCGGGTGAGCGGTGGTACCAGTCCCACCAACACACGGTACCGTCTTCTGTCCACACGAGTCGCGGTACACCGTCGCGCTCCATCTGTCAGCCACCAAGGCAGGGTCGAAGGACGGCAGACCCTTCATCTTCCGGCACGCAAAGATGTGTAGGCATGGCATCTTCCGCGTGGTCCAGAACGAACACTGGCAAGACGTCTCCGTCGCAACGATGACACCTTCCGACGTCTCGAACCGCCCACTTCCGTCGTCCGCCATCTTCGCGGAGTCCCTCAGCAACAGCTGCTTGCGAATCTGTGAGTACGCGAACGGTGTGACATGGTCGCTGTACTGCATGTCGTCGGCGGACAACGACACGTCTGGCGTCGCCCGAGTCATGACGCACTGCATGATGTGGCTGTGCGTCCGTTCTCCGCGCAAGACACGCAGCACCGCGAAGAACTCCGTGAAGAACGTGTCCAGGCTGGCGAATCGCGAACAGACGCTCTTCACCTTGCCGTTCATGCTCTCCAGCCTGTTGTTGGTGAGCTCACCAAGAGTGAACTGGCTGTTCTTGTAACAGGTCGCCCACTCGTGTTTAATCCCCAACCAGTTCTTGTCAAAAAATTCCATCACTGGCTGCAGCTGGAGGTCCTGCAGCATCGCGTACCTCTCGCCGAACACGACGGGCGACTTCGCGTGTGCCATCCCGGCCAGGATCTCCAGGACCGTGTCCCGCATGCCTGCGCGCAGACCCATCTTCTCCATCGAGAACTCGCGCTTGAATGAGCGCAGCGTGTGGAACAAGCACAATTGTAGTGCTGCATCCGGGAACTCCTCGGATAGGGTCGAACGTTCCGTCATGTCCTTATCTGTCATGATGACAACGGTCTTCTGCCACGAGGCGTTCAGTCGTTTGAAGGCCCCGAGCATCTGGCCGAGCGATGTGGCGGTTTCGCGGACGGTCAAGTAGACCGCGACAATCTCTGAGTGGCCATTCCCATCGATGGCCATCAGCAGGTACAATGGCATGCGTAATTCAGTCAGTTTGTATGTCGCGTCAAATAGAAGCACCTCTGGATAGCTGTTGTAGACGGTCCGCATGATATTGTCCTGATACAGCAGGCCAACGAACGCGTCTTCGTCCGAAAACACTTCCACAACAGACCCTAAGAGGAGAAAAGTACATTAAGTGGTTGTACCATGATATCAGATATATGTTACATGGTAGAACAGCAGACAAAAACAAAGCAGTTCATTATGATAAAATAAAACATATACAGCCTAACAGCCCTCTACCTTGGGGCATGACATGATCAAAGCAACCATGCTGATAACCGGTAGCCTACAATCCATACAAGTTTTTATGTGGCTCTTAAAATTTCAGTTTGGCTAACAAAAATATGTTTAGGGGCCAAGTGGCGCCTAGGAAAAATTGTTAATGTAGAGGGCTGCATATACATGCATATGTACAAAACCCAAAGTGGTATAATGGAACTGAATAGCAGTGCCATCAATTTAGTTCGTTAAACGACACAGGAAACGTCAAAAAAGGTCGCCGTTTGCACAAATTAGTATATGAAAATCAATCGTAGTGACATTACAAATAATAAAATTGTGTAGTTATGGAGATATAAGTACTTATAAGCACGTATTTCAAGACGATATGCGATCGTTTTTCTCAGATTTCCGGAAACTTCTGATTGGCGCTATGACGAAAAAGAATATGACGTTACCTGTGTCGGTTAACGCACCATTTACTAACATATGTGTCATGGTTTTACGGATACGACAAACACACACGATAAACGTATCATTTACGGGTTAATTGATGCCGGTGTAGCGCTACTTGCCTGGCATATCGTTCAGACGCTGGACGATGGCCACAAGGTCGTTCTGCTCTGATGACTTCCGCATGTTTGCACTCATGTTCGTCATGTCCCGAAGCGTCACATGCTTGCCGGAGATCTCCTGCAGGCGGATGTTCAGCAACTTCTTGTTGGACTTCAGCTGCATCATGTCCTCTGCCATCAGTAGGTGCTCGGGATCTATCCGCCGTTGTCGTGGCAGATGCTGGTATACTTCCTAAAACATAATGTTTGCTTAGAGTAAAACTTTATGCAAATGGGTTGTGCTCTTGCCTGGAAATGAAAAGCAAAGATATGCACACAGGTAGACCAACAACACTACATAGGAAAAAGCCCAAATTGTACACATTCAATGTCTGTTGACGCTGAGGCAACACCATAACCCTTTAGTTTTAATTTTCACAGATCTAACGCCCGGTCCAAACTAAAGTTTATCTGGTAGGGGAAAAATTGCAGCCAAAGTTGATGTACACAGCGCAATGCAGGCATTCTGTGCCGGCCACATAACATGGGTCATACACGTATGTACGCAGCTCGGTTATAATCGGTCTACCCCATTTTTAGAGGTATAGTCTTGCCGTAACAAATCAACTGTTCTCTTCATTACTAGGAATTAAGAAACTAAAAAATTGCTCACCTCTGAAACCTCATGGTTGTGGACTGTCTCTACTTTCTTCACCACAAGCTGCTGGTAGTCTTCAGACAGCCCCAGTTTCACTCCAGCTTGGCAATGTCTCCTCAACGTCCTGAAATCACACACATAATTTGTATTTTTTTGGCATAGATTTTGCTGACAGGCAAACAGATAATCAACTATTTCGCAGTTTAAAGCAAGACCACTCGTAAATCAATATAGACACGTTACGAGTGCAATTGTATATATATGCTGACTATGCGCATTAATAGTTTTCGTACTCGATTACATGTATTTTTCGAGTAATCGTACTCGTAAATGTAATCGTACTCGTACGGTACTAAATCTGTATGGTAGTTAAAACAGTGGTCAGTGACAGTGTATTGTAGTAACTAGGCTACTAACTAACTAGTATAATTAAGTGACAAAAACACATTTATAACTTGAAAACCATTACGGATTTGATATTGCTATAAATAACTTACTGCGTGGTAGCGGCGCGGATACCTTTGCTCTCTGTCCGGTGGCATTTTCCACCGAAAACCCAACTGTATTGTAGCGAGTGATAGCGCAGAAGCGAATTCGCCTTAGCTGCTATCTTCGGCATGCGTTTTTTCGCGGCCTCGATGGTCCTCGAATCACGCATGTACAGTTGAACAAAACTGGCATGTTGAACTTGCTTGATCTTCTCTGTCAATTCGTCAAATGTTCTGAATGTATCCCCAACGCTAACACCAACAAAATCTATAGTCACCTCCATTCTTCATTGAACAAGAAAGCGATCGCGCGCGTAAACATATCACGCATGCAGCGGCGTTGGGAACCAAACGCGCATGCGCAGCGGAACTCACGGACGAATATCCCCCAAAATACTTGTTACGGCTGCCGGACGGTTATCCACTTCGCACTTAAAACTCTTTGTTCCGATGTACTGAGCCCATTGGCAACTAAAGAGGGCAACTAATCAGTCAACAACAGACTTACGTACACTTGCTGTATATTTAATATGTTTATTCAACCATAATTTCAACGTACTATAGATAGGGAGACCACTAACCGATTGAACCTGCGAGATCGGTGTTTTCCCTATCTCATAGACCTGGCCCCGATCGTGTAAACACACGAAGCGATGGCGTAGTACGCGTAGCGAGATCGGGATCGGGAAGGGAGCCGAGATCGGTGCGCTTGCAAACACTCTCTAATAACGCTTCTGAAATACCACGTGTTCTTGTTTTTTTCTTTTGCAATCACGTTACGGGAACAATGAATTTATTACAACGAAAAAGACGTATCTCTCAAGATGACAGACAACAGTTTTTTTAGTGTGATGTAATGGATGGCGTGCGGATGGTGGAGGGCCGACTACCTCAGAAAGCAGATGCGGTGAAACAGCCACGTCGTAGGAAAAGTTGCAGATAGTAAGTGAGATGGGAGGTTTGCGTAAAGATGTATGTGAGAAATGTGGAAATTTGAATGATTAGAAGTGTTATCACATAGTGTATTGTATGATAACTGGACACCCAGTGCTTGGATCCGCCAATGGTCTCAACCATGTTTCTCGCCAGAACTTGGCAGATGTGCAATAGCTGCACTGTTCCCATTTTGTCACTCTCAAAATTTAAATCCTGACTGGACAGGAATTTGATTTGAAGGGTGTGATCAACTCAATATTTGAAGAGTGAGATCAACTCAATAATTCGCTGGTAAAAAACCCATTAAATCCTACAAAATTAAGATACTTATCGAACTTTCGTCCCCAGTTCACGAGATCGTAATATGTTAACAAAATCGGTGTAATTATATTGTGTTAAGATTACGACTAAACAATTGAAACCCGGAAGAGATTATTCGAATAAAACGCACCGCTTGCTCTAAAGCACTCAGAAACAGAAGATCGGATATGGCGTATATGAAATGTTTGATGCGATTTAAATTCACGGTAATACCGAGTGAACCCGACGATAATTGGGTGCAAAAATGTGGTTTGAATGTTCGTTAGAGTTAAAGTTAGATGGCATCACTTAACAGACACGACCCAGAATATCGTATCTGTAATCGCTAGAGGGCGAACATTATAAATTTATAAAAAATACAGTAGGTATATATATATATATATATATATATATATATATATATATATATATATATATATATATATATATATATATATATATATATATATATATATATATATTCGAATGCTCAATGTAGTGATACAGGTCTTTATTCTGATGTGTTGAATGTGTTGAAGCCAATTCCTTTGTACTGAACAATCTCACCATATGTTCTCTAAGATGGACTCTCCAGCCAAAAAGATACTGGGTAAAGAAGTTGCAACTGATATAATCTGTTCTGATCTGTCAGCAAGTAATGCACTACTTAGTACTAAGTTCATGGTAAATTCCTGTTTAACCTTTTATTCAAATATTTTTTATACAGAAGGGCTGGATTCACATACTTGAAACATTGTTTGATTCACGATAAGCCAATAGCTTCATTGTCCACTTACCATGTGGGTAATTTACCTTGGATGGCAATTGTGCTAAATCGTGTTAAATACATTTGTAAATATGTTTATCTTGACTACAAACAAGGCATATCGGCCAGTCAGGTATCCCATCAACTTTGATGTCCCATCGAGCATTTTATATTTATTAAATTGTGCGTCTTAGTTATATAATCTGGCACAGGTACGAAGTCAAATGGAAAGTTATATGTTGCTACCGAAATACACATATTTCATAAAAAGAGCATGTATATTTTCCTAGATGCAGCACTACTGTATAATACACAAGCCATGCTTATATCAGATACAATTATACCGATTTATATGCGATGTCTGGACGATATGTTCTTTTGCAACGTATCACAATTTCGAAATAATCATCGATACTGTAGAATATGTATACTAAAGGCCTCATCATGTTTACACTATTAATGGCTGTTAAAGTCGGATTTAATTAGACGTTTAAAATAATTTGTCAGTTTTAATACCAACACTACTTAGACGGTGACAATCGTTTAACTTTTAATGTTTTAATGCTCTGTCCTTTTAATAATTACACGTTTCTACTTGTTGGATTCGCGCGTTTGTCACAGCAACCAGATCAAGGAGCAGGACACAACAAAGAAATATCACTTCACTGCAACCAATAAACAATGTTCCTATAATGAAAGGTTTCATTGCAAGTATCGGCAATTTTTTTATCAATTAATATACCCCAACATCTCATTTACACAATGCAAGCTATTAATTGCAAAAAACACAGATACATAAATCGACATCAAATTTAAAACTGTAGCTACACCCGGTCACATGCCGAACCAAATTTTTGTATTTATTGCTACACACAAACAGATCAAAAACACGAAGTCAAACTAAACTCTTCATATTTTTCCATATTGACTTATTGGCTCTTTCAATTTGTGTGGTTGTAACTAACTCCGACTGCAGCGTGGTATCTAGTGCATTCGCTGATCACGCATGACAATGCGGCATGTAGCGCGCATTTGATTTGAAAATCGGAAAATCCGAGCTCTGTGGCGCAACAAAACCAAAGGATTAGGCATTCTCGTGACCATGTACAATGCAAAAAGTCGTCAACCGATGGATGGAGGTGCCAAGAAGGTGGAGGTGACAATTAGTCATTCGCACATGATATCAGTCGAACTAGTACGAATTGTACGTTATGTTGTCACACATGGTGTTATCGATGCACTTAAAAACGAGGGGTTTTCAATCCGAGAGATCGCCAAAGGTGGATATGCGAGCAAATCAAAAGTCGGGGTTGTGTCGTGAAAAACATTATGAGGGAGTATGGACAACCCCACAGAAAATATATAGACGCCCGCAATCCTATGTGGCTGAACACTTGAAACCTCATACACATGACAAGATTGGCCTTCTCCAGTAACGCATTGTACAGTTCTTCATCTAAGGGCAACATCTCGACCTACGATTCCTTTGCTTCTACGACTTCAATCCACTTTCATGCTGCAGCTGTTGCACATATTGCTGTGATGTCACGTCAAGTGGACCCTTTTAAGTCATGCTGGTTGCTATGCCACGTTTGGGTAAAAATTCGGATATCACGAACCGAACGAGGGGGGGCTTGCAAATATTTTTTTTTTGGGTTGTCGACACTCCCACCCCAGTCCTGTTCACGACGCAACCAACTGTCTATTTGCTGGCATATAATCGTTTGGCGATTTCACATTGGAAAGTGAAGTGTTCACGGCATGTTTACGGGGTGTCAGCTGCTTTGGCTTACCCACTGAAAACCCCATGAAAACACAAGAATCGGTAATCTGAAAAATATGTCTATAGCAAAGATGATCAAATAGAAATGGAGGGGACATTTTGTTTTTTTGCGAACCGCTGGTTTTAAAGCTAGTCTCAATTATTACATGCCCTGTATATTTCGATTTAATGGTATCTTAATTAGATAAGTATCGTTTTCCCATTTATGTGCGGGATATTCATTTCATTGTTTTAATTAAACGTATATGAGTTTACGTGTACTTTTTTAGCATTCGTCATGTCAATGTCGCCGCATTATAACAATGTGATTACAGATGCATGGATACATAACGTAAACGTCTTACTAAATGGTTTGACTGATATCAAGAATATTTGATATCAATATTTCTCTAATCAAATGCAAGTTACTTGCTGCATTGGTCTGTCATGCGTGATCAGCGTTTGTACTAGATACCAAGCTGCTGCAGTTAAAATTTATTTAGATACAGCCGCGTAAGATAAACGAGCTGGCAAGTCAACATTGTTCTATCATGCGTGACCGGCGAGTGTACTAGACACCAAGCTGCAGCAGCTAGAAATAGTTAGAGCGGTGTAAGCTGAACGAGCTGGCAAGTCAACAGAGGCTAACATGAAGAGGTAAGCATGATTTCGTTATGTTGTTCTGTTCAGTTTATGTGAGGTAGTTAAACAAACACGGTTCGCTTTTTGGCCGAGATAATGTCAATGTTGACGTGTAGTTATGTCTCTGATGTTGCATCCAGTAGCTTGGGTTGCCCAGCATGAGGTAATGTTGCAGTATATGGATCGTTGCAAATACGATAGCCAATACATGCAGTCATACATGTCATTACAAGAAACATTGTTTGTTGGTTGCAGTGAAGTGATCTTTCTTTGGTGTGTCCTGCTCTTTGGTCTGGTTGCCATGGCAAGCGCACATCGTAAGTATTCCACGTTTTGTTTGAAATCACCAAGAACAAACACGTAATAAACGAAAGATCAACAACATTAAAGCTTCAACAAGTTAAACGATATATCTAACCAGTTTAATATACGTTACTACCAAAAATGCCAAATAATATAATACGATTAAGTAAGTCCGGCATTAACAGCCATTTATGGCATAATACTGTTCAAGCCATTACAATATATATTCATCGATATCGATCCCTATTTTGAAATTATGGTAAGTTGTATAGGAACATATTGTCTAGACATCCAACCTATGCCGGTTTAGTTATTTTTTAAACTTTGACGACTTGTTGTATTATATAGTACTGCGGTCAAAATAAAAAAATTCTGATCCTGAAATATGTATATGTCTGATGAAGCGATATCGATCCCTATTTTGAAATTATGGTAAGTTGTATAAGAACATATTGTCTAGACATTCAACCAATGCCGGTTTAGTTATTTTTTTAAACTTTGATGACTTGTTGTATTATATAGTACTGCGGTCAAAATAAACATTTTCTGATCCTGAAATATGTATATGTCTGATGAAGCGATATCGATCCCTATTTTGAAATGATGGTAAGTTGTATAGTAACATATTGTCTAGACATTCAACCAATGCCGGTTTAGTTATTTTTTTAAACTTTGATGACTTGTATTATATAGTACTGCGGTCAAACTAAAAAATTTCTGATCCTCAAATATGTATATGTCTGAAGAAGCATTAAACTCTCCTTTTTACCTCATGTGTGTGCCAGAGGATAGTCACACACTGGGTGAATGTTGGGTTTCTGTGCTCACGAAAAGTGATGCACCACATGGCGCGTGGGCTCCACTGTACATTTTATATATGTACATATATAATTGCCTGATTCAAAGTAAACATAATTCAAATATAATTGTATCATTATTTGTTAATGAATCGCTTTGTAAAATAGCTGTGCTGTGTGAAATTAAAGGACATTGCCGTTCACATGATTCTGATACACACCATACAAATGTTACATATTTTATTTATTTATATTATATACATTTAATTATGTTACGTTATTGCCATCGTTCATTCTTGTTAGAGACATGTCAACTTACGTCTGCAATAGTTAATAAGAAGCAGATGTTGTGCCTGAATGACCTTTTCAAACGCACATACATTGATCAAGCAGAGACAGTGTTTTCATACACTATAAACTGTGTGTCACGATGACCTGCCCTCAATGAATGTGTATCCTGCGTGTTATGACGTGATCAAGGAATTTGATATACGTCAAGGAATTTGACGCAGTGTGTTGTGTCGCCATTCCGATGATTATATCTATATGATATGCAATACTCGTATTTCTCACATCACATACATAAATGCACACGTATGCACACACACATACACACACACACACACGCACGCACGCACGCACGCACGCACGCACGCACGCACACACACACACACACACAGACACGACGTCGCGCCCTGTTAGTACGAAATGCACCCACTTATAATCTTCAAACATGTGACAACAAATATATTTGTTGTTAGTTGTATTGAAAGAAGAATTTCCAGTGCATACATATCACCCATACAAATGATGACGTCATTACACCAATGGCTCTTATTAAATCAGTAGAACCCTACTTGACAACGGCGTTTAATCGCCACTGGAAAATAGTAATACTATTATATCAATTGACAAATAAAATAACACTGCCATTTTATGACTTAACAAATGTGTAATGTTTTGTTATTTTTGTGAGCTTCGTTCACGTCATTGCCATCTCTTTTTTTTGTTAGGGATATATCCGCTTTCAATAGCTTGAGTTATGGGATGCAATGGCGCTTTAGATTTATGTCTTTTTTCCAAACACCTGTATCATACCGCGCAGAGACAGTGTGACGTCATTAACAATCAACTGGGTGTTGCGATGACCTGCTCACAAAAAAAATTGTGAGCGTTTTATAACATCGTGAGTGAGTTTTGTGAAACAAAATACACAATATATCGCCTTTACGAATACTAACATTTATGTGTGAATGTGTGTTTTGTTGTGTTATTTAACAAGATTTAACAAGATTTGCCATCCAAGCCAAAGGCCCAGATGGCAAGTGGACAAAGAAGCCATTGGCTTATCGAGAGTCCAACAGTTCATCTACTTATAGCCCGCCCTCCTGAGATATGTGTCAACCTTGTTTTTAAACATATTCACGCTGCTAGCAGTTACACAATCTGTAGACAATTTGTTAAACACAAGACACAATATATCGTTATGACAGAGATTGGTACACACAACCACCACACATACAGATTCACCACGAAAATTCGCACACACACACACACACACACACACACACACACACACACACACACACACACACACACACACACACACACACACACACACACACACACACACACACACACACAAGCGCGCGCGCAATCCTATTGAAGGTGCGCGCTTGCACAGTAACGACATCTCCATCACATATCAAGGTCCAGCAAAAATATACAGTCCATCTGCTCACTCTATCTATAAATGTTCCACGGGGCACTACGCCATATGTCTAGGTTTCTTTTGAGATTATTCAATTTGACTAGAAGCGTGTTCGCACGACTTTCTGCCGCTGCAGTTTATTTGCATACGTAGTTACTCATCGGCATTGATGTGTAAGCCTGTCACACTTCAGTAAGTTCGTCTTTATATTAAGCATGTATGTGACCGGGCTCTCTGTCCAGGCGATATGCACCTGGTTATACTCTTTAAATATCGTTGCCTCAGTGTACATTTCTGTTTCTGATATATGTTTGTGAATGTAAGGTATCTGAAAGAATAGTACGCAGTAGCAACGACAACTTTCACCAATCAATGGAGATGTCATTCAACCAATGGTTGTTATTGAGTTACTGCAATAAAGTTTTGACGGATATTGCGGGAGATCTCCCGCTTTTTGATAACTTTCAAACGCACACTCCATCTTCCGCTATCAAAGAAACTCCCGCTTTCTGTGTATTTTATTTTACGGTGTTTTTCGTTGATTGTTTTCAGAGAACTGCCTAAGTTTTTGATAAGTTCATTTACATACGATTATGCGGTGCAATATAATTATTCGTATATGAACATCGTTCATTCTTGCTACAGACATGTCAACTTACGTCTGCAATAGTTAATAAGAAGCAGATGTTGTGCGTGAATGAACTTTTCAAACGCACATACATTGATCAAGCAGAGACAGCGTTTTCATACATTATAAACTGTGTGTCACGATGACCTGCCCTCAATGAATGTGTATCCTGCTTGTTATGACGTCGTCAAGGAATTTGATACACGTAAAGGAATTTGACGCAGTGCGTTGTGTCGCCGTTCCGATGATTATATCTATATGATATGCAATACTCGTATTTATCACATCACATACATAAATGCACACGTATGCACACACACGCGCGCGCGCACACACACACACACACACACACACACACACACACACACACACACACACACACACACACACACACACACACACACACACACACACACACACACACACACACACACACACACACACACACAACGTCGTGAGTACGAAATGCACCCACTTGTAAGCTTCAAACATGTGACAGCAAATAGATGTGTTGTTAGTTGTATTGAAAGAAGAATTCCAATTGCAGAGAAATCACCCATACAAATGATGACGTCATTACACCAATGGCTCTTATTACATCAGTAGAACCATTCTTGACCACGACGTTTAATCGTCACTGGAAAATAATAATAATAATATTATATCAATTGACAAATAAAATAACACTGCCATTTTATGACTCAACAAATGTGTGATGTTTTGTTACTCTCTGTGAGCTTGTTTGACGTCATTGCCATCTCTGGTTTGTGTTAGGGACATATCCGCTTTCAACAGCTTGAGTTATGGACATATGGGATGCAATGGCGCATTAGATTTACGACTTTATTTTTCAAACACCTGTGCCACACCGCACAGAGACAGTGTGCCGTCATTAACAATCAACTGAGTGTTCCGGTTACCTGCTCACCAAAAAAAAATTGTGAGCGTTTTATAACATCGTGAGTGAGTTTTGTGACACAAAAGAAACAATGTGTCGCCTTTACGAATACTAACATTTATGTGTCAATGTGTGTTTTGTTGTTTTATGACAGAGACTGCTACACACAATCACCACACGTACAAACTCACCACAAAAATTTGCGCGCGCACACGCAATCCTATTGAAGGTGCGCGCTTGCACAGTAACGGGGCACTACGCCATATGTCTAGGTTTCTTTTGAGATTATCCACCTTGACTAGAAGCTTGTTCTCACGATTTTCTGCCGCTGTATTTCATTTGCATACATAGTTATTCATCGGCATTGGTGTGTAAGACGTTCACACTTCAGTGAGTTCGTCTTTCTCTCAAACATGTATGTCCCGTCGATATGCACCTGGTTATACTCTTTAAATATCGTTGCTTCAGTGTACATTTATATATATATATATATATATATATATATATATATATATATATATATATATATATGAGGTATCTGAAAGAATAGTACGCAGTAGCAACGACAACTCTCACCAATAAATGAAGATGCCATTCAACGAATGGGTGTTATTAACCTACTGCAATAACTTTTTGACGGATATTGCGAGATCTCTTGCTTTTTGATAACTTTTCAAAGGCACACTCCATCTTCCGCTATCAAAGAAACTCCCGCTTTCTGCGTATTTTATTTTACCGTGTTTTTCATTGATTGTTTTCAGGGTGCTGATTAAGTGATTGATCAGTTCATTTACATACGATTATGCGGTACAATATAGTTATTCGTGTATGTAGATCAATTTAATCAAGCCAAACACACGAAAATCGCTTCGCTTACAAATGTTCACGTTTTGTCGCTGGCGGGCCGGTTGATCATATATATATAATGTAATTATTGTAAAACATTACATAGGTTCCGCCACCAACGGAAACATATTCCTTTAACGTCCTTGAATAAAATATCCTCTTATAAAACATAGAATATAAAAATAAGTAATTAAATATAAATAAATAAATAAATAAATATATATATATATATATATATATATATATATATATATACCGTGTTGTTCCCTATAGTAGTGCACTGCCTAATAGACGCACACACCCTTTTTGAGAAGTGAAACAATGCGTAAAACATAGATTTTCAGAAGTGAAGGCACGCTAAACGCAAATGACAGCAATACTTCTGCGGCTGGTGTCACCTCGCGAACTCTTTAGAAATAATTCATAGTGTGTTTTTAGCAGCAACGTGGCACCACATTGTTATCACTACTGGCGGCTTTCGCCAGATGTCTGTGGAAGTACAACGACTAGCTTTTATTTATTTTATCACTCACTCGCTATCAACAAAGCGTGCGAATTTGAATTGTCTATTTAAGGATGCTCAAAAAATGGAGTGGTGGCCGGTTGACGTCGTTTATCTGGAATTACAAAATCTGCGAACTAACGTGCTTTTTCAGTGTCTGTCTTGTGCGTTTTTGTAGTATTTTTATTATTATATACATATATATATATATATATATATACATATAAACATATATATATATACATATATACATATATATATATATATATACATATATATATATATATATATATATACATATATATATATATATATATATATATATATATATATATATATATATATACATATATACATATATATATATATATATATATATATATATATATATATATATATATATATATATATATATGTATATATATATATATATATATATATATATATATATATATATATTTGTTTATTTATTTATTAATTTATTTATTTATACAGTTAAACCTGTCCATAGCGGACAACGCCAGGACTATGCATTAAGACCGTTATTGACAGATGTCCGTTATGGAGCATTTGATGAAGTGGACACTCACTAGGTGGCGCCATCATAACTTGTTACGGTGGCTAGTTGGTACTGTCATGGACGGTACAAAGCTACGGTTAATAAAGCATTACATGTATATACAATACATGTGAGGCACAAACTTAGTTGGATAATATTTCATCGATCACACAGCGTTAACGCTGTGTGATTGATGAAATATTACGCAGTGGAATGTAGTAATTACCAGGTGATGTATGGGGCCCGTGGCCGGTTCCATATCATCCTTTTTTACCCATCTACCAACAAAATAAAAATAACGTAACTGAAACGAATTGTACATGATCCACTGCTGTTGGACAGATATTGACGAATGTATCATTATCCATTCACTTTGGTTGGAGCTTGGCTTATACTGAGTATTTGTCAAAACATAGCAGGTTTAGGGCTACAGAAAAGCGACCTGAAAAGGCTTTTATGTCAAACAGAACCAATAGATGAAAGTCTACACCGCTGACGTTGGCCTAGGCTAGGACTAGGCAAGAGACCCGCCTTATTTGGAGAACATGTCTTATTCTTTTAACGACATTTCGCTGATGATATGACATATGATACACATTTAGCGTAGTTAGTGGATATCAGCAGTGTCTCAGCTAGATTGACTCGCAGGATTGTCAATGTCAACAAGTTCCAGGGCGGCTACGAATGGTTGGATAAAAATTCCCTTCCGTTATTCACATTGACCAGGTGGCTGCTAAGGGCAGCTAGCGGAAAATGCAAACAAAGAGCAAATATTTCGGGACTTTCAAAAGTGTCCGTTAAAGATATGTGTTCGATTTGGACAGGTGTTCGCTAAAACAGGTTTTACTGTAATATATATATATATATATGTATGTATGTATGTATGTATGTATGTATGTATGTATGTATGTATGTATGTATGTATGTATGTATGTATGTATGTATGTATGTATGTATGTATGTATGTATGTATGTATGTATGTATGTATGTATATATATATATATATATATATATATATATATATATATATATATATATATATATATATTGATTGACCTCATGTTGAAAAAAATGCCCTGGAATTGTTTAATCTTTTATCATTGTTATCATCCCGAACACAGGATATCGACCGCGCTTCTGCTACCTGCCGGCAGTAGCTGGTACATGCAAGGCGTACATGCCGAAGTGGTACTACAACTGTGCGACATATGCGTGCGAGAAATTCATCTACGGAGGTTGCGGAGGAAACCGAAACAGATTCGATACAGAGTTGGCGTGTCGCAGGAGGTGCAAGGCAAAGTGCAAGGGCTTGGTTAACTGCGACCTGAAATGTAAGAGCGGATTTTTGAAAGACCGCAAGGGATGCCCAATCTGCCAATGTGTGGACCCCTGTGAGGTAAGATAATGACAACAGTAACGACGCCGGGCAATAGATAATATCAACTAGACAGTTACTGATATGTGCAGGGCTCAGATCACGGGTTCACAAAGTGTTGCACCGACCACACAAATTAAAAGCAGTAGGTTTCACTTTCAAGTAGCATAAATATGTTTCAAATGTGTCATATGTAAAAATGTACAAAGCATAACATAGTGTTTTGATTTGAGCTCTCAACAAATTGATTGATTATTCATTATTTAAAACTAATATATTCAAATCTAAAGTATATGCTACTAGATAAAATTGCGTAATCACAAAAAGCAAAATGTTTATTTTTTTAAACCCACTTAATTATACCAAATGTTGAGTGTATCCACCACCAAACACTGACTAAGTAAGTTGTTGTCGTGCAGAGAAAGGCTGCTTTTCTCCCGGTAAATCCAATGAACAGATACATTCATTTCGAATGAAACTTATGCGCTATTGACATAATTTGAGAAAAAAAAATTCATGTTTAAAACTTCACATTTGTATGCGTGCATTAATTACTGTAGTTCACATACATATGCTATATGATAATTTTAGGAGTTTATTTTTTGTACACAGAATGTCAAGTGTTCGCCTAGGCAACAGTGTGTACGGAAGTTGGCACCTTGGCTCATCCCGCTTCGTCCCGAGGTCGGCGTGTGTGTCGGTAAGCATCCTTGTTGTTCGGAATACTTATGCGCATTTTCATAAACAAAATGAAGTGTCATGTAATGTTCTATTGATTTCACCTTAATTAACACAAGCACAACCACGTAACATAGAGCTGTATGGATTCAAGCATCGTGGATTGGTTCTTCATCATGGTTGCTCTCAAGCAATCTCAAGTTTAGCCAGCTGGTACAACGACATGCCAGGATACGATCCAGGCCACCGCAAGTCGCCACACATCGGCAAGATCAATTCATCCTCATCAATTATTTGCCGAACAAGTAAGCCACACAGCTGCTGTAACACCAGGTCGCAATAATCAGCGAACCAACAGCTCAATTGTTGGAAGGTGGCTTAGCAATAGGTGCAAATAGGCCATTCAGGGATCCGGTCCTCAGCTCTGTCCATCGCTGAAACAAATTAGTGGCGTGCCAACAGTGATGGAACAACCAGCGCTGGAACGAATTCTGTTCTTACACGTATACACACTATTTTTACTGTATGTTCTACTCGCAGACGTCTGCGACCTGCCAAAGCGAACTGGACACTGCCTTGCCTATATGCCACGTTGGTTCTACAACAAGAACACCGGACAATGCGTGAAGTTCATCTACGGGGGCTGCGGTGGAAACATGAACAACTTCGAGACAGCAGCGGAGTGCAGGAGAATGTGTCCGTGTCCACGTTTGGTTTGTGAAAAAAAATGTGAATTTTGTCACCAGCTTGACAAAGATGGATGTCCCACGTGCGATTGTAGCATCAACCCCTGTTTCGTAAGTATTGTGAATGTACGATTTGTCAACACAATTTGGTATGCCTTCTTGCTGAGCCATCTAATCAGTGGGGGCTTAGTTTCATCGGGAACCTCGAGGCCCCATATTTGGTGTTTGTTTTGTATTTATATAACTAATATTTATACTTGTACGTACTCATTTTTTTAAATGATGCAGATGAAATAAAGAACTTGTAAGTATGTACGTGCGTGCACCTGTGTGCGCGCACGGTCGCGCGTGCATGAGTATGCTCCTGTGTTTGTCAGTGCTCACATTAATGTTGGATTGGGGTCCATCGTATTTGTTGAACTATTATCGCCAGTGAAAAATTATATATTATTTGAAACTTAAACCATCTTTGTTGAAGTACACGAAGTGTGGGCTGGGAACCCAGTGTTATCCAGTGCCGTGGGGATGGGCTGGGTGTCGTCGACAGTCAAGATGTATCAAAGGTAACTCTATGTTAACACAGTTTATTCTTCGTGATCAATTATATTTGTTCTTACATCGTGTTCGTTTATATATATATATATATATATATATATATATATATATATATATATATATATATATATACAATATATGCATCGTGCATCGTGTTCGTTTATATATATATATATATATATATATATATAATATATATATATATATATATATATATACACATCGTGCATCGTGTTCGTTTATATATATATATATATATATATATTATACTGGTGCTCGTGTACTTACTTTCAAAATGGAAACGACCCGTATTATTAAAACAATTAAGTTGGTCGTTCGTTCTACATGTGCAAGCAGTACTTAGTAATAGCGATGAAATGTATTCAGTCCAACACGTTTTATTGCTTTTGATGAAGACGGTCAACTGTGTACGAGGGACATAATCCATCTGCTTAAAGGTCAACCGTCGGAAAGAAATATGTCTTTAAAGCCTATCGTTGTTTATTACACATTGGAGTATTGTATATATGCATTGCCGTTGTAGCAAAGCCTGGTAGTTGCCCAAACGCTCAGAATGGGGGCGATGGCGCCCGTTGCTACGCAGATTTTGAATGTCCTGGACTACAGAAGTGTTGTTCCGTCGGACAGTATTTAACTTGCGTCAACCCGGCCTAATGCGGTACGTGGAATAGTCATTCGAGTGTATTAAATTAGTGTTGGATCGGCTTTGTTTGAACAATATCTTATTATGGCCTCAGTGAGCGCCGTGGAGAAGCAGAGGTAACATTGACTGAATTAGCTATAATATATATATATATATATATATATATATATATATATATATATATATATATATATATATATATATATATATATATATATATATATAGTTGTGGGGTGGTCACAGGTTTGTGGGTGACCTTGTGGCGAAATGGCCCCACCTGTTTGTAATTAAAGTTTGGTATTGGTGGTGGAATGTCTGTATTATTTGCATTACATGTTCATGACGACTTATTGATGTATATATGTTATCGTCATGCTTGTGGGAATGTGGGCTCTGAGAAACTTGCCGGATGGGGCTGTACATGTGTTCAGTTCCTGTCTGGTTTGATTTGAGGAGCTCACATTCCTGTTAATGTTCTTCCCAAAGTGGCTGCGTGATAAGCAGTCCACTTTGCAATAAAAAACGTTATTTATTTGGCCTGTTTCAATTCTCTACTACATCGTATTGTGTTGGTTATTGCATAAATGAATTTATACAACTCACCAGGCGCATAATTTTTTTTAATGAAATGACCAAGACAGGTCGTCGTTAAACTTGCCCTGGGTGTCCGAGACTACACCACTATTTGACCAAATAAATTGTATTACTCCGCGCTGGCCAGCCAATCACGGCGTAGCGGAAACCAGTCCAAACCGTAGCCAGTAGCTTGAATATTTCACTCCTGCTTCAGTCTCTGCATTGCGAAGTTGTGACTAAAATTTGTCTCTCGAAATCCGCCCTCCTCCCCACCTTTCTTCCTTATTCTCAATGCTTAGTTTAAATACGATTGTACATCGTTGATGAAATAGGAAGTTGGAAGATGTCGAAACCGCTTTCCCCACGTTAGGCCTTATATAAGATGAACACGGGGGTTTGTCCCCTAGTATTTGGTGTTCATGGGGTTTTCTGCGCAGACAGGCTTCGTGTTTCTTCATCGGTATTCTTGGCTTATGTTTATATAGGTTGGCGAAATGGCCCCACCTGTTTGTAATTAAAGTTGTGTATTGGTGGTGGAATGTCTGTATTCTTTGCATTACATGTTCATGACGACTTCTTGATGTATATATATATGTTATCGTCATGCTTGTAGGAATGTGGGCTCTGAGAAACTTGCCGGACGGGGCTGTAGATGTGTTCAGTTCCTGTCTGGTTTGATTTGAGGAGCTCACATTCCTGTTAATGTTCTTCCCAAAGTGGTTGCGTGATAAGCAGTCCACTTTGCAATAAAAAACGTCATTTATTTGGCCTGTTTCAATTCTCTACTACATCGGACTTGTGTTGGTTATTGCATAAATACATATATATATATATATATATATATATATATATATATATATATATATATATATATATATATATATATATATATATATATATATATATATATATATATATATACGTATTTACATATATGAATTGTCTACTTATTTACGTTTATATTGTATGCGTGATATTTGCTTTGATTTGATCTTTATTTAATTAATGTTGAAACTGATCCATGTATCTGTTTAAATTCAACTCGTTTTGTGTCATAGAGTATTATATTATGACATAGCAAAGCATGTAGTCATGTTACTGCTGTTGTTGTTGTTGCTGCTGCTGATGATGGTATTTTATCTTAATAGCGCCACTTGCACCTTTCTGTCTCCGTTACCTTATATTCCATTGTTCCATGCTTGGTTTGTGTAATTAACGACTACAAGCCTTAGTGAAAACTTTATTTCTCCAGGTACCTGATACGTGTGGACGAAGGAGAAGATGACAGACTATCACGTGTGTTCGCGCCGGAATAAAACGTGTCGGCGCTAGTAACTTGTGATGTGATTATATTTTAGTCTACACATATGTATGCAACCGAATAAACTGCTATGTCAACAGCGAATCGCGTGAATTTTTACATCACAAAACTGTTTTTGTGTGTATATTCTTCCTTGTTTATTATCTGGTTTCCGCCTCCACTTTACGCCGTGTCTTGAACGAGATCGGCTGTACAGATTGCTTGAAAATAGTGGTTCTGCTGTCTTGTTTGGAAACAACTAGACTTTGCTGAACAGGGCTTTGTTTCAAATCATGCCTTTCATCGCAGGCACTGTAACAGTCATATTTGTATTGCAACGCAAGGAAGATAATATTGTATACAAAGACATATGTCAACATGTTAGGCTAGGTATATTCCGCTGCTGGAGATTGTATGTTATATGAAGAAGTTACCCCACCTAGCGGGTGGCGCAGATGCATTACTGCATCCATCAAAAGGATGCAGTTTGCCAACAACACAACCAAACTTTAATGTGTGTCCACTCGACTTGGCTGTAAAATTTGCTCCTTCAAATTTGAAAAAGATGAGGCACCCTGCTGACAAGTTATCATATATGATTGTGACAAATTTACACATATCTGCCATAGTCGATCCTTTTATTCTGATTTTAATATTTTACCTAGACACTAGGCCCTATATATGTATATTAATTTATTCAGTAAAAGAAGATGCAGGCGTATATATTACAAATGGTAAGCAGTCCCTGTCTTGCGAATTATGAATCAACTATATGATAAATAGCAATCTTAAGCGTCAAACTCGATATATCTAATTATGAACAGTTGCCAGATGCAAGCTGTATAAATTACATGGGGTTGCCATATTGCCCCATTCGTCAGCTAGCCCCTACTGTTTCCCTACTATTATTTATGAATATAATTATTTTTCATATAGTGATAATTAGAATAATATGTAAAATATAGAAATATGCCATGATAGTACAATTACTGGATACGTCAATAAAACTATACAAAAAACCAAGGAATTGTACACTTTCCGTAAGTCTTCAACAAATGCGACTATAATGAGCTATCACTGACCTTTTTCATATTGCAACAATTGGAAAAAACATATCCTTCAAAATAAATCTTCCAATGTGTTCTTTTTCTTAGTGTTCCGTTCATGCGTAGATGTTCTGACGTCAACAACTTCAAATATTTCAAAGATTTGACAAATTTTAGACAGTTATATGTTAATAAAATCTTAGACCCCAGAAACTTTCAGAACGTCGGTTTCTATTTAAGGTAACCACGTAAAGCCATTGCATTACATTTTTCTTTTAACTGTTTTCTTGTCTGTGTCATGGGGAACACATATTCTAAACTTAGAAATCACTGCTATTTGTTATTTTTTTATTTGATTAACGTATTTGCATATATAGTACTTTCTCAAATAAATGTTGGCACTCATTGTAGCACCGCACAATGTAATCGTCTGCTTCTAAATTCGTGTACATTCGTTAAGTACAACCGCGGCCATATTGTGCCTGAAGTCTAACTAGCCAATAGCAGAGCTTAATGCAACCAAGTTTCTAGAATAACCACATTACATAACCAACAAACAATCAAAACAAATAAAAATTACACTTATTTTTTTTAATTAAATGTGTTACTCATCTCCTACAAATGAATGCGCTATATTAATAAAATTAATATTCCGAACTATCTAGCGCCTGTCAGAAGCGTGAGTCCGTTTGTCGCGCCTTGCTTGCTTGCAGCACAACAACTCACTAGTTCATGTATTAACATTATTTTACTTTCACTAAATGCGATTCACAATGATATCATTGTATCCATCCATAAAGCCGGTTCTATACACCTTAGGAATTACGCTCAAATATAATGGTATAATTTCAATCAAGTAGTTATAACCTAGTCACCAGATGGCACCTTTGCATTGCACAAATATCACTCCCTGCCGTTCGTTATAGGGCAGCACTATATGCGTAGACTACCGTACGCCACTGAACAACGGGGCATTCTCATAAACCACTTTGTCACAATCTGTATTTTATATATGTAATCGCAATATTGATACTACAGTACATGTAGAATATATTCAGTTTATTGTAGAATGTACGTGTTTATTAAACATACATTAAAGTGTATATTCGTTTCCTCCTCAAGTCCATGTTATACATTTATTAATAATCTGAGGATGTTGTAAATGCATCAAGAAAATGTGTTAACAATTAATCTGTAGATCATGATCGTTATGTAAACATAAAGTCGGTTGGGATTGAGGCGCAGTTGTAGCACATGTAATGAATTATTGTTGTACTTGTTCATATCATTCGGTTGTTTGGATGTATACTTGCGAAGGAGTTGGTCTTTAATGTGATGGCGAGCTTAAAAGCATTGCAGAAGAAAGTTAGAACTATCGCTATATGTAAAGGTAGACAGGTACGTTCTTACATAGTGCTGTATACAGTCATTGGGACTGCTCAAAGTGTTTTACATTTCACCCCCGCCAAACTTGGTCATTCCAACAATTCGACTTCTCAGGGAAGCAATAAGCAGCGCTGCACTTTCTACACGAATTTATACAGTTGAGAGCACAGTGGCAATATGGGGTGAACGAAATTGGTACTCTCGATTGAGAGTCCGACGTTTTAACCGCAACGCCACCGCGTCCCACTGCATGATTATTTAACTTAGCTATTTTAGATTTAACGTCAACCTGATATTTAGTTTTGTATATAATAGTATATTATGATTACATTTATCATATTATCAATACCATTCTTACTACGATGGTGGTTGTCTATTTTCGGGAGTAAATTAGACTCCATGTTGTTTGTGTAATTTAATACCGAATTCGGCACAACCAACTCAGCATATAACCTTGTGTTGCGTTTATAATTCCCTCAGGGTTTACTTTACCTGACATCGGCTGCAGGCTATACAATTGTGTCGACTTTTACCACAATCCCACTAGCTTCTTTCAACTGGCGTGGCGGTCTCTAATTTGTTCTCACGTAGTTGAAATGTACACGTCCCGTCCACACGTCACGACATCAGCACCAATGTAGTAGCGCATTTTCAACACATGAAAAATGTCGTATATGTATCATAGTTGGTGGTGTGGAGTTCAAGGGCCTTCCGGTTTGGTGCTCTCTACATAATTGTACCGAAAAAGACCGGGTCTCAACAGAGAGACATGTAAAAGTGTTACTCTTGACGCGTGTCCTCAATAAAGCATCTTGGTCATAGCAATAATCTTCATCTCACAAACTGATCTCAATAGAACACGTACATTCGGACCGGCCTGAATAGAGATGTAGATAAGCCAATAACCCCGACAAGCCTGGTGGATCTGTAACGGTGAGTTCAAAGAATAACACGTTGTGGTCGATGAACGGCTCTTCGTGTGACTCAGCTGCAATATGGCAAATCTTTGCCTCGAGTGAGTCACGCTCGTTGACCCGATTCGTACAGGTTTTCGCTGGCACGTCGCGCCACTTGTAGACGGAGAAGATTTTATTTCTACATATTTTCGTTGTCCCAAAAATTTTATTTACTCTCGTTGCCAGGTAAAAAAACATACAAGTAAATTATTGCTTATATCGTCTGTCTAGAGTCAAACATGTGTAAGACCAAAACAGACGTTTCTCGTAAATCAATAAAACTTTATTAAATGACCTGTATTAGACTAAACAGAATCTTAATACACTTGATTATGAGGAAAGCAGTCAGAAATGATACAGCAATGTTAAATCTGGTATACATGTGTTACTTTTGGCCATTTGGCCACACGATAGACTTATTTATTTTTGCATGCAATTGGACTTAGTTAATTTTGATAATTTCAAATAAAGGCCTGTATACTACTGTAGATCATGAGGTAAACAGTAAATTATATACTGCAATATTACCTTTTGTGTGTGTTCATTATCATCGACATTTGACCAAAAAAATTACTTAAACTGTTTTCCGCATTATAATTGGACTTATGAAACTTTGAAAATATTAAATAAAAATTGGTATAATCAAAACGCCCTCATATTAAACTTGATTATGAGGGAAATGGTAAAACATTATAGAGAAATGTCAAATATGGTGTACATCCATTATTGTTTTGGTATTTGGCCAGAACATGTCCATAATTAACAAACTTTGCATTGTAATATAATTGACCTTTTAGTACTTAAAAAATATTAAACTCTTTTTTGACACAATAGGAGTTACTTGTTCTTGCTTCTAACATGACGGTAACATAACCAGCTGGGCTGTACACCTGTTTCTTCTTTAATTTGCGGTCTATCAGGCGGTGCACAAAGTCCACCTCAATCTGAGTGTGTCGTTTAGTGAGACACTTTTGAACAGCGGTCTTTCCTGTCGTTTTGCAATAAAACGTTAATGCGTTTGACATGGTTATGTTTATATTCTGGTATCCGCATCCATCGCTGAAGATAATTATAGTGTTGACATCTTTGTTGTTCAATTCAATATCTATGTAGTCCACAGGGCAACTTGCAAAGCTAGTAGATTGCAAGCCACCTTCCGACTCATGCCAACAATAGCAACAGACGTTCTTCGAGGTCATGTCATGTACATTGAAATTGTGACACCATAGCTTTGTTTTGTAATAAAGAGCATTGGCCAGGATTGCAGGAGTCAACAGGACATCCTGCAGGTCGATTGGCAACACCACTGTTTTCCCATCAACCGGTGCAGTTTCTTTGTTCATAGCTTTTTCAGCTCTGGCCAAATCCTTCTTTAATATGAGCGCTTCATAGATTTTCTCGGATATATTTCCAGTTTCATGTGCGCAACAAATGTCGCACTGATACATTTTAGGCTGATAAAGACAGGTTCATTTCTTCGAAAACACAGTGAAGTAACCACTTGGAAACAACCTTCTTGTTGTTCTCGTTACACCACACTTGATACAGCTTGTACAATGCGTTCTTGTTTTGAATGATCGGCTCCAGATAGCGTTTTGTTGGGTTTGCCCTGCAGTAATGTGAAGACATGTTGGGAAGCGTACCAAGAAAGTCTTTTTTTCTGCTTCTGTCTCTTTTCGCCTTCGGTTTGATGAACACCATGTGCAGCTCCGGCCACCCAATGAGCCACTGTGTTAGTCTTCAAGCCAAAGGTTTCTAAAAACATATTTTGGCACACTTGTCTTTTTGTTCCATTCACTTTCAAATGGAAGTCCAATGTGGCCCCTTTCTGGCGGCGTGCTCTGTTAAGTTCTCTTTTACGCTGACGTGCTTTGGGCGTAACATCCACTAAGTTGGAAATATATGTTTTTTTTGCCCCCAATCCATAAGCTGCTAAAATCCATGAAAAATCTCCTTTCTTGTGGCGTCGTCTATCTCACCACATGCACTGCTTGCAAAACTATTTGGGTTCATTTTTATTTTAATTCACTATATATTAAATTGGCAGTTTACATTTCATGTGTAAACTCACATTTCTTATAGAGGGCTAATCCTGAACACAAAGGCCACACTCTGATCACCCAGCACATACAAGTTTAGGCTAACCGCGTGAGTAATGGACTTGTGTGATTTTGATTTTCAAAAACGTCGCGTCGACATAAACGTCAATTTGAATATATTCGGTGGCACCACATATACCTTAAGGACTTAGGTTGTTAAGCTCGTGGTATGTGTTAGAGGATTATTTTTTAATGATGATATTTGTTTGACCAAAAATGGACTTACGCAGTTTTGACTCTAGACAGACGTATGTAAAGAGCAGTGTATACGTGTATTATTAATGTAATCAATTGTGGCATTTGGATTGATATTTAATTATGATCAAATAAATGATATCACCGCATATGCCAAAAAACTACTATTTTGCATGTCTCACGCAGCATTCACTATTAATAATTATGATAATTTCATTACTCACACATTTTGGTTATTGTTGTGTTAGCAAGCTTTCATATACACATGGCTTGCTATTATTAGAAACAAAATCATTACAATTATTATACCAAAGGAGAAACTTCGACTTATGCAACTACAAAAGTGTGTCCTTGATGCTCTGTCATATTTTCTTTCTTTTTTATAAATTACATTAAAAAATTACTATTCGTGTATGTTTTTTACAATTTCTACTCCGCAACGGATAAGGAAGTTATTAAGAAATGTGCTAATTTAGTGTTTAGACATGCTAATTACTAGACACGCAATACTTCTTGGCTGTTTCAATGACAATGTGGTAATCTATAGTGGAGTTATAGCCATAATAAAACGAAATGTCAATTTCGCTATTGGCGGTACCCTGTAAAATCCGAAACGTTACGGAGTTGACAGGATATGTTCATAATACATTGTAAGGATTAGCAATATATACAGCATGCGTAGACAATACATTGAGATATACCTTCTCACCACTGTATATTAACTAATTTACTTGCATTCGTTAAAAAGAACAAAGCTATTTGTATAGTTTTAATTGTTAGTCCAAAATTATATTCAAGCTAGTTATACATAAAGGCGCACATACATAACAACATGCTATTGTACTAACGGATGATATACATATATACGAGAGGGCCGTAGGAAATGGGAAGACTACTACTGAGATGGGAGGATTGCGTAAAGAGGGACGTTAGAAAAGACTAAAACGACGATAAGGGAAGGGAGAAGTATAAAGGTTTAACAGCTGGGGCGGTGCAGCAATACACGAACAAGCCTTATCCCTTTATAAAGGAAACAAGGAGGAACGACATAGACCATTATATAGATGTGGCCTTCATATGTATTTGTTTTTATTATTTAAGGAGATGCATGTCTTGTAAGTGTGCCTGTGCCATATTGCAAGATGCATATGCGCGCATAATAATACAAATAGCACTTCGCGGGGAATGGAAAGAACTCGTTGGCATGCAAATGTAGAAGCCGGGAAAGTGAAGATGGTGAATGACATGATGGTCAGATGGCACATCCTGAGAAAGAGAAGAATGGTGTAGAAATAAATTTATTTAATTACAGTGCAGACGGAGCAACAACACAATATCGACAGAAAACACAGTTGTATATGTCCTCTACCATGTTCTACGATAAATGTTTCAAAGGCGGTTGCTCTTGGAATTTCTTCGAAGACGGTCATGATAACTGGGCAGCAGACGGTTTTGGGGGTGACCTCAAGTGGACGGCCGACAAGTTTGATTTGATACAGCCAAGATCTGAGCAACCCCAAAGCTGCCACGACTACAATGCTGAAATTTAATACAGGAATAGCATTGCACTATTCTTTGTGTCACACTTAATTCTGGTATCATTCTTCTTTCATCTTGGTCCCTTGTTCCGCCCTCTCGGCGAGTCATCTCCATCTATCGTGATCTTCTGCAATTCTCTGCACTCTAGTCTCTTCAGCCCTGACCTTTCGAAATATACATTTAACACCATCGCCAATCTTAATGTCGGTCTTCATCTGCTCCTTCTAGCCTTAATGTTATTTTAGTGACACACCCTTTTTCTGGCACTTTCAGTGTTCGCACCCGTTCCTAAGGAAAAACATTTATAATATTCCAGTTACATACAAATTAATTCGTCATATGAAGATTCAGTTGCCACTATTGTAAATATTATGGACAACTTGTGTCTGCGAGAAATGAATGTATTTGTTACATGATCAAAATTATTCTTATTAGAAGGGTGGTTGTCTATTTTAGGTGAAGATCAGAGGCCATGTTGTTTGTGTAACTTAGGGATCGTGGACACATGTCTCAGATTTACAACATGTCTTAATGGTTTCGGCGACTGTGTATGACCTATAAAATGCCCTCCTGGTTTACTTTATCTGGAATCTATCGATTGTGTCGACATTTACCACAGTCGTGCTTGCGTCTTTCATATGGCGTGGCGAGGCGTGTCGTTCTAGCCACACGATGGTCAAGACACACTCTCCCTCTCAACACGCCACCGTGTACACTGAAAAAATAAAAATTATTTGTTATCAAGCAGCGATATTAAAGTTGGAAAATATGTCATGCATAACTAAAAGAAGCTGATCAAAGACAACGAAACAATGCATTTTTACAACATACATTAAACAGTTTTCGTGGAAGTGAGGTACAGGTCAGTGCAATGATACTAATAACTTAATTTATATTTACATGGCTGTGTGGCAGGGGTCTCAACACCCTTTCTTCCGTTCGATTTGTGGGGCCAACCTCCAATCTCCCACCTGTTATGGAGGCCAACCTCCCACCTCCCCCCGTTTTTGACAGTCTACATCCCACCTCCTGCTAATCCCATCACCCGCCTATTTTTAGGGCCAAAGACTTTTCACACATACACATCCGAGATTTGCCCCACTTCCGACATACTAAATACCCTACAACACAGAGTTTTGTTCACAAGATATATGCATAGAAACCGTGTGTCAATGGGGCGTTTTGTTGACATTTTAGGTGTACGCGATTATTTTGAAGATAATATAAACAAGAGTACGGTGAGTGTGTCGGACTGTACTAAGTAGGCCTCCCTTATGTACACTCAGAGTCGTTGTAGCTTCTTGTAATGAGCTAAGAGGAGTAAAACAAACACGCCTGCGGGATTGCGTGTCTGACATAACACATCGTGACCGTCTTGGCGGTTGTTATTCAATGGTACATGTCGCTTGCTGTTCTGGCACGTAACACCACCTGCGGTAACCAAATCTGCTTACATAAGAATCACTGGAATGAGCTGGGTTCCTACTGGCTCTACTATTAGCAACACGCCTAGTCATTAATACTCACATTATTGTATCTAGTATGCTAGCCACTTATGATAATACAATTTCATTTTGGCGAACTGTTTCAACGAACGTGAATCAGTCTGTATGAAACGACGATCACAATTCCACACGTTGCCTCCGATTAACTGGGAAATGGTGCCTCAAGTAATATATGCCGCAATATATAAATACGTGTCTGCACACTTGACTGGTCTGAAGACTCTGCACGCAACGTGGCTTGTGCAGTGCACATCAATATGCCTAGCGGAGTTCCAACAAGTTTACTTCCTGTTACAGGCTTTTGTTGCAGTTCGCGTGACCCCCGCAAGTAAACAAAATACATTGTTTAAGTTGTTAGCATGTCATGGCAGGATACCTTTTTAATTTGTCTGCCGTTGTCCTTCGTGAGCTTAATCGGAGTAGGCATCGCGAGAATAATAGTTTATTCATAGCCATAAACTATCGGCCGAGTCACGGCCGTTGCCATTGAACCGATTCGTACAGAGGTGATCTGGCACGTCGCCTCACGAATGAGTCACGCTTGTTGACTCGATTCGAACAGGTGTGGGCTGGCACGTCGCGACACTGGTAGACATATATTTCAACGGAGAAGGACCGTGTACTCAGCTACGATAAATCTAGCAATGGCAAACCAGAATGTGGTCGTCGCGTCTGCAACGGATATACCAGAGATCCACTCGAAGTACGCAAGCATATCATCGTACGTTCTCGGTGGGAAACAGATCGTACTGGGAATCGTACTGATCATTCTAATTATGGTCGCCATGCCTAAACAAGGCAATGAATACGCAGCAGATGTCGCACTGTCAATGTTTGGGTATTTCGCGGTCTGTTCGACGGTAAGTTGGTTTTAAAATTAAGATGACGTTGGTTTTCAAATGCACCATATCTATGTCTAACATAAAACGGCTTTAGATAACGGCGAACGTGTTAACTGAATAACTGAATAATATAATTGTTTACAGCGATTTTCTTGGTGAGCTAATTTGATTGCAGTAGTTGTTCGTCCAAAGATGCACAATTGTCATGGTCGGTTCTCCCGAAAACTTCTTTAACATTAGTGATTTGGGCTGCATCTACCTTATTTCTCTCGAGCCTATTGCTCAAAATAATGCTGATTTGTAGTTATTATCGTGTATATTTCACTGATATATATATATATATATAGGGAATAAAGCATTACTATAGACAAACGACACACAGTAGCCATGTAGACATTGTCTGAGTAGCACTACATACGTATATGTTGTGACTCGAGGTTTTCGGTAGAGAGACGAACAGTAGTGTCTCTCTCGAAAGACACATTGACATATTTTGAAAATCATTTCTGAAAATACGCATTCTGCTTCTTTGTCACATGTGCAGCAGACAAATATGCAAATACACATGCACAAACATACACAAACATATACCGGTTATTTAGTATATTTTCGAGAATATTATGATTTCATGTTGGGGAATATTGTGTTGTTTCATTAGCAAATGTGACGCTTATTCCCCTGACCGGAATCAATATGCGCTGCACTATTTCAATAAATGTAGTTTTTCATTTGTCGTTGGTAAAATATAAACATTATGAACTGACACCATTCCTTCTGTATTGTTTTAGTTCCTTATTACTGGAGTATGCGGTATTGCAGCTGGGTTAACCAAGACGACGTGTTCGGTGAGTAATTTGTGGGTTTGTGAGATATATATAAAACATATTATATAACATTCAAGTAATATTATGTGCATAATAATTATACGTTTCAAAGTGAGGTACTTTGATGATAATATTCATAGACATGAAATGATTTAAAGAAATTGTGTGCAGTGTTTTACATAATATGTGTAAATATTACATTGATACAATGTTATCATGTTTCCTATTAATGAGTGCATAGCCATAAGTAAACAGGCACAAAAATGGTGTGCGTCTATTTCATTGATTATTTGTCAAAACTGTGTCATAAGAGCTTTTTCCGTGTAATGGGTAACGTAACTGGTTTAATGCCTAGCGTGGGAAAATCAAAGATCACCTTGGCAAGCAACATTTTCGGTAATAACATTACTTATTGATGGGGATTCATGCTCTAGCTTCCAGCTGTAGCCGCCAGTTAGCTCCAACGAGTGGAAACAGAATAGGACGCATCAGTTCCCCCTAATATACTGTAAATATTCATATCTTGCACATCTTCTTAAATAACATTGTGCGTGTGTGAAGGCGTGCGTTCACGTGTGTAAATTACCGATTGTTTTATACTTTTCCAGATCATTGGCTTCATGGTGATGTCTGTCATCTCGTCCGTTTTGGCTGCCTTTTTTTGTTTCGGGTTCATGTTTGCGTCAACCGACAATGACGTCGATAACGTAAGAAAAACATATGGGGAAATGCACATACTGTTTAATTGTGGTGTCGGGTCGTTCCCAATATATATTGTTTGATTGTGGTGGTCGGAGAAATGCTAGTGTTGTTTAAACTAAACTTTAAAATATCGCATTCTAATAAATGTTTTATTTACAATTTATGGGTAGTTTAATTGATGTTGATGATAGTCCTTTGTCTTAATTTATTCGTTTTAACTGATTATTTATTGACATCACACAAAATATATCTTGCGTATTTTTATATGTTATAAAAGTATTTAATTTTATTATATATGTGATTTTATTTCAATAAAATCCTTGTACTATAAGTCAAGTACACATATTTCAACCAGACGCGTATATGCAACCATACGACTGTATTGTGGTGGTGACGGTTTCTACATTAGGATTCTTCCGTCAAAGCCTTCGTCTACAGCATCATCGCCTTATTCTTTGCCGAGACCGTCGCTTCCATCTGGTCAGCCGCCATTTGTTGCAAGGCCGTCTGCTGCGGACGCCGAGTGGTTGGTGCACCGAAACTTTCCTATCAAATCTTCAAAGAGTAATCATATATGTTTTGGCTGATTATGAGAAATATAGGAAAATAGCTAATTATACTTTTGTATAAAGCAATAGTTAGGCCGCATTTACAATACTACATACAAAGATGGAGACCATATTGTAAAACGTATGTCTGTGTGTGTGTGTATATATATATATATATATATATATATATATATATATATATATATATATATATATATATATATATATATATATATATATATATATATATATACACTGAGAGACCTTTGTTATGAAGGACGCCTTAAAGAATGTGAACCCTAGAGACAAGAAGGTTAAGATGAGATCAAATTTAAGTGCATGGGGTGTAGAATGGGTATGAACATATTAAGAGTAATAGTTTTCTCACTTGAGAAAGATAATAAAATTAGAAGTCACGAGGTACCATTGGGAAAGAATCATTGTAGATCAGGATGTTCTCACAGAGGGCAATTAATTAATTGAACAAATTATTTACAGACTGTGTAAATGCTAGTAAACACAATGTTGACACATATCTCAGGAGGGCGGGTTATACATAAATAGTTTTTTTTTTCAGTAAGCCAATGGCTTCTGTGTGCACTTGCACTCTGACTTGGATGGCAATCTTCTTCACTCTTGATAAAATCCATATTAAGTCTGAGTGGGGCGTTGTGACGCCATCACGCGGGGTCTCAATAAATTTGTGTAATCCCGACGAATATTCCTTCCATGTTCCAACGCTATACCTTCAGAAATTATTATTTATATATATTTATTAATAAGCAGTACAAAATAAACCACGCATATTTGCTCTCGTTCTAATCTCCTCTTCTCTAATCTGTCAAATTGATAAGCGCGAACTCCACAGTGTAGCTTCAGCGACCTACATGTTTTATGAAACATCAAACATAAATACATGCCACACACGCACACACGCACGCACGCACACACACAACCACACGCACACGCACGCACGCACGCACACACACGCACGTACAAAAACACGCACACGCACGCACGCACACACACGCACGCACACGCGCGCAAACACACAATCACTCGCGCGCACACACACACGCGCTCTCGCGCACATGGACAGACGACAAACTGTAATCGTAGCAACCGAACCTGTTTACAACGATACTTATATAAAGAAGAGGTTAAAAGACTGACGGCCGAGAAACATTAAGGATTTTGGAAACTTGCTTATTCGTGTCATGTCGGTAGCTCGCATTGCCTCTGACACGTGCTACCTGGGCTAACACCTAATAATCATAAAATCGAGTTCGTGGATGCCATGAAAGCAATATTGTTTGAAGACGTTGGCGCCCAATGTGTACTTATGTTGCAGAGAGGTGCCGTCATCCGCCATGTCTACGTGCCTTTACACTCACACCCCTCAGTGATGACCACCATTCAAAGACCGCTCCAGGCAGGCGCAAGTACCGACGTCTCACAAATCTCTTTCGGTGCGCATGTTATAATTATAACACTTTGCTAGAATGTTTCCGCTCACATTAACATGCAACGAAATATTCCATCGATGATATGCAATGAGAAGTAGACGCTATATTACCAAATATATAATATACTAATAGCTTTCACATGATCATCATATCAGCCATTGTCAGCCCACTGCAGGGCGAAGGCCTCCCAAAGCTGGTACCATTTACTTCTGTCCTGTGCCATTATCATCCATGTCATGCCAGCAAACTTTACAATTTCATCTTTCCACCTAGTTTTTTTTGTCTTCCCTGACTTTGAGAACCTGTCATTGGTCCCCATTCTTTTGTTATCTTTGTCCACCTGTTGTCCTTAGTTCTGGCAAGGTGTCCCACCCATCTTCATTTCTTGATTTTAACTTAACTTGTTTTATGATATCCTGGATTTCTGTCCGATCTATTTGCTAGTTTTTCTATCTCTCTTGGTAATAGTTTGCTACGCACTTGCAATTTATGGATAAGTGTGAACATACAAATCATTGCAATAAAACTGAAACAATATATTTATTCTGTAGTATTTAAACGCATTAACGTATATTAAATATCCATAGTTATTTTTAAATAGGTAATTAGGAATTAAGTTGTTACTATATTTATGTAATTTTTATTCCAATTAGCATATGACGTTTTCATTTATTCGTTGCGCATTTATATATCATAAATGTATGTATACATATATGTGTGTACGTGTGCGCATGTGTATGTACGTTTGTGTGTACGTACAGGGGTGTATGCATGCATGCATGTATGCATGTATGTATGTATGTATGTATGTATGCATGCGTGCATATAAGCGTGTATATATGAATGCATGCATGGTGCATATATGCATGTGCGCATAAATATATAGTATATGGATGATGCACACGTACACAGTTCATACCATATAAAAACAACACATTGTCCAACAATCTGTTCAAACGAATTTCAATTGTTCCTGTCCTCCAGGTCCGCCGCCTGTTTACTAAGTGTCATCGGAACAACGACACAAATACTTCCGTGAAGGGCCACATAAAGACGTCCCACGAATGATCGGAAGTTAGCTTCTTATCAGTACAACAATATGTTATCCTAGAATAGTGTTCTTGCCATATATGTCATATATATATTATTTATTATTACACATGAGTTCCATGTGTACGTTTGCATATCTGAGGTTTTAATATCAATATTACTGCTACAGCAAAATGTATCAATACTTTGTATTATCATTGCTGGAAATACTTAGTGTAATACATTCGTATAACGTGTCTAATATTATGTTTACGTTGCAAATGTGTAACGTAACCTGGTGCGTTATAAGTATATGTGTTAACCGTCGGCTAAATTATCGTCTTGAATGCTGGATTGGTAATTAATGTGCTAAACATTATCTAATGCGTATTGTCTGCTAGGTTATTACTGCAGCGTCGTTTAATTTATTCGTATTGCGAATATTCCCGAAAGTAATGTACGTTTATCCATGAGTTCCCTCTCCCATACATCAATTTTATTTTACACTGCACAATGATTAAATGTTTGTTCCACTGATTGTGTGTGTGTTTTGTTATGATTCTATGCATATGCAATTTATTAATAAGTTGCGTTTTGCTTGTCTATCATCACGTTGTTAATCGCTGAATAAAAGGATTTCCAATATCCATGAGCTTATTCGTTTTTCATTTAGTTTTTTTGTCGCAGCAGCATATTAGACGGACATACTCATAATCAATATATAATCAATGGTATTAAGCTTATGTAAACAATACTTTTTTGTAGCGACGCAACGTGAATGTTTATGCAGTTTACGTTTGATACCTGCTTCCGGAAGTTATTGTTCGTGTATATGTCATCATTCGTGTATATGTTATCATTCGTGTATATGTCATCATTCTTGCCATTACATGATCTTTTGTCCAGCTTCCTAGCCAGAAACGTTTGTTGAGCATCTTGTTATTGTTCCAATGTGTTTTTGTGATTGTTATTATGGGATGCCCAGGTTCAGGCGTACTGTCCTAGGCAGTGCATGTCAGTGCATGTTGAATTGGTGTATATTTGTATGCAAATGTAACTGGCATAAATACTCCGAACGCTACGTGATTAATGTTCTGAACTGCAACGAGTTTTTGGCGGCGTTCCAAATAATTAAGCTTCCTATTTGTCGAGCCTCAAGCAGTAGCCACAAACAAACAGGTTACTGTTTGAGTAGGCAGGACCGCCCGGCAAAGTGAATAGGGTCAGCGACGCGTTACGGCAATACGGACAAGTTCAATTTAGGTCGTGCGTACGGGGCGCCGTTCTAGGCGTGAAGCATATTCTCCAACATGAACCAGGGGCCACAACACCCACCAAATAACGCTACCAAATAGTAGTCAACACCCACCAATTAACATTACCAAACATTATTCAACACCCAACAAGTAACGCTACCAAACAGTATTCAACATCCAAAAGTAACGCTACCAAACAGTATTCAACACACAACAAGTAACGCTACCAAACAGTATTCAACATCCAACAAGTAATGCTACCAAACAGTATTCAACACACAACATGTAACGCTACCAAACAGTATTCAACATCAAAAAAGTAACGCTACCAAACAGTATTCAACATCCAACAAGTAACGCTACCAAACAGTATTCAACACCCAACAAGTAACGCTACCAAACAGTATTCAGCATTAATCCAGATTGTGGGTTTAATCGTGAGTTTATTCGCCGTAGGTATCACGAGAATAATAGTGCATTACTCATATCCGTATACTATGCACGTAGATGACAGGATACCGTGTAACACGTAAAGGTAACGCGTAAAAGTGTCACTTTTGACATAAAGTTTGGCTCGCATGTCAATATTAAAAACATAACAGTCAAATCAACAATCTTCGCCTCAAAAAATGAACTTGACATGACGGAAACACAAAAGTTGGGTTGAACAAAGATGAACGATGAGACTATCACGGTTCTGAACTGCAACGTGTCTTTGGCGGCGTTCCAAATAATTAAGCTTCCTATTTGTCGAGCCTCAAGCAGTACAAACAAACAGGTTATTGTTTGAGTAGGCAGGACCGCCTGGCAAGTGAATAGCGTCAGCGACGCGTTACGGCAATACGGACAAGTTCAATTTAGGCCGTGCGTACGGAGCGCCGTTCTAGGCGTGAAGCATATTCTCCAACATGAACCAGGGGCCACAACACCCACCAAATAACGCTACCAAACAGTAGTCAACACCCACCAATTAACATTGCCAAACATTATTCAACACCCAACAAGTAGTGCTACCAAACAGTATTCAACACCCAACAAGTAAAGCTACCAAACAGTATTCAACACCCAACAAGTAACGCTACCAAACAGTATTCAACATCCAAAAGTAACGCTACCAAATAATATTCAATACACAACAAGTAATGCTACCAAACATTATTCAACATCCAACAAGTAATGCTACCAAACAGTATTCAACACACAACATGTAACGCTACCAAACAGTATTCAACATCAAAAAAGTAACGCTACCAAACAGTATTCAACATCCAACAAGTAACGCTACCAAACAGTATTCAACACCCAACAAGTAACGCTACCAAACAGTATTCAGCATTAATCCAGATTGTGGGTTTAATCGTGAGTTTAGTCGCCGTAGGTATCACGAGAATAATAGTGCATTACTCATATCCGTATACTATGCACGTAGATGACAGGGTACCGTGTAACACGTAAAGGTAACGCGTAAAAGTGTCACTTTTGACATAAAGTTTGGCTCGCATGTCAATATTAAAAATATAACAGTCAAATCAACAATCTTCGCCTCACAAAAGTCTTTGGCGGCGTTCCAAATAATTAAGCTTCCTATTTGTCGAGCCTCAAGCAGTACAAACAAACAGGTTATTGTTTGAGTAGGCAGGACCGCCTGGCAAGTGAATAGAGTCAGCGACGCGCTACGGCAATACGGACCAGTTCAGTTTAGGCCGTGCGTACGGAGCGCCGTTCTAGGCGTGAAGCATGTTCTCCAACATGAACCAGGGGCCACACACCCACCAAATAACGCTACCAAACAGTAGTCAACACCCACCAATTAACATTGCCAAACATTATTCAACACCCAACAAGTAATGCTACCAAACAGTATTCAACACACAACATGTAACGGTACCAAATAGTATTCAACATCAAAAAAGTAACGCTACCAAACAGTATTGAACACCCAACAAGTAACGCTACCAAACAGTATTCAACACCCAACAAGTAACGCTACCAAACAGTATTCAACATCCAACAACTTACGTTACCAAACAGTATTCAACATTAATCCAGATTGCGGGTTTAATCGTGAGTTTAATCGCCGTAGGTATCACGAGAATAATAGTGCATTACTCATATCCGTATACTATGTACGTAGATGACAGGGTACCGTGTAACACGTAAAGGTTTGGAGTACACCACTTGAAAGGTAACGCGTAAAAGTGTCACTTTTGACTTAAAGTTTGGCTCGCGTGTCAATATTAAAAACATACCCGTCAAATCAACAATCTTCGCCTCACAAAATGAACTTGACATGACGGAAACACGAAAAGTTGGGTTGAACAAAGACGAACGATGGGACTATCACAGTGTAATCAAAGCATAATACGTTGTAGTCGAGGAACAGCGCTGGTATCTGATTCGTACATGTGTGGTATGAACAGACATACACAGGACACAACCCCTTAGATAAAGAAGATTGCCGAGCCCCTATCAGAGGACACATGGTAGGGGAAGTTTGGGACCCATGATCATAGGGGAGCTTTGAGCCCCCCCCCCTGTAACTTTGTTAATAACGATCAATCGCTCCATCTGACGAGTTCTATAGATGCAAGTCATGTTACCTACGACGTCACGTCATGTTACCTACGACGTCACGGCCTTTTGATTAATTGCGGATGACAAAATGCGCGCAGAATCACGACGGTATGTGTGTTTACCTATACACTATTTTTTTTATAAATCTTGCGTGTTTTGTTGTTTTCCTTCTACATCTGCTACACGTTGTGCAATGATATAAATACAAACATATTGTCAATAACGGATAATAGTTATGTCAATGCATGAAACGTTATGCCAATGCATGAAACGTTATTAATGAAACTGGTCTACTTTTTATTAAAACTAATTTTGCATGTATACTTGTGATCAGCCACCCATGAGCCGGGATGCATAGGGTCCGATGAGTCGGTTCATGGGTCCCCGTATTGACTGGCGCAACATTCTCCCATATTTGTTTGTGTTCAATGTGGCATTCTGAAATTGTAAGACATTGCACCGTCGAAGAGACGTCAAAAAGAGGAAGACACTACCGCGGATCTGTCTGCATGAGGCTGTTATACCACACCATCTTGTAGTGGGTATGGTCTTCCACCAGAAGACCACGAAGAAAAGAAAGAAATGAAATTGCTACAGGCGAATCAGCAGCTTCATCATGCATACATGCAGCGGAAAGACTCGGATTCCTACACCGCAAGCAACGGGAGGACGCGACCGCGTCCAGTATGTGTTGCAGGAAGGTCTTTGTGAGAAGATCGTCGCTGCCCACCACGAGTTCTTCAAGCGCTAACCCCCAACAGTGAGCACTTGCGATTTATTTCCTTGGATTATACTTACCTCAACTAGTATTCTGTATCCCTTATATTTTGGCTGTGCTAGTTTGTAGTGTTAGGCACAGCGTCTTACCTGCGCGTATTAAGTCAGGGATACTAAGTTATTAAGCAACGTTTGACCTTTAACATTCGCGTATAAAAGAGGAAAACTATAGATTTCGGTACTTAGGTAGAATAGAAAGGTGACACATAGTGTATGTGTAAGAGTTTTTTAATTTAAATTGAGAAAATCTGTTATAGAGAATTTCTGCATTTTAAATGTACACATATGTATATTTGATTACTGTTGGCTGCTATATATCACAATAATGTATATTTTAAAATCATATTGCATGCTTTGAACGTATTTACGTTATCAGGGCATGTGTCCGATCCGGCTTCTCCAAGATACAAAACGGAAAAAAATTATCAATCAAAACCCGCATATTACATATTAGCACAGAAAAACGGAACGTCCGTGACGAAATAGGGTAGTTAAGTAAATGCTCCCCTAGCAAAAACGTTTCGTTTAAGCAATAATCCAAGAATATACATTAAAAGGACACGTTATATAAATATGAATAAAATGTGTTCCTTATTTTAGACTGCTGCTATATATCTATTTTATTAAATGAAACATTGAGTTTCAATATTTATTTGATAAAGTACCATATATGCACATTAATCAAATAAAACCAGAAACAAAAAACAAAGAACAGTGATTTAATTTTTTTTTAATATGGATACCACACGTGTTCCACATAACACACGCAAGAAAACCAGTTAAATAAAGAAAAGATTAATGAATTGGCTACATGTGGTTACTTTAAATAGAAAAGGACGTTCTGAAACGTTTGGGTCTCAAGTTTGAATAATATATAACTGTCTCCAAAATTATACAATTTAAACAATATTTGAAGTTGTTGGCGTCAAATCATCTACGCATTAATGGAACACTAAAAAATTAACACACTGGAATATTTATTTTGAAGGATCTGTTTTTCCCAATTATTGTTGTGTCAAAATGGTCAGTGTTAGCTCATTATAGTCACATTTGTTAAAGACTTAACAAACAAACACACACACACACACACACACACACACACACACACACACACACACACACACACACACACACACACACACACACACACACACACACACACACACACACACACACACACACACACACACACACACACACACACACACACACACACACACACACACACACACACACACACACAAACACTCATAAACGTACACACTTGTATGTATGGAGTGAGCCGTCGGTACGACGGATCTCTACCTCAGTCAGTATCGTGTGTACGGTTGTGGCTGAACAGACCGATCCGCGATGCACATTGTCGTCCGCAGACACGACACACAAAGGTGACACCGCTTTTTTTCGAATTCGTGTAGGCCGACGTGGCATGTGCGACGCCAGAGGGCACGGTCCATCGCTGTGGACTCCCAGGTGTTGTGAGGCACGCCACATGATTTTAGTGTTGCCTTGAGCACGTCCTTGTATCTCTTTCGCTGCCCTCCCCGTGTTCGTTTGCCGGCGTCCAGTTATCCATAGAACACTGCCTTGGGGATGCGGTCATCGGCCATTCTCACAAGGTGCCCGGACCAGCGGAGTTGTGGACGCTTGATGTGGTGTTCGATGCCATTTTGTGCACAGCGCTGTAAGACCTCGGTGTTGGAAATCATGTCTTGCCACTTGATGTTAGCGATGCGCCTTAGGCTGCGCATGTGGAACTGGTCGAGTCTCCGTATGTGTCGGCGGTATGGTGTCCACGCCTCGCAGCCATATAGCAGTGTCGGTAGCACCACGGCACAGTATACACTGATTTTGGTGGCAAGACGTACACCGCGTTCATTCCAAAGGCGCTTGGTGAGTCTGCCGAATGACGCGCTCGCTTTCCCAATCCGTGTTGAGACGTCATCGTCTATCATGGCATTTTGTGATAGCGTGCTACCCAAGTAGGTGAACTTGTCAACGACGTTCAGTGGGTTGTTGTCGATGGTGATGATTGGAGCCGAGTAGTCTGCTCCAGGCTTCGGCTGATACATCACCTCGGTTTTCTTCAGACTGATAGTCAATCCGAAACGGCGGGCGGATCTGACGAAAGCATTTGTAATCGCTTGTATGTCATCGATCGTATGTGCAAGAAGTGCACAGTCGTCAGCGAATAGTAGGTCTTTGATCAGTAACTTGGAAGTTCTTGTCCTGGATTTGAGTCGTCGAAGGTTGAATACGTTTCCATCAGTTCGGAACCGGATGAGTGCTCCCAAATCGTTGTCATGGAACGCATCGTTGAGCTTGGCTGAGAATACTAATGTGAATAACAGTGGTGCCATCACACAGCCTTGCTTGGTGCCATTTGTTACCGGGAATGGCTCTGACGTTTGACCCTGATCTTGCACTCGGGCAACCATCCCTTCGTGGAATGAACGTATAACGTCGACAAACAAGTCAGGGCAATCAATCTTTCGTAGTATCTGCCATAAGCCATCTCTGCTGATTGTGTCGAAGGCTTTCGTCAAGTCAACAAACACCATGTATAGAGCTAGGCTTGGCTCTCTACATTTCTCCTGCACTTGGCGAGTTGCGAAGATCATATCGATTGTACTGCGCTGTGCTCGGAAGCCGCATTGACTCTCAGGCAGGATGTTATCAGCGAGATGTAGTGCAAGCCGATTTAGCAAGATGCGCGCGAGTATCTTCCCAGCTATACAGAGAAGAGAAATTCCACGGTGGTTGTCACATATGCTTTTGTCACCTTTCCTTTTGTAGATGTGGACGATGGACGCGTTCTTGAACTCTTGCGGAACAGCCCTGCTGTCCCAGATGTTGCTGAAGAGCTTTACAAGGCGCTTCGTAAGGTTTGTGCCACCGTACTTGTAGATTTCGGCAGCAATCGCATCTGGTCCTGCTGCCTTTCCACTGGAAAGTTTCTTGATTGCTGCAGTAGTTTCTTCAAGTGTGGGTCGGTGTGCCAGTTCTTCCATGAGCGGGCGCTGTGCTATGTTGTCGATTGCGGCCTGCGAGATTGTTGATGGCCGGTTTAGCACATCGCTGAAGTGTTCTGCCCACACTTCCAGTATGCGACTTGGTTTTGTGAGTCGTGTTTCGGCGTCTGCGCTCAGTAATGATGTAAATCCATTTGCTTGTGGACCGTATATCGCTTTGAGACCGTCATAGAAGGACTTTGAGTCTTTTCTATCCGCTGCCTCCTGCAACTCGTTCGCCCCACCATTGTTCCTTCATGGCACGCAATCTGGCATGAGCCGATTGCTTGTAGTGTCGATACGTGGTTGCTTTAGCTGCCGAATCTCGATCATTTATCCACTCTAGATGAGACTCATGCATTTTTCTGAGGACGGTGGCTGCTTCTGTATCATTTTCATCAAACCAGTCACGGTGTTTGCGTTTTGTGGTGCCTAGTACGTCTAGCGCGCCTTAGTAGATTATGTCACGCAGCTTAGTCCATGTCTCATTCACATCGTGAGTTATTTCAGCCTGTTCCTCGATTACCTCGTCCAGCTTTTTCTGCACTTGCCGCTGTAGTTCGACATATTTTAGTCTTGATACGTCCAGCTTCTTCCTTGGTTTCGTTCCACCCCTGTGCTTGCTGCCTTGGAAGGTTAGTCGCATGCGACTCCTCGCCATCCTGCGATCAGACCAGCAGGTTGTGGCGCCTATGGTGTATATTTTTTTAACGTCACGTGAGTCGCGTTGCCGGACTCTGACGTAGTCGATCAGGTGCCAGTGTTTAGATCGAGGATGCATCCGCGATGTCTTGTACTTATTTGCTTGTTGGAATAGCGTATTGGTGATTGTCAATTGGTATTCGGCACACATGTTCAGGAGTAGAGAGCCGTTGGCATTTTCGTTACCCATGCCATGATGTCCGATGACACGCTCCCATGTTTCATGGTCCCGTCCCACTCGAGCATTGAAGTCACCATGCACAATCAACTTGTCGCTGCGTGGAACTCTGCCGATCGTCGTCTTCAGACTTTCGTAGAAATTTTCTTTCTCCTCGTCCAGCCATGGCGTAGTTCTTTCCGGACAGTCTGATGCGCATGGTCATCAGTCTTTCACTTACTCCCTTTGGCAGCTTATCAATGTGGCATAGATATGAGGACTGTATCGCAAAGCCTACTCCTGCTTGTCGATGGTCATTGGCTGGTTTGCCGATCCAGAAAAAAGTGTAGCCAGCACCCTTTTCCTCAAGTTGAGACTCGTCTGGTAGCCTCGTTTCATTCAAAGCTGCGATGGTGATGTTGTACCGTGCAAGCTCTCTGCCAATGATGGCTGTTCTACGTTCTAGCTGCTTGTCGTTATCTTGTAACGTTCTCACATTCCATGTGCATATATTCAATGTATCGTTTCGACCGCAGTGTTGGATGACCAGCTCGCCGCGGTTTGCGGGCAAGTCGGGTTTGGGTCAGCTTTTTTTAGGAAACGTTTTTTATTCCCTTCCCTTTTGGAGAGAGCAGTGCTACCCCTAAACAGGGCTGCTCTGACGCCCTGGCAGGATACGAATGGCATCGTGACTCCACTGTCGATGACCAAGCGACCGTCACACCGGGGCCGCCAGCGTGCAGGGTCATGACTAGCAGCTACCATCGATATCCTTCGCCTGCCACCGTTGCCACATCCCCATCGCCGCTGGGCTTGTTTGACTGAGTACCTGCGCATGGAGGATTAGGGTGGCATGTACTTGCGCAGATACATTCCACACACTCGATCCTACCTTCCATGACCCGTGGCTCGGGTTAACCGAGACGAACGGTGAAAGGGTTGGACTGCCGGCAGTGACCAAATGGCTGTAATACGTCTAACCTATTGCTCTGTGATGTTCTGTCACACATCTGCTTGACCGCCTTCTGAGCCGCAGTGAACAATGTGAATCCTATAGCGCCTCATCTGCCGGAGAAGTCTTTAGACACAGTGGGGTAGACGTCCCCTACTCACCACCAAGGTATACCCTTGTGGCTACCCCGTACATAGTTCAGCCAGTCAGCAGAGACTGTTGCCCGGAGGGTGGCCGCTGCGGTGTCCGCGCAACTACTAGGAGCCATATGTACGAGTTGGATGGGGAGGGTAGACCGGAGTCCTGGGCCACCCACTGCATGCAGTGAATGCGGCTGCCGCTCAGACAGAGGTGCTACTACTCATCCCCATCCCAACCCTCCACATACGTACACACACATACACCCACATACGTACACACACACATACACCCGCAAACACACACTCACACGCACGCACGCACACACACACACACACACACACACACACACACACACACACACATACATACACACGCACAAACAAACAAACACACACATATGCACACACACACGCGCGCGCACACACATAAACATACACTCATAAACATACACACACACATACACCCGCAAACACACACTCACACGCACGCAAACACACACACACACACACACACACACACACACACACACACACACACACACATACACATACACACACAAACACACACGCAAACACACACACACACACACACATACGCACACACAAACACGCACACGCACACGCACACACACACAAACCCACGCACACATACAAGCACACACACACAGGAAGGAAAGCGTTACTTATGAGGAGTATACGAACAATGAAACATAGCTAAAACACTCCAGCTGCAATGATAAACACAAGTAAACAATGACATGGCATATATGTTGATAATATCCATTTCAAAAATAGATTCGCCAAACTGAAGCAGGTAGAGAGGATGTCGCACTGCGCTATTAACATATATGCCTTATCCACCCATCGTGCTTGTAGTTACACGCGAATAAGACCGAATATGCATTCGTGTATATCTGTCGACATAGGAAAGGCACATATTCTTTAAATATCTATGGTTTGCGTTTTGTTTTGTACGTAGGACATATATGTTAACCGCTTAATGTGTTGTGACAATACGACCACACACTTTTAAATACAAGTGATAAAGGGGTGACAATTTTGAAGCCACGATATCACACCCCAACAAACGGTAAACACATTAAATGTGTCTAGAAATGTTACACGCAAAGATATTGACTATATGAATAATGATAGTGCGTGTATATACTAATTACACTCTGAAACTGTGGTTAATAGTTTTATGTGGTTGACCTACTCATAAATTAATTAACTGACGAAGTGGCCTTAACAACACTTAGCAATAATAGTATATTATATAGTTAACAAGATTGACAGCCAAAGCAACACGACCCATATGTCGAGCATAGAATGACAACCTGGGGGACGTTCCTATATTTCTACACCTCAAGTAATCAATCAACATATCCATTTATATAATTTATATAGAGCTAGACGGACACTTACGTTAACACCTACATGGGAGGCCATGAATGCAGACATCATATTATTTCAGCACAGCACATTGAACATGCATTTAAAACAAAGCGATAATATCAGATTGATGCTTCAAACACCGGCGTTTTACTTTAAAGAACTTATTCGATCTGAGCAGATCCAGCAGGGGCGACGAACATATCGGCGCTTCTGATCATGTTAGCTTTTCGAACTGCTTATAACAAGTTTGATTCATTATAGCTCGAATTTTATCGAGCAATTATTTTAAAGAATATCAGTTGTTAGAAAAATATGCCATATAATTTGTGTTAACATACCTATAAATATAGTTAATCCTACATGGTGCGTGTTGTAATATGTTCTTATAGGACAGTCATCAATGGACAAATATCGTGTGAACAACATTTATGCGATCCGTCATCCGAATGAGATGATAATGTAACACTACAAGCTGATTTCTTTGAAAAAACGTTTTTGATTGACTGATTGATTGGAGCTATGACAACGTTGCCGGCGTAGGTCTGAATACTGGTCTGAATAGCAAATGTCGTCTTGCCACCACGTCTTTATCTCCCCGTCAAAACAAACCATCTGAACATTGCTATGCCTCGATGGCTGATCCAATTTAATTCGTCCTACCATCAGCGAGAACAGCAAGAATTGCTTCCAAGTCATGGCTGAGTTATTTGCTTTATCACACAAAGCCAACTCAACCATCATATTAGGAAATTAGTCATTACCTACGCGTTCAACGTATAATGAGGTTGCCCCGTTGAACATTTACCCTGGACAGATTTGAGTAGCACAGGAGATTCACCTGCTCATACGAGATTCAATGCCATGTAACTTATTTTACGTTTCGTTGTGTTTCTCGTCGCATTTGAAATTCCCCATTCAAGTGCGTGATGTCATACCGTACCGTTCTACGCCGTGGCATTGTTGCGTTGCCTTGAGTACTTTCGCATAAATCGTTTGTCGTAAAATGTTCTTTCCATCCAAACATATACTATCAGGCATTTTAAAGATCATAATTTGAAATAATGTGCTATCACGGCGTATTTATATATTATATATATTATTATAATTATCGGTGTATGTAGAATAAATATATTCATAAAAAATAGTAGGGGAACACGGGGTTAGCTGATGAATAGGGCAATATGGCAGCCCCATGCAATTTTCCATAGACTCACATCCACAACGATGCATTTTTTATTTTATGAAAACAGCCGCAGCAGCAGCGCAAACGACAAACAAAATAGTACGATTTCAACATCTTTATCAATAACATATAAGGCTAAGTATGAACGCTTTGGAATACGTTGAAACGTTTTTTTGCGAAATGCAATTTTGCCGACTGAGCAGGTAGATATACATGCGAGGCTTGTGAAGTGTGGACAGTATTTGGTGGCGCCCCCTCAATTATTAGCGTTTCACATTACGTGACGATAGACCAGTTTGTTCGTGTATTTTTTAAGTTTTCAACGGCTTTGCAATTAAAAAATTGGTTGAGGCCTTTTCTATAACAGCCATTATTAAAATGGGTCACCGTTAGCTAGGCACTGTGATCGCGATGGGGGGAGGGTAGAGGGGGCAATTTGCTTAGTTAGGGGTACTTATTGCTGTCGCTAGAAAGGTATGCTGGTCGGTTCGCGGCGTAAGTTGATACAAAAAAGTAAGATGTCACTGCGTATGGCATATGGGGATGTAAGGAATGGCCTCCCTCAATCGACAGTCGATGTAATTTGTTCGGCCGGTTACATTCCACTACGTTGCCTCAGACGCTCCTACATCCTGGACATAAACGTTGATCCAAGCGCACTAGGCAAATATAAAACAAAGCAGGAGGTAGTTCCCGTCACGGAGATTGACGAGTGGCTGGACCTTTTCATGATCTATACAGCTGTCAGGGCCCACAGGTTCTCTATGGAGGGCCATCAACTAGTGTCTTACATGAAACATGTTGAAACAAATGCCCACCGCAAAGGTTATGATGTTGCAATAGAATACGATGGCCAGTTCCGCCTTCAGAGGCTTCCATGTTAGAATTGCGGGTCCTTACCAGAATCTCCCTCTATCCAACATGGTTTTCTCGCCCCTCACCTAGGTTTAGTTCCAAAAAAGGATCCAGGGGAATTTCGTCGCATTCATGACTTAAGCTTCCCCAAGGAAAATCAATGTCAATTCCCACATTGCTCCATAATTCTCAGTTGTTTCATTCGAAATGCTTGATGATTGTATTCGCATTATGTTGGAGTTGGGACAAGGTTGTTTAGTGGTTAAAGCAGACCTACTGGATGCTTTCAGAATCATTCCCATTTCCCCACTTGACTATCGCCTGCTAGGTTTCAAGTTTAAGGGGCAATTCTATTACGACATGTGTCTGCCGATGGGCTGCAGCAAGTCGTGTTAGACGTTTGAGTCGTTATCACAAGCAGTGCAGTGGATATGTGTGCATAATCAAATATTTTATATATCAGTCACATTTTCGATGACTTTATCTTTTTCGTGAAGACCTATTCACAGTGCCAGTTCTATTTGGACAGATTCTTTGAAATTTGCCGTATGATTATCCTGCCCATCAAACACTCCAAAATGGTGTTACCTACTTCCAAAGTAGTTCTTCATGGGACCGAAGCAGAATCAGTAGCATAGACAATTCAGCTTCCCCTTCGTGCCAAGCTCAGTGCAATGGCTAAAGGAAGAAAACCTTCACTGCGGGAGGTTCAGTCTCTGGTTGGTTCCCTCCAGTATGACTGCCGAGTGATTTCGCCCGGTAGAACTTTCTGTTGTCCTTTGATCAACCTCACTTTAGGCAAGTCCAACCCCAACCACTTAATCTGACTTATCCATGAAGCACGGAAGGATATTAAGGCCAGTTGACTGGACTTCGTCAGATGTCATTCACCTTACAACGGCAGTTTTTTTGGCAAAGAATGGCTACAAGGTTGTTTCCCGACAAATTGGTTAGCAGAATATGTTAGCTTGGTGGAGCTTATTAGAGAGCTAGTGGTCCTGTGTATGTCTCACAATATTTGCTTTCGAGCAAAACACATTCCAGGTAAGACGAATGTGGTCGTTGATTATATATCTCGGTTGCAGGAAGACAAGGCAAAGTTAGTGCAACCAACACTCACTCCCACATGGTGCCACTTCCTATTCATTGGTTGCCTGGGCGAAGCTTCAGTAACAACGATAGAGCAGGCCAATACTCCTGGTACTAGAGCAAGATGTCGCAGTAACTGGCGACATTTTGTGAATTTCTGCCAAAACCTTAAAAAGGGCAAGCGCCGATTCATCCCTGCTTCTCCTTATGTTGTTAGATGTTTCTGTGAGACCCTTTGCAAGGAATGGAAGGCACCTAGTACAATTCGTACATATTTAGCTGCTATTGCGGATGTGCATAAATCAGCAGGTTTTATTGACCCAACAACCAACTATCTGATCACCAAGTACATGCGTGGCATTGCTAAGCATCGTCCAAGTATAGACATACGTAGTCCTCACTACACGTGATTTAAAATGATCAGTTAAAGCGCTTTCATTAACTGGGAGAACTACTTTCACTCTCGCTTTACTTAAAGCCATGTTTACGTTAATGTACTTTGCTTTTCTCCGGAGCAGTGAGATAACAAAAGGGGACCATAACATCAACATGAATCAATGTCGTATAACGAAGTCAAAGCTTAAACTCATTGTCTTGTCGTACAAGCATAGAACAGGCCGCCCTTTCAATTTGGACATTCACTCCACAGGCGGCAACACATGCCCTCACATGTTGCTACGTGAATGATGATGATGGTGGGCCTTTGTTCAGGTTCTCTGACAAACTTCCTCTGTCTCGATCATATTCCTCCAGCATGTTGAGGAAGGCTGCAGCAGTTGCTAAGGTGGACCCAAAATGCGCTCGACCTTTTTCAATAGTTACATTATAATTAAATCCTTCTCCCACTAAGAAGCCATAATTGCATGATCCATTCTTGCTGTTGAACTTTTTCTGCCGAGTTTGTTGCATTGTTTCAGGGGCTCCTAAACATGCACCCATGAAGTGATGGCAGTTTACACAACCCGAAGTGATACCCTGGTGGCTCGTCTGGTGGTTGGATCCGGCACTGCTCGTGATGCGGGAGGCGCCTGGTATAGCTGCTCGTGAGGCGGGAGGCGCCTGGTACAGCTGCTCGTGAGGCGGGAGGCGCTTGGTACAGCTGCTCTTGAGGCGGGAGGCGCTTGGTATAGCTGCTCGCGAGTCGCTGTCATTGGACTGTGTACTGTGATCTTAGTTTGTGACTTTTTAAGAGTACAACTGTTTATTGATCATGTTATTGTTTGACATTAGAACACCAATTGGATTCATGTGCCTGACGCTTCGCCTGGGGTGGGGTAGTCTCCCTCTTGCCGGTGGAGGTGGGGTATCGAGTATCCCGGCCTTTCTGTTTGTACATGTAATCCACTTTGTAATTACGCCCCTACTGTGGAACTTGTAGACAATCGTAACGTGATTGTCACTCCCATGTAAGGGCTTTCGGCATTCCATGCCTATTATTATTACGGTAATAAATAAATGGAATGGCATTTTTTTGCTCACACGTTTCCTGTTATGACTGACATTTACAGAAACTAGCTCAGGCTCCACGCCAGTTTATTAAGAACAAGTAATCAGATTTAGTAGGGAGACGTTTATTAATGACACAAGACGCTGGCATGCGAAATGTAATTTTGTCCAAAGACGAAATAACTGCGTGCAAGTCGGGGTCCTCCGAGCAGATTGTTATGCTTGTGAGGTGCCGACAGTATTTAGTGGCGCCACCTCTATTATTAGCTCAAACTAGAAGTCCAGACAGGGCAACTTCACCAGTAATCACAAGGTGGCGCAAATGGAATGCCACTTTTTCGCTCACACATGTTTCTAGTCTGATATTTACAGAAACTAGCTCAGGCTCCAAGCCAGTTTATCAAGAACAAGTCATCCGATTTAGTAGGGAGATTTGTATTAATGACATAAGACGCAGGCAGGTTATCTGTGAATGTCCAAAAT